>CM073330.1:16623406-16690906 GCA_037043015.1 Bryum argenteum
TATATAAGCAAGGGCAGGGATTGAGTATGTATCTCATTTAAGCATTCATTGTTCTACTTTTTTGTAAGCTTTGATTGTCTATATTCCTTCTCTCTCTCTATTCAGCTTCAATAGGTTATGAGCCCACTACTCTTGTAGTGAGGTTGAGTGGGAATACATTTGAAGGCTTTGGGAGGTCTTGGAGGTGTTGCAAGCACATGTAGGGCTGATTTGCACTACTTGGAGGTCCTTGGAGCTTTGGAGGTGCACTTGGAGCCATTTGGAGGTGTTTGGAACCATTTGGAGGTGTTTGGAACCATTTGGAGGCGTTTCGGAGAGATTTGGAGCATTTGGAGGCAATTGGAGTGCTTTGAAGGTGATTGGAGGACTCTTGAAAGCATTGGAGGATTGTAAGCTTCGTCTCCCCTTAGTTTTAGTGTCTCTAACATAAGGAGGTGTGATTTGCATTGTTGGCTACTAAATCCCTTGTTTGGAGTACTTTTGAGCTTTGGAGTGCTAATTGTGAGAAACATGAGTGCACTTGAAGTTTTGAGCGCTGATTCTAGCACTTGGGGTGCATGTGTGCACACAAGGGGCTTACTTGCCTTGGCTCATGGTGATGGTGCGTGCGCTCCGATTGCGCTCAAATGCAACACCAAGGCAAAACTCCAAAGGCCCAAGATCACTCATCTCGAACTCCTTCTCTAGCTTCGCCTTTAACCACCTCAAAATTGAATCATTACTAGCCAAGATTATCAAATCATCTACATAGATGATCACAATCAACAAGAACTCCTTAGTTTGCTTTACATACAAGGAGTGATCCGCATGGCTTCTAGAGAAGCCTTCATTGGAGAAAAACAAATCAATCTTTTGGTACCACGCCCTTGGTGATTGCTTGAGCCCATACAATGACTTCTTGAGTTTGCAAACAAGGTTTTTGTTGCCCTCCTCCACAAAGCCAAGGGGCTGGTCCATGTAGATGTCGTCCTCCAACTCACCATTCAAGAAAGCCGTCTTGAGATCCATTTGGTGAATCTCCAAGTCCATAGCTGCCGAAATCGCCAACATCTAACGAATAGTCGTGAACTTGGCCACGGGCGCATAGGTATCATGAAAATCAACGCCCTCCACTTGTGAAAAGCCCCTTGCCACCAAACGTGCCTTGTAGCGCACCACGTTGCCTTGTGCATCCCTCTTGGTCCTAAACACCCACTTACAACCAACACTCTTGCGGTCCTTTGGCAATGGGGCCAACTCCTTATTGAAGCTCAATAGAGGGTGAGAGAGAATACAAGCATCAAAGCTTACACACAAGGTAGAGCAATGAATGCTTGAATGATATACATACTCATTCCAAGCCCTTGCTTATGTATCCATAGGTAGGCACATGGTGCTACAAACAATATGGGATAACCGAGAGGCTAAGTCCTCTCTTCTCTCTCTCTAAGGCTTTTAGGACCAGCCCTCTTCACACACCCTAGAGGACTAAGACCTAGCCTCTATTACTTACTCTAACATACTCTAATAACTATTAGGTGCTCTTATAAACTCCGAGCAACCTAATCTCTAACACTCCCACTTTGCGAGTAGTTTTCTCCTCGCAATCCCATCTCCTTGTGCCTCACCTTGGTAAACTCCTTGGTCAACATATCACCCACTATGTGCGCCATTAGTTTATACCTCAAGCTTCCTCTCCATCCTCTAACAATGTTGCGCGCATTTGGCAACAAAGCCAATTCCCATGCGCCATTGGCCATACTAGATGTCTACTTGTCTTGTTTGGTCAACTCCCACTTGCTTGCATGCACACTTTGCAAAGCATCACCCAAACTCAAAGTATCATCAAAAACAAATCAGATTTGCACGTTCAACCTCAATAGATGGGGGAAGAATATGGTCTAACCACCACTCACCAAGTGACCTCCTCTCCCTTATTGGATACCATGGGCCTTGTGCACACTGCCCCTCTTCAATCTTCCTCATGTATTTCAACCTCCACATCCTCCTCTTTTGTCTCTTTCGGCTCTTGCACTCCTTTAGGCTCTTCTCCAACTTAAGCCTCTCAGACAACGCACGCTGAAATTGGAGTTGCATCCACCCCAATCACCATAGTGGCTCCAAACTCCCACTTGGATGCATCTCCACATTCGCATCTCGACAAGTGGCCTCCTCCGCAATCACCACATCACGAGCCGCTGAATTTGATGTACTATTCTTGATTTGCATGCCATTTACCATCCTTTCAAGGACCTTCAAATTCTTCACATTCAAATGCCCAAGGCGCCTATGGCGTAGCTCCAAAGGCGCTGATTGTGGCATTTGGTGTGCCACATTGGCCATATCATACGTAGAGAAGGGCATTTGATACAAACTCCCTTCTCTTGGCAATCTAGCAATCACCTTCCTATTTGCAGCCCTCACAATGCATGCATCATCATCAAACTCCACCTTTAAGCCATTAAGAGCAAGCTTTGCTATGGATAACAAATTTCTCTTTAACTTTGGGATGTGGAGAACCTCCTTTATGTTGATTTTGTGCTTTACTCCCATCACCTTCACCTCCTCAACAATGGTGCCAACTCCGACCGCATGCACAATACTACCATCTCCCAAGTGCACATTTCGTGGTGGTGATATTACCTCATATGTTTGACATGCTGCCCTATGAGGTGACATGTGCTTGGTGGCTCCCGAATCCATGATCCACTTGGCCATGGTGTTGTTGTTGAAGAATAGATTGCTCGTAGTTTATAAGAGCAATTAGTACTTGTTAGAGTATATATATATATGGAAGCTTATACTTAGTATTCTAGAGTGTGAAAAGGGGCTGGTCGAAGAGCAAGCAATAGTGAGGAGAGAAGACCAGCCCACTTTGTTGACTATAGGAGGCAAGTAGGTGGTGGTAAAGACTAAAGGGGCACACATGTGAACCATGTGGGCCAAAGGCACTTGGAAAATGTACAAGAAGGCACTAGGAAGGTGCCAATAAGGAAGTATAAGTAAAGGCCTTTGTTAGAAGGCAATATCTCATTTCAAGCATTCATTGCTCTACTTGTTTGTAAGCTTTGAGTGTGTTGTATTCTCTCTCTTCCTCTATTGAATCTCAATAGGTTATGGGCCCACTACTCTTGTAGTGAGGTTGAGTTTGAATACTTTTGGAGGCTTGGGAGGTCAAGGAGGTGTTGCAAGCACGTGAAGGGCTGATTTGCACATGTTGGAGGTCCTTGGAGCTTTGGAGGTGCACTTAGAGCCATTTGGAGGTGTTTGCAACCATTTGGAGTCAATTGAAGTTGATTTGGAGCATTTGGAGGCAAAAGGAGCAATTTGGAGGTGTTTGGAGGTGTTTTGAAGGCATTGGGTGCTTGTAAGTGTCCATTGTAGTTGAATTGAGTCCTCCTTGCACATTGTAGGTGCTGATTTGCATTAAGGGCTCTCAAGTCATTTGTTTGAAGTGATTGTGAGCTTAGAAGGGTGGTTTGTGATCTATTAGTGCGCCTTTTGATTTGTAAGAGCTAGATCTAGCATTTGAGTGCTTGTGTGCACACTAGGGGCTGATTTGAGCTAGTGAGGTGCTAAGGAGGTCAATTGAGGCTCTTCTACTTACATTTGAGTGATTTGGAGTTGTAGAAGCTTGTTTATGATCTGATTTGAGTGGGAGCAAGTGGATCTTGCTTGTTTGAGTGTAGAGAAGGACTTTTGTGCATTGTTTTGTGCGCAAGTGTGTTTACACACTAGTAGGGGGCTGATTTGAGTGCTTGGTAGCTCGTTTGAGTTGTTGGTGTTGTAAGGGCAGCGTGTGTGCTTGGCTATGGCCACTTTGCAGGGTGAGAGTGTTAGGGTGCTTGAGAAGTTCAATGGCACCAACTTCAACTTGTGGAAGTTCAAGATGAACTTGGCCCTCTCTTCTATGGACTTGTGGGAGATTGTTGAAGGCACGGAGGAGGCTCCACCATCTGATGCAAGTGGCAAGGACAAGAAGGACTACCAAAGGAGGGTGAGGAAGACCATGTCTATGATTGGGCTCAATTTGGTGGATGCCCAACTTGCTCACATCAAGAGTTGCAAAGGACCAGCGGAAGCATGGAGGGTGCTTTGCAACATTCATGAGACAAGAAGTTTGGCCAACATCCTCTTCTTGAGGCGCAAGTTCTTCACAATCAAGATGGAGGAAGGAGCTGACTTGTTGGAGCACATCAACAACATCAAGGCACTCGCGGATCAGCTCGCTTGCTTGGAAGTGCCCATGAAGGAGGACGATATAGTGATGACGTTGTTGGATAGCTTGCCACCTTCATTTGAGAGTTTGATCACCGCTTTAGAGACCTTAAACCTTGCTGACCTTACAATGGAGTTTGTGGTGTCAAGGTTGATGCATGAAGTGTCCAAGCGGAAGGAGAAGGGTGCTCAAAGTGGTGAGGCAGGCGTTGGTGGCGGCCCAAAACAAAGCGAGGATGCAAATGGCCCAAGGTTGTGCTTCAATTGTGGCAAACCGGGCCACATTGTAAGGCATTGCTTCTTAAACAAGAAGAAGGAGAAGGAGAGTGCAAACCTAGCAAGCAACAAAGACAATGGAGAAGACTATGCGTTTTAAGCGCCTTTGTTGCAAGCAAGGTGGAGAAAGAGGAGGAGCATGCTATGGCAATCAACGATGGAGATGACAACACCATGGCCACGTGGGTCATGGATTCGGGAGCCACTAAACACATGACGCCGCATAGGGGCGTTGCCCAAACGTATGAGGTAATTTCACCACCACGCAATGTGCACTTGGGAGATGATAGCATTGTGCATGCGGTTGGTGTTGGTACAATTGTTGAGGAGGTGATGGTGATGGGAGTGAAGCACAAGATCCACATGAAAGAGGTGCTCCATATCCCTAAGTTCAAGAGGAACTTGATTTCGGTTGTAAAACTTGCTTTAAACGGTTTAAAGGTAGAATTTGATGATGATGCATGCCTTGTGAGGGCAGCCAATAGGAAGGTGATTGCTAGATTGCCTAGAGTAGGGAGTTTGTATGAAATGCCCTTCTCCATGCATGAGATGGCAAATGTGGCGCTTCCAATGCCACAATCAGCGCCTTTGGAGCTATGGCATAGACGCCTTGGGCATTTGAATGAGAAGAGTGTCAAGGCTCTTGAAAGCATGGTGAATGGCATGCAAATCAAGGATCTTTGCATCAAATTCAGCGCTTTGTGAGGTTGCATTGAAGGCAAGCTTTCAAGGACTCCATTTCCAAGTGAGGGAGGTCGGCGTGCAAGCAAGCCATTGGAGTTGATTCATTCGGATGTGTGTGGTCCATTCAAGACCATTTCCATGGGTGGTTGCTTGTATTTTGTGACTTTCATAGATGACTTCTCTCGAAAGGTGTGGGTGTATGTGTTGAAGTCCAAGGGAGAGGTGTTTGCCAAGTTTGTGGAGTTCAAGGCTCTTGTGGAGAAGCAATCGGAGCACAAGATCAAGGCGTTTGATCGGACAATGGAGGGAGTTCACTTCAAGGCGTTTGAGCGCTTCTTCCAAGACATGGCATTGATAGGCAACTATCAACACCCTACACACCACAACAAAATGGAGTGGCGGAGCGTGCAAACCGCACAATTGTGGAGATGGCAAGGAGCATGCTACACCACCAAAACCTCAACAAGAACCTTTGGGCGGAAGCGGTGTTTATGGTGTACACACGAATAGGTGCCCAACAAGCACAGTTGTTGGTAAGACACCCGAAGAGGCATGGAGTGGTAGGAGGCCTTCGATCGCACACATGCGTGTATTTGGTTGTATTGCTTATGCAAAATGGCCGGATGAGAAAATGACTAAACTTGATGCAAAGGGCACAAGGTGTTTGTTCCTTGGTTATTGTGAGGGCACCAAGGCATATAGGTTGATGTGTTTGGAGACTAAGAAGATCCTCAAGTGTCGTGATGTGGTGTTTGCGGAGGACGCTACTTGTGCGGATGCAAATGTGGAGATGCATCTAAGTGGGAGTTTGGAGCCACCTACGGTGATTGTAGTGGATGCACCTCCAATTTCAGCGCCGCTTGCTCGAGAAGTTGAAGAAGAGCAACAAGACAAACAAGAGGAGGAGGTTGTAGAGGAGAGGCAACCACAAGATGAGGAGATTGGAGAGGGGCAGCGAACACAAGGTTCAAGGTACCCCACAAGGGAGAGGCGGCCGCTTGGCGATTGGTGGATGAACCTCATTCTCCCACCACCTAGTGAGGTAGAACGTGCAAATGTGGCTTGTTTTGATGATCCTTTAACTTTGGGTGATGCTTTGCAAAGTGGGGATGCAAGCAAGTGGGAGTTGGCCATGCAAGAGGAGTATGCATCTCTAATGGCCAATGGCACATGGGAGTTGGCCCCATTACCAAAGGGTCACAAAAGTGTTGGTTGTAAGTGGGTGTTTAGGACCAAGAGGGATGCACAAGGCAACGTGGTGCGTTACAAGGCTTGCTTGGTGGCAAGGGGCTTCTCTCAAGTGGAGGGTGTGGATTTCCATGAGACCTTTGCACCCGTGGCCAAGTTTACCACCATACGATGCATGTTGGCGATTGGGGCAGCCATGGACTTGGAGATTCACCAAATGGATGTCAAGACGGCGTTCTTGAATGGTGAGTTGGAGGAGGACATCTACATGGACCAGCCCCTTGGCTTTGTGGAGGAGGGCACCAAACACCTTGTTTGCAGGCTCAAGAAGTCGTTGTACGGGCTCAAGCAATCTCCAAGGGCATGGTACCAAAGGATTGACTTGTTCTTCACGAAAGAAGGCTTTTCTAGAAGCCATGCGGATCACTCCTTGTATGTGAAGCAAACAAGGGAGTTCTTGTTGATTGTGATCATCTATGTTGACGATTTGATTATCTTGGCTAGTGATGATGCGGTGTTACAGTGGTTGAAGGCCAAGCTTGAGAAGGAGTTTGAGATGAGTGATCTTGGGCCTTTGGAGTTTTGCCTTGGTGTTGCATTTGAGCGCAATCGCAGCGCACGCACCATCACCATGAGCCAAGGCAAGTACATCGAGGAGGTGCTCAAGCGGTTCAACATGGAGGAATGCAAGCCCATTGGCACCCCTCTTGATGTAAAGGGGTCATTATTGAAGCTTTCGGATGAAGAGTTCAAGGAGGTTGAAGAAGAGATGAAGACCATTCCATACAAGGCAGCGGTGGGGTCGTTGATGTATGCAATGGTGGCCACAAGGGCTGACCTTGCATTTCCGGTGAGCATGGTGAGCCAATTCATGGCAAAGGCTGGTCCTCAACATTGGATGGCGGTAAAACGCATCTTGAGGTACTTGAAAGGCACCATTGATTACAAGCTGTGCCTTGGAGGTAAAGACCTTGAGTTGAAGGGGTATTGTGATGCGGATTGGGCGGGTGATGTGAATGAGCGCCGATCCACGACAGGGTATGTGTTCTTTGTAGGAGATGGCGCAATCTCGTGGAATTGCAAGAGGCAACCCACAATAGCGGTGTCTACTACGGAAGCGGAATACATGGCAACGAGCCATTGCTTAAAGGAGGCATTGTGGCTGCGGCAACTATTGGAGGATGTTGGGTTTGTGCAGAGGGGAGCCACGAGCATCATGTGTGACAACCAAGGGTGTATTGCTCTTGCAAAGGATCCGAAGCACCACTCTCGCACGAAGCACATTGATGTGCAACACCATTTCATTCGAGAGAAGTTGGAGGATGGAGAGGTGAGCTTGAGCTATTGTCCAACAGAGGATATGGTGGCAGATGTGTTGACCAAGGCGCTTGCTAAGGTGAGGCACGAAAAGCTTACGAAGGCGATGGGATTGCGAGGTGGTAACTACTCGCAAAGTGGGAGTGTTGAAGAATAGATTGCTCGTAGTTTATAAGAGCAATTAGTACTTGTTAGAGTATATATATATGGAAGCTTATACTTAGTATTCTAGAGTGTGAAAAGGGGCTGGTCGTAAGAGCAATAGTGAGGGGAGAGAAGACCAGCCCACTTTGTTGACTATAGGAGGCAAGTAGGTGGTGGCAAAGACTAAAGGGGCACACATGTGAACCATGTGGGCCAAAGGCACTTAGAAAATGTACAAGAAGGCACTAGGAAGGTGCCAATAAGAAAGTATAAGTAAAGGCCTTTTTTAGAAGGCAATATCTCATTTCAAGCATTCATTGCTCTACTTGTTTGTAAGCTTTGAGTGTGTTGTATTCTCTCTCTTCCTCTATTGAATCTCAATACTTGCCATCTCCACAATTGTGCGGTTTGCACGCTCCGCCACTCCATTTTGTTGTGGTGTGTAGGGTGTTGATAGTTGCCTATCAATGCCATGTGCTTGGAAGAAGCGCTCAAACGCCTTGAAGTGAACTCCCCTCCATTGTCGGATCGAAACGCTTGATCTTGTGCTCCGATTGCTTCTCCACAAGCGCCTTGAACTCTACAAACTTGCAAAAACACCTCTCCTTGACTTCAACACATACACCTACACCTTCGAGAGAAGTCATCTATGAAAGTCACAAAATACAAGCAACCACCCATGGAAATGGTCTTGAATGGACCACACACATCCGAATGAATCAACTCCAATGGCTTGCTTGCACGCTGACCTCCCTCACTTGGAAATGGAGTCCTTGAAAGCTTGCCTTCAATGCAACCTCACAAAGCGCTGAATTTGATGCAAAGATCCTTGATTTGCATGCCATTCACCATGCTTTCAAGAGCCTTGACACTCTTCTCATTCAAATGCCCAAGGCGTCTATGCCATAGCTCCAAAGGCGCTGATTGTGGCATTGGAAGCGCCACATTTGCCATCTCATGCATGGAGAAGGGCATTTCATACAAACTCCCCACTCTAGGCAATCTAGCAATCACCTTCCTATTGGCTGCCCTCACAAGGCATGCATCATCATCAAATTCTACCTTTAAACCGTTTAAAGCAAGTTTTACAACCGAAATCAAGTTCCTCTTGAACTTAGGGATATGGAGCACCTCTTTCATGTGGATCTTGTGCTTCACTCCCATCACCATCACCTCCTCAACAATTGTACCAACACCAACCGCATGCACAATGCTATCATCTCCCAAGTGCACATTGCGTGGTGGTGAAATTACCTCATACGTTTGGAACGCTGCCCTATGCGGCGTCATGTGTTTGGTGGCCCGAATCCATGACCCACGTGGCCATGGTGTTGTCATCTCCATCGTTGATTGCCATAGCATGCTCCTCCTCTTTCTCCACCTTGCTTGCAACAAAGGCGCTTAGAAACGCATAGTCTTCTCCATTGTCTTTGTTGCTTGCTAGGTTTGCACTCTCCTTCTCCTTCTTCTTGTTTAAGAAGCAATGCCTTGCAATGTGGCCCGGTTTGCCACAATTGAAGCACAACCTTGGGCCATTTTGCATCCTCGCTTTGTTTTGGGCCGCCACCAACGCTGCCTCACCACTTTGAGCACCCTTCTCCTTCCGCTTGGACACTTCATGCATCAACCTTGACACCACAAACTCCATTGTAAGGTCAGCAAGGTTTAAGGTCTCTAAAGCGGTGATCAAACTCTCAAATGAAGGTGGCAAGCTATCCAACAACGTCATCACTATATCGTCCTCCTTCATGGGCACTTCCAAGCAAGCGAGCTGATCGGCGAGTGCCTTGATGTTGTTGATGTGCTCCAACAAGTCAGCGCTATTGAGATTGAAGGGAAAAGCTTTACTTAGATGGTATTGGATAACTTCAGCCATGCAAGGGCTGAATACAAGTAGTAGGAAGCCTCCTCTACATATCTCCTAACCATGTGGGATAATACACCACTATGGGCTGCCTTTGACTACAAGCAACACCTAATGGAGTCTATGAACTAACTAAGTGCATAGTTCTACTCCTACGCCTCCATGTACACTATCTACTTCAATAGGTACATGTTTCTCAACACTCCCACTTTGCTAGTGGGCAAAGGCACCAAACCCCTTTTTCTCAATCAACATCAAGACTTTCCAAGCGCAATAGTTAGGACATCACCAACCGTAGCTACCTCCCACTTGCTTGAATCTTCACAAATCATCAAGTGTCGATGGGATTCCAAGAGAAGCCACATTCGCTTGATCTTCATGTCGGGGAGGAAGAATATGGTTCATACACCAATCCCGAAGTGGCTTGCGAGTCCTTGTGGGGTATCTTGGCTCCTCTAAGGGCTGCTCCCGTGGCTCCTCCATAGGCTGGTCCTTGTTGAAGAATAGATTGCTCGTAGTTTATAAGAGCAATTAGTACTTGTTAGAGTATATATATATGGAAGCTTATACTTAGTATTCTAGAGTGTGGAAAGGGGCTGGTCGTAAGAGCAATAGTGAGGGGAGAGAAGACCAGCCCACTTTGTTGACTATAGGAGGCAAGTAGGTGGTGGCAAATACTAAAGGGACACACATGTGAACCATGTGGGCCAAAGGCACTTAGAAAATGTACAAGAAGGCACTAGGAAGGTGCCAATAAGGAAGTATAAGTAAAGGCCTTTGTTAGAAGGCCATATCTCATTTCAAGCATTCATTGCTCTACTTGTTTGTAAGCTTTGAGTGTGTTGTATTCTCTCTCTTCCTCTATTGAATCTCAATAGGTTATGGGCCCACTACTCTTGTAGTGAGGTTGAGTTTGAATACTTTTGGAGGCTTGGGGAGGTCAAGGAGGTGTTGCAAGCACGTGGAGGGCTGATTTGCACATGTTGGAGGTCCTTGGAGCTTTGGAGGTGCACTTAGAGCCATTTGGAGGTGTTTGAAACCATTTGGAGTCAATTGAAGTTGATTTGGAGCATTCGGAGGCAAAAGGAGCAATTCGGAGGTGTTTGGAGGTGTTTTGAAGGCATTGGGTGCTTGTAAGTGTCCATTGTAGTTGAATTGAGTCCTCCTTGCACATTGTAGGTGCTGATTTGCATTAAGGGCTCTCAAGTCATTTGTTTGAAGTGATTGTGAGCTTAGAAGGGTGGTTTGTGATCTATTAGTGCGCCTTTTGATTTGTAAGAGCTAGATCTAGCATTTGGAGTGCTTGTGTGCACACTAGGGGCTGATTTGAGCTAGTGAGGTGCTAAAGAGGTCAATTGAGGCTCTTTTACTTACATTTGAGTGATTTGGAGTTGTAGAAGCTTGTTTATGATCTGATTTGAGTGGGAGCAAGTGGATCTTGCTAGTTTGAGTGTAGAGAAGGACTTTTGTGCATTGTTTTGTGCACAAGTGTGTTTACACTATTGAGATTCAATACAGGATGAGAGAGAATACACACACTCAAAGCTTACAAACAAGTAGAGCAATGAATATTGAAGTTCATTAGAGGGTGAGAGAGAATACAAACATCAAAGCTTACACACAAGGTAGAGCAATGAATGCTTGAATGAGATACATACTCATTCCAAGCCCTTGCTTATGTATCCATAGGTAGGCACATGGTGCTACAATCAATATGGGATAACCGAGAGGCTAAGTCCTCTCTTCTTTCTCTCTAAGGCTTTTAGGACCAGCCCTCTTCACACACCCTAGAGGACTAAGACCTAGCCTCTATTACTTACTCTAACATACTCTAATAACTATTAGGTGCTCTTATAAACTACGAGCAACCTAATCTCTAACACTCCCACTTTGCGAGTAGTTTTCTCCTCGCAATCCCATCTCCTTGTGCCTCACCTTGGTAAACGCCTTGGTCAACATATCACCCACTATGTCCTCCATTTGGTAATACGTCAAGCTCTCCTCTCCATCCTCTAACTATCTTGGGGAAATTTGGCAACAATGCCAATTCCCATGTGCCATTGTTTTGTTTGGTCAACTCCCACTTGCTTGCATGCACACAAGTGACCTCCTCTCCCTTATTGGATACCATGGGCCTCGTGCACGCTGCCCCTCTTCAATCTTCCTCATGTGATTCAACATCCATTCCACATTCCACATCCTCCTCTTCCTTCTCTTTCAGCTCTTGCACTCCTTTAGGCTCTTCTCCAACTTCAGCCTCTTGTACAACGCACGCTGAAATTGGAGTTGCATCCACCCCAATCACCATAGTGGCTCCAAACTCCCACTTGGATGCATCTCCGCATTCGCATTTCGACAAGTGGCCTCTTCCGCAATCACCACATCACGAGCCGCTGAATTTGATGTCCTATTCTTGATTTGCATGCCATTTACCATCCTTTCAAGGACCTTCAAATTCTTCACATTCAAATGCCCAAGGCGCCTATGGCGTAGCTCCAAAGGCGCTGATTGTGGCATTTGGTGTGCCACATTGGCCATATCATACATAGAGAAGGGCATTTGATACAAACTCCCTTCTCTTGGCAATCTAGCAATCACCTTCCTATTTGCAGCCCTCACAATGCATGCATCATCATCAAACTCCACCTTTAAGCCATTAAGAGCAAGCTTTGCTATGGATAACAAATTTCTCTTTAACTTTGGGATGTGGAGAACCTCCTTTATGTTGATTTTGTGCTTTACTCCCATCACCTTCACCTCCTCAACAATGGTGCCAACTCCGACCGCATGCACAATACTACCATCTCCCAAGTGCACATTTCGTGGTGGTGATATTACCTCATATGTTTGAAATGCTGCCCTATAATGTGACATGTGCTTGGTGGCTCCCGAATCCATGATCCACTTGTCAATGGTGTTGTCATCTCCATCTCCATTTGCAAAGGCATGCTCTTCCCACATCTCCTCTTTGCTTGCAACAACGGCGCTTACAAACGCATACTCCTCCTCATTGTCTTTGTTTCTTGCATTATTGGCACTCTCCTTCTCCTTCTTGTCTTGGAAGCAATACCTTGCAATGTGGCCCGGTTTGCCACAATTGAAGCACGTCCTTGGCCCATTTTGCATCCTCCGTTTGTTTTGAGCCGCCACCAACGCTTCCTCACCACTTTGAGCACCCCTCTCCTTCCTCTTGGACACTTCATGCATCAACCTTGACACCACAAACTCCATCTTAAGGTCAGCAAGTTGCAAGGTCTCTAAAGCCGTTATCAAGTGCTCAAATGAAGATGGGAGACTATCAAGCAAGGTCATAACAATATCCTCCTCCTTCATGGGCACATCCAAGCAAGCAAGTTGATCCGCAAGTGCCTTGATGTTGTTGATGTGCTCCAACAAGTCAGCCCCTTCTTCCATCTTGATTGTGAAGAACTTGCGCCTCAAGAAGAGTATGTTGGACAAGCTTTTTGTCTCATGGATGTTACAAAGTACCCTCCATGCTTCCGCTGGTCCTTTGCAACTCTTGATGTGAGCAAGTTGCGCATCCACCAAATTGAGCCCAATCATGGACATGGCCTTCCTCACCCTCCTTTGGTACTCCTTCTTGTCCTTGTCACTTGCATGAGATGGTGGTGCCTCCTCCGTGCCTTCAACAATCTCCCACAAGTCCATGGAATCGAGTGCCAAGTTCATCTTGAACTTCCACAAGTTGAAGTTGGTGCCATTGAACTTCTCAAGCACCCTAACACTCTCACCCTCCAAGGAAGCCATGGCAAAGCACAAACGCTGCCCTAACCACACCAACCACTCAAATCTAGCTTCACAGACTCAAATCAGCCCTCTTGGAGTGTGCAATGTTGAAGAATAGATTGCTCGTAGTTTATAAGAGCAATTAGTACTTGTTAGAGTATATATATATATATATATGGAAGCTTATACTTAGTATTCTAGAGTGTGAAAAGGGGCTGGTCGTAAGAGCAATAGTGAGGGGAGAGAAGATCAGCCCACTTTGTTGACTATAGAAGGCAAGTAGGTGGTGGCAAAGACTAAAGGGGCACACATGTGAACCATGTGGGGCCAAAGGCACTTAGAAAATGTACAAGAAGGCACTAGGAAGGTGCCAATAAGGAAGTATAAGTAAAGGCCTTTGTTAGAAGGCAATATCTCATTTCAAGCATTCATTGCTCTACTTGTTTGTAAGCTTTGAGTGTGTTGTATTCTCTCTCTTCCTCTATTGAATCTCAATATGCAAACACACTTGTGCACAAAACAATGCACAATAAGCCCCTCCAATATTCAAACGAGCAAGATCCACTTGCTCCCACTCAAATCAGATCACACTCAAGCTATTTGACCTCCAAATACTAGATCTAAATCTCTCCAACACTCTAAAGGTGTAAATGCACCTCAAAGCACTCACATCAGCCCCTACAAGTGTGCAAACACACTTGAGCACAAAAGCAATGCTCAATAAGCCTCCCCAACACTCAAACAAGCAAGTTTCACTTGCTCCCACTCACATCAGATCTCATTCAAGCTATTTGACCACCAAATGCTAGATCTAGATGTCTAATACACACACAAGGTGTATTTGCACCTCTAAGCACTCAAATCAGCCCTCTATGCCTCCAAATGAGCACTTGTGCACTCTCTACACTAGGTCAGCCCTCAATCCATGTCAAAGAAGCTTCTAGATCAACAAATCACTCAAATCTATGCTTGGACGCCTCAAGCCACCGCTTTTGCACCTCAATGTGCTCAAATCAGTCCTCAATGCACACAAATGAGCACTTGTGCACTCCCTTCACTAGATCAGCTCCCAATATATGTCAAGAAAGCTTGTAGACCTTCAAATCACTCAAAAGTAAGCTTAGGAGTCTCAAATCACCACTTTAGCACCACAATGGATCAAATCAGCCCTTTGTGTGCACACATGCACCCCAAATGCTAGATTCAGCCCTCAATACTTCAAGTGCACTTCAAGTTGATCACAATTAGCACTCCAAAAGCTCAAAACCACTCCAAACAAAGGATTTGGTAGCCAACAATGCAAATCAGCACCTCCTTGTGTTAGTATCACTCTACCTAAGACAAGGGAAGCATACAATACTCCAATGCCTTCAAGAGTCCTCCAAACACCTCCAAAGTGCTTCAATTGCCTCCAAATGCTCCAAATCACCTCCAAACACCTCCAAACACCTCTAAATGGTTGCAAACACCTCCAAATGGCTCCAAGTGCACCTCCAAAGCTCCAAATGGTTGCAAGCACCTCCAAGTGGTTGCACACCTCCAAGTGCACCTCCAAAACTCCAAATGGTTGCAAAACAACGTTAAATGCCTCCAAATTACCTCCACACACATCCAAATGGTTGCAAACACCTCCAAATGGCTCCAAGTGCACCTCCAAAGCTCCAAGGAGTGCAAATCAGCCCACCAAGTGTGTGCAACACCTCCTTGACCTCTCCAAGCCTCCAAATGTATTCTAACTCAACCTCACTACAAGAGTAGTGGGCCCATAACCTATTGAAGTTCAATAGAGGGTGAGAGAGAATACAAACATCAAAGCTTACACACAAGGTAGAGCAATGAATGCTTGAATGAGATACATACTCATTCCAAGCCCTTGCTTATGTATCCATAGGTAGGCACATGGTGCTACAATCAATATGGGATAACCGAGAGGCTAAGTCCTCTCTTCTTTCTCTCTAAGGCTTTTAGGACCAGCCCTCTTCACACACCCTAGAGGACTAAGACCTAGCCTCTATTACTTACTCTAACATACTCTAATAACTATTAGGTGCTCTTATAAACTACGAGCAACCTAATCTCTAACAATGAATGCTTGAAATAAGATATTGCCTTCTAACAAAGGCCTTTACTTATACTTCCTTATAGGCACCTTCCTAGTGCCTTCTTGTACATTTTCCAAGTGCCTTTGACCCACATGTGTGCCCCTTTAGTCTTTGCCACCACCTACTTGCCTCCTAAAGTCAACAAAGAGGGCTGGTCTTCTCTCCCCTCACTATTGCTCTTACGACCAGCCCCTTTTCACACTCTAGAATACTAAGTATAAGCTTCCATATATATATACTCTAACAAGTACTAATTGCTCTTATAAACTACGAGCAATCTATTCTTCAACAACTCTAATAACTATTAGTTGCTCTTATAAACTACGAGCAACCTAATCTCTAACACTCCCACTTTGCGAGTAGTTTTCTCCTCGCAATCCCATCTCCTTGTGCCTCACCTTCGTAAACTCCTTGGTCAACATATCACCCACTATGTGCGCCATTAGTTTATACCTCAAGCTTCCTCTCCATCCTCTAACAATGTTGCGCGCATTTGGCAACAAAGCCAATTCCCATGCGCCATTGGCCATACTAGATGTCTACTTGTCTTGTTTGGTCAACTCCCACTTGCTTGCATGCACACTTTGCAAAGCATCACCCAAACTCAAAGTATCATCAAAAACAAATCAGATTTGCACGTTCAACCTCAATAGATGGGGGAAGAATATGGTCTAACCACCACTCACCAAGTGACCTCCTCTCCCTTATTGGATACCATGGGCCTTGTGCACACTGCCCCTCTTCAATCTTCCTCATGTATTTCAACCTCCACATCCTCCTCTTTTGTCTCTTTCGGCTCTTGCACTCCTTTAGGCTCTTCTCCAACTTAAGCCTCTTGTACAACGCACGCTGAAATTGGAGTTGCATCCACCCCAATCACCATAGTGGCTCCAAACTCCCACTTGGATGCATCTCCACATCCGCATCTTGACAAGTGGCCTCCTCCGCAATCACCACATCACGAGCCGCTGAATTTGATGTACTATTCTTGATTTGCATGCCATTTACCATCCTTTCAAGGACCTCCAAATTCTTCACATTCAAATGCCCAAGGCGCCTATGGCGTAGCTCCAAAGGCGCTGATTGTGGCATTTGGTGTGCCACATTGGCCATATCATACATAGAGAAGGGCATTTGATACAAACTCCCTTCTCTTGGCAATCTAGCAATCACCTTCCTATTTGCAGCCCTCACAATGCATGCATTATCATCAAACTCCACCTTTAAGCCATTAAGAGCAAGCTTTGCTATGGATAACAAATTTCTCTTTAACTTTGGGATGTGGAGAACCTCCTTTATGTTGATTTTGTGCTTTGCTCTCATCACCTTCACCTCCTCAACAATGGTGCCAACTCCGACCGCATGCACAATACTACCATCTCCCAAGTGCACATTTCGTGGTGGTGATAGTACCTCATATGTTTGAAATGCTGCCCTATGAGGTGACATGTGCTTGGTGGCTCCGGAATCCATGATCCACTTGGCCATGGTGTTGTCATCTCCATCTCCACTTGCAAACGCATGCTCTTCCCACATCTCCTCTTTGCTTGCAACAACGGCGCTTACAAAGGCATACTCCTCCTCATTGTCTTTGTTTCTTGCATTATTGGCACTCTCCTTCTCCTTCTTGTCTTGGAAGCAATACCTTGCAATGTGGCCCGGTTTGCCACAATTGAAGCACGTCCTTGGCCCATTTTGCATCCTTCCTTTGTTTTGAGCCGCCACCAACGCTTCCTCACCACTTTGAGCACCCTTCTCCTTTCTCTTGGACACTTCATGCATCAACCTTGACACCACAAACTCCATCTTAAGGTCAGCAAGTTGCAAGGTCTCTAAAGTCGTTATCAAGTGCTCAAATGAACATGGGAGACTATCAAGCAAGGTCATAACAATATCCTCTTCTTTCATGGGCACATCCAAGCAAGCAAGTTGATCCGCAAGTGCCTTGATGTTGTTGATGTGCTCCAACAAGTCAGCCCCTTCCTCCATCTTGATTGTGAAGAACTTGCGCCTCACGAAGAGTATGTTGGACAAGCTTTTTGTCTCATGGATGTTGCAAAGCACCCTCCATGCTTCCGCTGGTCCTTTGCAACTCTTGATGTGAGCAAGTTGGGCATCCACCAAACTGAGTCCAATCATTGACATGGCCTTCCTCACCCTCCTTTGGTACTCCTTCTTGTCCTTGTCACTTGCATGAGAAGGTGGTGCCTCCTCCGTGCCTTCAAAAATCTCCCACAAGTCCATGGAATCGAGCGCCAAGTTCATCTTAAACTTCCAAAGGTGGAAGTTGTTGCCATTGAACTTTTCAAGCACCCTAACACTCTCTCCCTCAAAAGAAGCCATGGCTAGACACAAACGCTGCCGTTACAACACCAACAACCCAAATCTACAACCTAAACACTCAAATCAGCCCCTTACGAGTGTGCAAACACACTTGTGCACAAAACTATGCACAAGAAGCCCCTCCAACACTCAAACCAGCAAGATCCACTTGCTCCCACTCAAATCAGATCACACTCAAGCTCTTTCACGTCCAAATGCTAGATCTAGGCTTCCCCCACACCCACAAGGTGTATAAGCACCTCAAAGCACTCAAATCAGTCCTCAATGCCTCTAAATGAGCACTTGTGCACTCCCTACACTAGATCAACCCTCAATCAATGTCAAATAAGCTTCATGAAACTCAAATCACTCAAATCTCAACTTAGGAGCCTCAAGACACCTCTCTTGCACCACAAATGCTCAAATCAGCCCCTTGTGTGCACACATGCACCACAAATGCACAAATCAGCCCCTTGTGTGCACACATGCACCACAAATGCTCAAATCAGCCCCTTGTGTGCACACATGCACCACAAATGCTCAAATCAGCCCCTTGTGTGCACACATGCACCCTAAGTGCTAGATTCGGCCCTCAATATCGCAAGTCCACTCAAGTAGATCACAAATAAACACTCCTAAGCTCATAACCACTCCCAACAAAAGGATTTGGTAGCCATCAATGCAAATCAGCACCTTCTTGTGTTAGAAACACTCTAACCAAGACAAGGGAAGCTCACAATCCTCCAATGCCTTGAAGAGACCTCCAAACACCTCCAAAATGCTCCAATTGCCTCCAAATGCCTCAAATCACCTCTATACGCCTCCAAATGGCTCCAAGTACACCTCCAAAGCACCAAATGGTTGCAAACACCTCCAAGTGGTTGCACACACCTCCAAATGGCTCCAAATGCACCTCCAAAGCCCCAAACGGTTGCAAACACCTTCAAATGGCTCCAAATGCACCTCCAATGCTCCAAGGAGTGCAAATCAGCCCTCTACGTGTGTGCAACACCTCCTTGACCTCTCCAAGCCTCCAAATGTATTCAAACTCAACCTCACTACAAGAGTAGTGGGCCCATAACCTATTGAGATTCAATAGAGGAAGAGAGAGAATACACACACTCAAAGCTTACAAACAAGTAGAGCAATGAATGCTTGAAATGAGATATTGCCTTCTAACAAAGGCCTTTACTTATACTTCCTTATAGGCACCTTCCTAGTGCCTTCTTGTACATTTTCCAAGTGCCTTTGACCCACATGTGTGCCCCTTTAGTCTTTGCCACCACCTACTTGCCTCCTAAAGTCAACAAAGAGGGCTGGTCTTCTCTCCCCTCACTATTGCTCTTACGACCAGCCCCTTTTCACACTCTAGAATACTAAGTATAAGCTTCCATATATATATACTCTAACAAGTACTAATTGCTCTTATAAACTACGAGCAATCTATTCTTCAACAACTCTAATAACTATTAGTTGCTCTTATAAACTACGAGCAACCTAATCTCTAACATACACACTAGTAGGGGGCTGATTTGAGTGCTTGGTAGCTCGCTTGAGTTGTTGGTGTCGTAAGGGCAGCGCGTGTGCTTGGCTATGGCCACTTTGGAGGGTGAGAGTGTTAGGGTGCTTGAGAAGTTCAATGGCACCAACTTCAACTTGTGGAAGTTCAAGATGAACTTGGCCCTCTCTTCCATGGACTTGTGGGAGATTGTTGAAGGCACGGAGGAGGCTCCACCATCTGATGCAAGTGACAAGGACAAGAAGGACTACCAAAGGAGGGTAAGGAAGGCCATGTCCATGATTGGGCTCAATTTGGTGGATGCCCAACTTGCTCACATCAAGAGTTGCAAAGGACCAGCGGAAGCATGGAGGGTGCTTTGCAACATTCATGAGACAAGAAGTTTGGCCAACATCCTCTTCTTGAGGCGCAAGTTCTTCACAATCAAGATGGAGGAAGGAGCTGACTTGTTGGAGCACATCAACAACATCAAGGCACTCGCGGATCAGCTCGCTTGCTTGGAAGTGCCCATGAAGGAGGACGATATAGTGATGACGTTGTTGGATAGCTTGCCACCTTCATTTGAGAGTTTGATCACCGCTTTAGAGACCTTAAACCTTGCTGACCTTACAATGGAGTTTGTGGTGTCAAGGTTGATGCATGAAGTGTCCAAGCGGAAGGAGAAGGGTGCTCAAAGTGGTGAGGCAGCGTTGGTGGCGGCCCAAAACAAAGCGAGGATGCAAAATGGCCCAAGGTTGTGCTTCAATTGTGGCAAACCGGGCCACATTGCAAGGCATTGCTTCTTAAACAAGATGAAGGAGAAGGAGAGTGCAAACCTAGCAAGCAACAAAGACAATGGAGAGGACTATGCGTTTCTAAGCGCCTTTGTTGCAAGCAAGGTGGAGAAAGAGGAGGAGCATGCTATGGCAATCAACGATGGAGATGACAACACCATGGCCACGTGGGTCATGGATTCGGGAGCCACCAAACACATGACGCCGCATAGGGCAGCGTTCCAAACGTATGAGGTAATTTCACCACCACGCAATGTGCACTTGGGAGATGATAGCATTGTGCATGCGGTTGGTGTTGGTACAATTGTTGAGGAGGTGATGGTGATGGGAGTGAAGCACAAGATCCACATGAAAGAGGTGCTCCATATCCCTAAGTTCAAGAGGAACTTGATTTCGGTTGTAAAACTTGCTTTAAACGGTTTAAAGGTAGAATTTGATGATGATGCATGCCTTGTGAGGGCAGCCAATAGGAAGGTGATTGCTAGATTGCCTAGAGTGGGAGTTTGTATGAAATGCCCTTCTCCATGCATGAGATGGCAAATGTGGCGCTTCCAATGCCACAATCAGCGCCTTTGGAGCTATGGCATAGACGCCTTGGGCATTTGAATGAGAAGAGTGTCAAGGCTCTTGAAAGCATGGTGAATGGCATGCAAATCAAGGATCTTTGCATCAAATTCAGCGCTTTGTGAGGTTGCATTGAAGGCAAGCTTTCAAGGACTCCATTTCCAAGTGAGGGAGGGCGTGCAAGCAAGCCATTGGAGTTGATTCATTCGGATGTGTGTGGTCCATTCAAGACCATTTCCATGGGTGGTTGCTTGTATTTTGTGACTTTCATAGATGACTTCTCTCGAAAGGTGTGGGTGTATGTGTTGAAGTCCAAGGGAGAGGTGTTTGCCAAGTTTGTGGAGTTCAAGGCGCTTGTGGAGAAGCAATCGGAGCACAAGATCAAGGCGTTTCGATCGGACAATGGAGGGGAGTTCACTTCCAAGGCGTTTGAGCGCTTCTTTCAAGCACATGGCATTGATAGGCAACTATCAACACCCTACACACCACAACAAAATGGAGTGGCGGAGCGTGCAAACCGCACAATTGTGGAGATGGCAAGGAGCATGCTACACCACCAAAACCTCAACAAGAACCTTTGGGCGGAAGCGGTGGTTACAGCGGTGTACACACGAAATAGGTGCCCAACAAGCGCAGTTGTTGGTAAGACACCTGAAGAGGCATGGAGTGGTAGGAGGCCTTCGATCGCACACATGCGTGTATTTGGTTGTATTGCTTATGCAAAGGTGCCGGATGAGAAAAGGACTAAACTTGATGCAAAGGGCACAAGGTGTTTGTTCCTTGGTTGTGTGAAGGCACCAAGGCATATAGGTTGATGTGTTTGGAGACTAAGAAGATCCTCAAGTGTCGTGATGTGGTGTTTGCGGAGGACGCTACTTGTGCGGATGCAAATGTGGAGATGCATCCAAGTGGGAGTTTGGAGCCACCTACGGTGATTGTAGTGGATGCACCTCCAATTTCAGCGCCGCTTGCTCGAGAAGTTGAAGAAGAGCAACAAGACAAACATGAGGAGGAGGTTGTAGAGGAGAGGCAACCACAAGATGAGGAGATTGGAGAGGGGCAGCGAACACAAGGTTCAAGGTACCTCACAAGGGAGAGGCGGCCGCTTGGCGATTGGTGGATGAACCACATTCTCCCACCACCTAGTGAGGTAGAACGTGCAAATGTGGCTTGTTTTGATGATCCTTTAACTTTGGGTGATGCTTTGCAAAGTGTGGATGCAAGCAAGTGGGAGTTGGCCATGCAAGAGGAGTATGCATCTCTAATGGCCAATGGCACATGGGAGTTGGCCCCATTGCCAAAGGGCCGCAAAAGTGTTGGTTGTAAGTGGGTGTTTAGGACCAAGAGGGATGCACAAGGCAACGTGGTGCGTTACAAGGCTTGCTTGGTGGCAAGGGGCTTCTCTCAAGTGGAGGGTGTGGATTTCCATGAGACCTTTGCACCCGTGGCCAAGTTTACCACCATACGATGCATGTTGGCGATTGGGGCAGCCATGGACTTGGAGATTCACCAAATGGATGTCAAGACGGCGTTCTTGAATGGTGAGTTGGAGGAGGACATCTACATGGACCAGCCCCTTGGCTTTGTGGAGGAGGGCACCCAACACCTTGTTTGCGTGCTCAAGAAGTCGTTATGCGGGCTCAAGCAATCTCCAAGGGCATGGTACCAAAGGATTGACTTGTTCTTCACGAAAGAAGGCTTTTCTAGAAGCCATGCGGATCACTCCTTGTATGTGAAGCAAACAAGGGAGTTCTTGTTGATTGTGATCATCTATGTTGACGATTTGATTATCTTGGCTAGTGATGATGCGGTGTTACAGTGGTTGAAGGCCAAGCTTGAGAAGGAGTTTGAGATGAGTGATCTTGGGCCTTTGGAGTTTTGCCTTGGTGTTGCATTTGAGCGCAATCGCAGCGCACGCACCATCACCATGAGCCAAGGCAAGTACATCGAGGAGGTGCTCAAGCGGTTCAACATGGAGGAATGCAAGCCCATTGGCACCCCTCTTGATGTAAAGGGGTCATTGTTGAAGCTTTCGGATGAGGAGTTCAAGGAGGTTGAAGAAGAGATGAAGGCCATTCCATACAAGGCGGTGGGGTCGTTGATGTATGCAATGGTGGCCGCAAGGGCTGACCTTGCATTCCCGGTGAGCATGGTGAGCCAATTCATGGCAAAGGCTGGTCCTCAACATTGGATGGCGGTAAAACGCATCTTGAGGTACTTGAAAGGCACCATTGATTACAAGTTGTTCCTTGGAGGTAAAGACCTTGAGTTGAAGGGGTATTGTGATGCGGATTGGGCGGGTGATGTGAATGAGCGCCGATCCACGACGGGGTATGTGTTCTTTGTAGGAGATGGCGCAATCTCGTGGAATTGCAAGAGGCAACCCACAATAGCGGTGTCTACTACTGAGCGGAATACATGGCAACGAGCCATTGCTTAAAGGAGGCATTGTGGCTGCGGCAACTATTGAAGGATGTTGGGTTTGTGCGGAGGGGAGCCACGAGCATCATGTGCGACAACCAAGGGTGTATTGCTCTTGCAAAGGATCCAAGCACCACTCGCACGAAGCACATTGATGTGCAACACCATTTCATTCGAGAGAAGTTGGAGGATGGAGAGGTAAGCTTGTGGTATTGCTCAACAGAGGATATGGTGGCTGATGTGTTGACCAAGGCGCTTGCTAAGGTGAGGCACGAGAAGCTTACGAAGGCGATGGGATTGCGAGGTGGTAACTACTCGCAAAGTGGGAGTGTTGAAGAATAGATTGCTCGTAGTTTATAAGAGCAATTAGTACTTGTTAGAGTATATATATATGGAAGCTTATACTTAGTATTCTAGAGTGTGGAAAGGGGCTGGTCGTAAGAGCAATAGTGAGGGGAGAGAAGACCAGCCCACTTTGTTGACTATAGGAGGCAAGTAGGTGGTGGCAAATACTAAAGGGGCACACATGTGAACCATGTGGGCCAAAGGCACTTGGAAAATGTACAAGAAGGCACTAGGAAGGTGCCAATAAGGAAGTATAAGTAAAGGCCTTTGTTAGAAGGCCATATCTCATTTCAAGCATTCATTGCTCTACTTGTTTGTAAGCTTTGAGTGTGTTGTATTCTCTCTCTTCCTCTATTGAATCTCAATAGTCCTTCTCGTGCTCTCTTGGTGAGCAAATAGTTGATGTCTCCTTCCGCTGCGGTAACACCACCTCCTCCTTGGGTTCCTCCAAATCTTCTTCATCTTCATCTCCCACTTCTTCAATGTCAACTCTTGGAGTTGAGCCCACACTTTGGGCTGGTCCTCCACTTCTCCCACTTGGGCTCACCTCCAAGTGCTTAAATTCAGCGCCTCCATCTTCCAAGAACGTTACATCTCTACACTTGATAATGGCCTTGGTGTCCACACGCATCAGCCTATAGGCCTTCGTTCCCTCACAATACCGAAGAAGAAGACACTTGATGGCCTTGGCATCCAACTTGGTCCTCTTTGCATTTGGAACCAACGCATACGCAATGCAACCAAAAACACGCATATGAGACACATGGGGCCTCACTCCACTCCAAGCCTCTTGAGGTGTCTTGCTTACCAATGCTTGAGTGGGGCAGCGGTTCCTCGTATACACCGCATTGCTCACGGCCTCTCCCCATAGCTCATACTTGAGCCCTTGGCCATGAATCATGGCCCTTGCCATCTCCACAATGGTGCGGTTTGCACGCTCCGCAACACCATTTTGTTGAGGCGTGTAAGGGGCTGATGTGTGGTGCTCAATGCCATGGGCTTTGAGGAAGTTCTCAAATGCCTTGGATGTTAGAGATTAGGTTGCTCGTAGTTTATAAGAGCACCTAATAGTTATTAGAGTATGTTAGAGTAAGTAATAGAGGCTAGGTCTTAGTCCTCTAGGGTGTGTGAAGAGGGCTGGTCCTAAAAGCCTTAGAGAGACAAGAGAGGACTTAGCCTCTCGGTTATCCCATATTGTTTGTAGCACCATGTGCCTACCTATGGATACATAAGCAAGGGCTTCGAATGAGTATGTATCTCATTCAAGCATTCATTGCTCTACCTTGTGTGTAAGCTTTGATGTTTGTATTCTCTCTCACCCTCTATTGAGCTTCAATAGGTTATGGGCCCACTACTCTTGTAGTGAGGTTGAGTTTGAATACATTTGGAGGCTTGGAGAGGTCAAGGAGGTGTTGCACACACTTAGAGGGCTGATTTGCACTCCTTGGAGCATTGGAGGTGCACTTGGAGCCATTTGGAGGTGTTTGCAACCATTTGGATGTGTTTGGAGGTAATTTGGAGGCATTTAACGTTGTTTTGCAACCATTTGGAGTTTTGGAGGTGCACTTGGAGGTGTGCAACCACTTGGAGGTGCTTGCAACCATTTGGAGCTTTGGAGGTGCACTTGGAGCCATTTGGAGGTGTTTGCAACCATTTAGAGGTGTTTGGAGGTGTTTGGAGGTGATTTGGAGCATTTGGAGGCAATTGAAGCACTTTGGAGGTGTTTGGAGGACTCTTGAAGGCATTGGAGTATTGTATGCTTCCCTTGTCTTAGGTAGAGTGATACTAACACAAGGAGGTGCTGATTTGCATTGTTGGCTACCAAATCCTTTGTTTGGAGTGGTTTTGAGCTTTTGGAGTGCTAATTGTGATCAACTTGAAGTGCACTTGAAGTATTGAGGGCTGAATCTAGCATTTGGGGTGCATGTGTGCACACAAAGGGCTGATTTGATCCATTGTGGTGCTAAAGTGGTGATTTGAGACTCCTAAGCTTAGTTTTGAGTGATTTGAAGGTCTACAAGCTTCCTTGACTATATTGAAGGCTGATCTAGTGTAGAGAGTGCACAAGTGCTCATTTGGAGGCATAGAGGGCTGATTTGAGTGCTTAGAGGTGCAAATACACCTTGTGTGTGTATTAGACATCTAGATCTAGCATTTGGTGGTCGAATAGCTTGAATGAGATCTGATGTGAGTGGGAGCAAGTGAAACTTGCTTGTTTGAGTGTTGGGGAGGCTTATTGAGCATTGTTTTGTGCTCAAGTGTGTTTGCACACTTGTAGGGGCTGATTTGAGTGCTTTGAGGTGCATTTACACCTTTAGAGTGTTGGAGAGATTTAGATCTAGTATTTGGAGGTCAAATAGCTTGAGTGAGATCTGATTTGAGTGGGAGCAAGTGGATCTTGCTTTTTTGAGTGTTGGAGTGGCTTATTGTGCATTGTTGTGTGCACAAGTGTGTTTGCACACTCCTAAGGGGCTGATTTGAGTGTTTAGGTGGTAGATTTGGGTTGTTGGTGTTGTAAGGGCAGCGCTTGTGTTTAGCCATGGCTTCTTTTGAGGTTGAGAGAGTAAGGGTGCTTGAAAAGTTCAATGGCAACAACTTCCACCTTTGGAAGTTTAAGATGAACTTGGTGCTCTCCGGGATGGACTTGTGGGAGATTAATGAAGGCACGGAGGAGGCACCACCTTCTCATAAAGTGACAAGGACAAGAAGGAGTACCAAAGGAGGGTGAGGAAGGCCATGTCCATGATTGGGCTCAATTTGGTGGATGCCCAACTTGCTCACATCAAGAGTTGCAAAGGACCAGCGGAAGCATGGAGGGTACTTTGCAACATCCATGAGACAAGAAGCTTGGCCAACATCCTCTTCTTGAGGCGCAAGTTCTTCACAATCAAGATGGAGGAAGGGGCTGACTTGTTGGAGCACATCAACAACATCAAGGCACTTGCGGATCAACTTGCTTGCTTGGATGTGCCCATGAAGGAGGAGGATATTGTTATGACCTTGCTTGATAGTCTCCCATCTTCATTTGAGCACTTGATAACGGCTTTAGAGACCTTGCAACTTGCTGACCTTAAGATGGAGTTTGTGGTGTCAAGGTTGATGCATGATGCATGAAGTCCAAGAGGAAGGAGAGGGGTGCTCAAAGTGGTGAGGAAGCGTTGGTGGCGGCTCAAAACAAACGGAGGATGCAAAATGGGCCAAGGACGTGCTTCAATTGTGGCAAACCGGGCCACATTGCAAGGTTTTGCTTCCAAGACAAGATGAAAGAGAAGGAGAGTGCCAATGTTGCAAGAAACCAAGACAATGAGGAGGAGTATGCGTTTGTAAGCGCCGTTGTTGCAAGCAAAGAGGAGATGTGGGAAGAGCATGCCTTTGCAAATGGAGATGGAGATGACAACACCATTGACAAGTGGATCATGGATTCGGGAGCCACCAAGCACATGTCACATTATAGGGCAGCATTTCAAACATATGAGGTAATATCACCACCACGAAATGTGCACTTGGGAGATGGTAGTATTGTGCATGCGGTCGGAGTTGGCACCATTGTTGAGGAGGTGAAGGTGATGGGAGTAAAGCACAAAATCAACATAAAGGAGGTTCTCCACATCCCAAAGTTAAAGAGAAATTTGTTATCCATAGCAAAGCTTGCTCTTAATGGCTTAAAGGTGGAGTTTGATGATGATGCATGCATTGTGAGGGCTGCAAATAGGAAGGTGATTGCTAGATTGCCAAGAGAAGGGAGTTTGTATCAAATGCCCTTCTCTACGTATGATATGGCCAATGTGGCACACCAAATGCCACAATCAGCGCCTTTGGAGCTACGCCATAGGCGCCTTGGGCATTTGAATGTGAAGAATTTGAAGGTCCTTGAAAGGATGGTAAATGGCATGCAAATCAAGAATAGGACATCAAATTCAGCGGCTCGTGAAGTGGTGATTGCGGAGGAGGCCACTTGTCGAGATGCGAATGTGGAGATGCATCCAAGTGGGAGTTTGGAGCCACTATGGTGATTAGGGTGGATGCAACTCCAATTTCGGCGTGCGTTGTACAAGAGGCTCAAGTTGGAGAAGATCCTAAAGGAGTGCAAGAGCCGAATGAGAAGGAAGAGGAGGATGTGGAGGTTGAATCACATGAGGAAGATTGAAGAGGGGCAGCGTGCACGAGGCCCATGGTATCCAATAAGGGAGAGGAGGTCACTTGTTTGGGTGATGCTTTGCAAAGTGTGCATGCAAGCAAAACAAAACAATGGCACATGGGAGTTTATTGAGATTCAATAGAGGAAGAGAGAGAATACACACACTCAAAGCTTACAAACAAGTAGAGCAATGAATGCTTGAAATGAGATATTGCCTTCTAACAAAGGCCTTTACTTATACTTCCTTATAGGCACCTTCCTAGTGCCTTCTTGTACATTTTCCAAGTGCCTTTGACCCACATGTGTGCCCCTTTAGTCTTTGCCACCACCTACTTGCCTCTTAAAGTCAACAAAGAGGGCTGGTCTTCTCTCCCCTCACTATTGCTCTTACGACCAGCCCCTTTTCACACTCTAGAATACTAAGTATAAGCTTCCATATATATATACTCTAACAAGTACTAATTGCTCTTATAAACTACAAGCAATCTATTCTTCAACAACTCTAATAACTATTAGTTGCTCTTATAAACTACGAGCAACCTAATCTCTAACACTCCCACTTTGCGAGTAGTTTTCTCCTCGCAATCCCATCTCCTTGTGCCTCACCTTCGTAAACTCCTTGGTCAACATATCACCCACTATGTGCGCCATTTGTTTATACCTCAAGCTTCCTCTCCATCCTCTAACTATGTTGCGCGCATTTGACAACAAAGCCAATTCCCATGCGCCATTGGCCATACTAGATGTCTACTTGTCTTGTTTGGTCAACTCCCACTTGCTTGCATGCACACTTTGCAAAGCATCACCCAAACTCAAAGTATCATCAAAAACAAATCAGATTTGCACGTTCAACCTCAATAGATGGTGGAAGAATATGATCTAACCACCACTCACCAAGTGACCTCCTCTCCCTTATTGGATACCATGGGCCTTGTGCACACTGCCCCTCTTCAATCTTCCTCATGTATTTCAACCTCCACATCCTCTTCTTCCTTCTCTTTCGGCTCTTGCACTCCTTTAGGCTCTTCTCCAACTTAAGCCTCTTGTACAACGCACGCTGAAATTGGAGTTGCATCCACCCCAATCACCATAGTGGCTCCAAACTCCCACTTGGATGCATCTCCACATCCGCATCTTGACAAGTGGCCTCCTCCGCAATCACCACATCACGAGCCGCTGAATTTGATGTACTATTCTTGATTTGCATGCCATTTACCATCCTTTCAAGGACCTCCAAATTCTTCACATTCAAATGCCCAAGGCGCCTATGGCGTAGCTCCAAAGGCGCTGATTGTGGCATTTGGTGTGCCACATTGGCCATATCATACATTGAGAAGGGCATTTGATACAAACTCCCTTCTCTTGGCAATCTAGCAATCACCTTCCTATTTGCAGCCCTCACAATGCACGCATTATCATCAAACTCCACCTTTAAGCCATTAAGAGCAAGCTTTGCTATGGATAACAAATTTCTCTTTAACTTTGGGATGTGGAGAACCTCCTGTATGTTGATTTTGTGCTTTGCTCTCATCACCTTCACCTCCTCAACAATGGTGCCAACTCCGACCGCATGCACAATACTACCATCTCCCAAGTGCACATTTCGTGGTGGTGATAGTACCTCATATGTTTGAAATGCTGCCCTATGAGGTGACATGTGCTTGGTGGCTCCGGAATCCATGATCCACTTGGCCATGGTGTTGTCATCTCCATCTCCACTTGCAAACGCATGCTCTTCCCACATCTCCTCTTTGCTTGCAACAACGGCGCTTACAAAGGCATACTCCTCCTCATTGTCTTTGTTTCTTGCAAGATTGGCACTCTCCTTCTCCTTCTTGTCTTGGAAGCAATACCTTGCAATGTGGCCCGGTTTCAATTGAAGCACGTCCTTGGCCCATTTTGCATCCTTCCTTTGTTTTGAGCCGCCACCAACGCTTCCTCACCACTTTGAGCACCCTTCTCCTTTCTCTTGGACACTTCATGCATCAACCTTGACACCACAAACTCCATCTTAAGGTCAGCAAGTTGCAAGGTCTCTAAAGTCGTTATCAAGTGCTCAAATGAACATGGGAGACTATCAAGCAAGGTCATAACAATATCCTCTTCTTTCATGGGCACATCCAAGCAAGCAAGTTGATCCGCAAGTGCCTTGATGTTGTTGATGTGCTCCAACAAGTCAGCCCCTTCCTCCATCTTGATTGTGAAGAACTTGCGCCTCAAGAAGAGTATGTTGGACAAGCTTCTTGTCTCATGGATGTTGCAAAGCACCCTCCATGCTTCCGCTGGTCCTTTGCAACTCTTGATGTGAGCAAGTTGGGCATCCACCAAACTGAGTCCAATCATTGACATGGCCTTCCTCACCCTCCTTTGGTACTCCTTCTTGTCCTTGTCACTTGCATGAGATGGTGGTGCCTCCTCCGTGCCTTCAACAATCTCCCACAAGTCCATCCCGGAGAGCGCCAAGTTCATCTTAAACTTCCAAAGGTGGAAGTTGTTGCCATTGAACTTTTCAAGCACCCTAACACTCTCTCCCTCAAAAGAAGCCATGGCTAGACACAAACGCTGCCGTTACAACACCAACAACCCAAATCTACAACCTAAACACTCAAATCAGCCCATTACGAGTGTGCAAACACATTTTGTGCACAAAACTATGCACAAGAAGCCCCTCCAACACTCAAACCAGCAAGATCCACTTGCTCCCACTCAAATCAGATCACACTCAAGCTCTTTCACGTCCAAATGCTAGATCTAGGCTTCCCCCACACCCACAAGGTGTATAAGCACCTCAAAGCACTCAAATCAGTCCTCAATGCCTCTAAATGAGCACTTGTGCACTCCCTACACTAGATCAACCTCAATCAATGTCAAATAAGCTTCATGAAACTCAAATCACTCAAATCTCAACTTAGGAGGAGCCTCAAGACACCTCTCTTGCACCACAAATGCTCAAATCAGCCCCTTGTGTGCACACATGCACCACAAATGCTCAAATCAGCCCCTTGTGTGCACACATGGAGACTCACACAAATGCTCAAATCAGCCCCTTGTGTGCACACATGCACCCTAATTGCTAGATTCAGCCCTCAATATCGCAAGTCCACTCAAGTAGATCACAAATAAACACTCCTAAGCTCATAACCACTCCCAACAAAAGGATTTGGTAGCCATCAATGCAAATCAGCACCTTCTTGTGTTAGAAACACTCTAACCAAGACAAGGGAAGCTCACAATCCTCCAATGCCTTGAAGAGACCTCCAAACACCTCCAAAATGCTCCAATTGCCTCCAAATGCCTCAAATCACCTCTATACGCCTCCAAATGGCTCCAAGTACACCTCCAAAGCACCAAATGGTTGCAAACACCTCCAAGTGGTTGCACACACCTCCAAATGGCTCCAAATGCACCTCCAATACAAGAGTAGTGGGCCCATAACCTATTGAGATTCAATAGAGGAAGAGAGAGAATACACACACTCAAAGCTTACAAACAAGTAGAGCAATGAATGCTTGAAATGAGATATTGCAGAGTTGACCAAACAAAACAATGGCACATGAGAATTGGCATTGTTGCCAAATGCGCCCAAGATAGTTAGAGGATGGAGAGGAGAGCTTGACGTATTCCCAAATGGAGGACATAGTGGGTGATATGTTGACCAAGAACATGATCAAATTATTGAAGCTCAAGCTCAAGAGGGTGAGAGAGAATACAAACAATCAAAGCTTACAAACAAGTAGAGCAATGAATGCTTGAATGAGATACATACTCATTCCAAGCCCTTGCTTATGTATCCATAGGTAGGCACATGGTGCTACAAACAATATGGGATAACCGAGAGGCTAAGTCCTCTCTTCTCTCTCTAAGGCTTTTAGGACCAGCCCTCTTCACACACCCTAGAGGACTAAGACCTAGCCTCTATTACTTACTCTAACATACTCTAATAACTATTAGGTGCTCTTATAAACTACGAGCAACCTAATCTCTAACACTCCCACTTTGCGAGTAGTTTTCTCCTCGCAATCCCATCTCCTTGTGCCTCACCTTGGTAAACGCCTTGGTCAACATATCACCCACTATGTCCTCCATGTGGTAATACGTCAAGCTCTCCTCTCCATCCTCTAACTATCTTTTGGCGCATTTGGCAACAAAGCCAATTCCCATGTGCCATTGTTTTGTTTGGTCAACTCCCAGCTGCAAAGCATCACCAAGCTCAAAGATCATCATGCACACTAAGCAAGCATCACCCAAATGGTGGAACCTCCTCTCCCTTATTGGATACCATGGGCCTCTCCCACGCTGCCGCCTCTTCAATCTTCTTCTTCATGATTCAACCTCCACATCCTCCTCTTCCTTCTCTTTCGGCTCTTGCACTCCTTTAGGGCTCTTCTCCAACTTAAGCCTCTTGTACAACGCACGCTGAAATTGGAGTTGCATCCACCCCAATCACCATAGTGGCTCCAAACTCCCACTTGGATGCATCTCCACATTCGCATCTCGACAAGTGGCCTCCTCCGCAATCACCACATCACGAGCCGCTGAATTTGATGTCCTATTCTTGATTTGCATGCCATTTACCATCCTTTCAAGGACCTTCAAATTCTTCACATTCAAATGCCCAAGGCGCCTATGGCGTAGCTCCAAAGGCGCTGATTGTGGCATTTGGTGTGCCACATTGGCCTTAACATACATTGAGAAGGGCATTTGATATAAACTCCCTTCTCTTGGCAATCTAGCAATCACCTTCCTATTTGCAGCCCTCACAATGCATGCATCATCATCAAACTCCACCTTTAAGCCATTAAGAGCAAGCTTTGCTATGGATAACAAATTTCTCTTTAACTTTGGGATGTGGAGAACCTCCTTTATGTTGATTTTGTGCTTTACTCCCATCACCTTCACCTCCTCAACAATGGTGCCAACTCCGACCGCATGCACAATACTACCATCTCCCAAGTGCACATTTCGTGGTGGTGATATTACCTCATATGTTTGAAATGCTGCCCTATGAGGTGACATGTGCTTGGTGGCTCCCGAATCCATGATCCACTTGGCCATGGTGTTGTCATCTCCATCTCCATTTGCAAAGGCATGCTCTTCCCACATCTCCTCTTTGCTTGCAACAACGGCGCTTACAAACGCATACTCCTCCTCATTGTCTTTGTTTCTTGCAACATTGGCACTCTCCTTCTCTTTCATCTTGTCTTGGAAGCAAAACCTTGCAATGTGGCCCGGCTTGCCACAATTGTAACACAACCTTGGCCCATTTGACATCCTCCCTTTGTTTTGGGCCGCCACCAACGCTGCCTCACCATTTTGAGCATCCTTCTCCTTTCTCTTGGACACTTCATGCATCAACCTTGACACCACAAACTCCATTTTAAGATCAGCAAGGGTCAAGGTCTCTAAAGCCGTTATCAAGTGCTCAAATGATGGTGGCAAACTATCAAGCAAGGACATAACAATATCCTCTTCTTTCATGGGCACATCCAAGCATGCAAGTTGATCCGCAAGTGCCTTGATGTTGTTGATGTGCTCCAACAAGTCAGCCCCTTCTTCCATCTTGATTGTGAAGAACTTGCGCCTCAAGAAGAGTATGTTGGACAAGCTTTTTGTTTCATGGATGTTGCAAAGCACCTTCCATGCTTCCGCTGGTCCTTTGCAACTCTTGATGTGAGCAAGTTGGGCATCCACCAAATTGAGCCCAATCATGGACATGGCCTTCCTCACCCTTCTTTGGTACTCCTTCTTGTCCTTGTCACTTGCATGAGATGGTGGTGCCTCCTCCGTGCCTTCAACAATCTCCCACAAGTCCATGGAATCGAGTGCCAAGTTCATCTTGAAACTTCCAAAGGTTGAAGTTGGTGCCATTGAACTTCTCAAGCACCCTAATACTCCCTCCAAGGAAGCCATGGCAAAGCACAAACGCTGCCCTAACCACACCAACCACTCAAATCTAGCTTCAAAGACTCAAATCAGCCCTCTTGGAGTGTGCAAACACACTTGTGCACAAAACAATGCACAATAAGCCCCTCCAATACCAAGCAAGATCCACTTGCTCCCACTCAAATCAGATCACACTCAAGCTATTTGACCTCCAAATACTAGATCTAAATCTCTCCAACACTCTAAAGGTGTAAATGCACCTCAAAGCACTCAAATCAGCCCCTACAAGTGTGCAAACACACTTGAGTACAAAAAAACAATGCTCAATAAGCCTCCCCAACACTCAAACAAGCAAGTTTCACTTGCTCCCACTCACATCAGATCTCATTCAAGCTATTTGACCACCAAATGCTAGATCTAGATGTCTAATACACAAGGTGTATTTGCACCTCTAAGCACTCAAATCAGCCCTCTATGACTCCAAATGAGCACTTGTGCACTCTCTACACTAGATCAGCCTCAATCTATTTCAAAGAAGCTTCTAGATCAACAAATCACTCAAATCTATGCTTGGAAGCCTCAAGCCACCACTTTTGCACCTCAAAGTGCTCAAATCAGTCCTCAATGCACACAAATGAGCACTTGTGCACTCTCTTCACTAGATCAGCCCCCAATATATGTCAAGAAAGCTTGTAGACCTTCAAATCACTCAAAACTAAGCTTAGGAGTCTCAAATCACCACTTTAGCACCACAATGGATCAAATCAGCCCTTTGTGTGCACACATGCACCCCAAATGCTAGATTCAGCCCTCAATACTTCAAGTGCACTTCAAGTTGATCACAATTAGCACTCCAAAAGCTCAAAACCACTCCAAACAAAGGATTTGGTAGCCAACAATGCAAATCAGCACCTCCTTGTGTTAGTATCACTCTACCTAAGACAAGGGAAGCATACAATACTCCAATGCCTTCAAGAGTCCTCCAAACACCTCCAAAGTGCTTCAATTGCCTCCAAATGCTCCAAATCACCTCCAAACACCTCCAAACACCTCTAAATGGTTGCAAACACCTCCAAATGGCTCCAAGTGCACCTCCAAAGCTCCAAATGGTTGCAAGCACCTCCAAGTGGTTGCACACCTCCAAGTGCACCTCCAAAACTCCAAATGGTTGCAAAACAACGTTAAATGCCTCCAAATTACCTCCAAACACATCCAAATGGTTGCAAACACCTCCAAATGGCTCCAAGTGCACCTCCAAAGCTCCAAGGAGTCCAAATCAGCCCTCCAAGTGTGTGCAACACCTCCTTGACCTCTCCAAGCCTCCAAATGTATTCTAACTCAACCTCACTACAAGAGTAGTGGGCCCATAACCTATTGAAGCTCAATAAAGGGTGAGAGAGAATACAAACATCAAAGCTTACACACAAGGTAGAGCAATGAATGCTTGAATGAGATTCATACTCATTCCAAGCCCTTCCTTATATATCCATAGGTAGGCACATGGTGCTACAATCAATATGGGATAACCGAGAGTCCAAGTCCTCTCTTCTCTCTCTAAGGCTCTTAGGACCAGCCCTCTTCACACACTCTAAAGGACTAACACCTCGCTTCTATTCCTTACTAGAACATACTCTTATAACTATTAGGTGCTCTTCTAAACTACGAGCAACCTATCTCTAACAAAAACGCATCTTGAGGTACTTGAAAGGCACCATTGACTACAAATTGTGCCTTGGCGGTAAGGACATTGAGTTGAGAGGATACTGCGATGCGGATTGGGCGGGTGATGTGAATGAGCGCCGGTCCACTACGGGGTATGTGTTCTTTGTAGGAGATGGTGCAATCTCGTGGAATTGCAAGAGGCAACCCACGATAGCGGTGTCTACTACGGAGGCGGAGTACATGGCAACAAGCCCGGTGCTTGAAGGAGGCACTGGCTGCTGCGGCAACTATTGGAGGATGTTGGGTTGGTGCAAAAGGGAGCCACGAGGATCATGTGCGACAGCCAAGGGTGTATTGCACTTGCCAAGGACCCCAAGCACCACTCACGTACGAAGCACATTGATGTGCAACACCACTTCATTCGAGAGAAAGTGGAGGATGGAGAAGTAAGCATGTGGTATTGTCCAACGGAGGAGATGGTGGCTGATGTGTTGACCAAGGCGCTTGCTAAGGTGAGGCACGAGAAGCTAACAAAGGCGATGGGATTGCGAGGAGGTAACTACTCGCAAAGTGGGAGTGTTGAAGATTAGATTGCTCGTAGTTATAAGAGCATCTAATAGTTATTAGAGTGTATTTATGTGAGGTATAGAGGCTAGGTCTTAGTCCTCTAGAGTGTGTGAAGAGGGCTGGTCCTTAGAGCCTTAGAGAGTGGAGAGAGGCCTTAGCCTCTCGGTTATCCCATATTGATTGTAGCACCATGTGCCTACCTATGGATATATAAGCAAGGGCTTGGAATGAGTATGCATCTCATTCAAGCATTCATTGCTCTACTTGTTTGTAAGCTTTGTTTGTTTGTATTCCTTCTCTCTCTCTATTGAGCTTCAATAAGTTATTAGAAGTGTTGAAGATCAGATTGCTCGTAGTTATAAGAGCATCTAATAGTTATTAGAGTGTATTTATGTGAGGTATAGAGGCTAGGTCTTAGTCCTCTAGAGTGTGTGAAGAGGGCTGGTCCTAAGAGACTTAGAGAGTGGAGAGAGGCCTTAGCTTCTCGGTTATCCCATATTGTTTGTAGCACCATGTGCCTACCTATGGATACATAAGCAAGGGCTTCGAATGAGTATGTATCTCATTCAAGCATTCATTGCTCTACCTTGTGTGTAAGCTTTGATGTTTGTATTCTCTCTCACCCTCTATTGAGCTTAAATAAAGTGAACTCCCCTCCATTGTCCGATCGAAACGCCTTGATCTTGTGCTCCGATTGTCTCTCCACAAGCGCCTTGAACTCCACAAACTTGGCAAACACCTCTCCTTTGGACTTCAACACATACACCCACACCTTTCGAGAGAAGTCATCTATGAAGGACACAAAATACAAGCAACCACCCATGGAAATGGTCTTGAATGGACCACACACATCCGAATGAATCAACTCCAATGGCTTGCTTGCACGCTGACCTCCCTCACTTGGAAATGGAGTCCTTGAAAGCTTGCCTTCAATGCAACACTCACAAAGCGCTGAATTTGATGCACCATCCTTGATTTGCATGCCATTCACCATGCTTTCAAGAGCCTTGACACTCTTCTCATTCAAATGCCCAAGGCGTCTATGCCATAGCTCCAAAGGCGCTGATTGTGGCATTGGAAGCGCCACATTTGCCATTTCATGCATGGAGAAGGGTATTGAAGCTCAATAGAGGGTGAGAGAGAATACAAACATCAATGCTTACACACAAGGTAGAGCAATGAATGCTTGAATGAGATACATACTCATTCGAAGCCCTTGCTTATGTATCCATAGGTAGGCACATGGTGCTACAAACAATATGGGATAACCGAGAGCTAAGCTAAGCTCTTCTCTCTCTCTAAGGCTTTTAGGACCAGCCCTCTTCACACACCCTAGAGGACTAAGACCTAGCCTCTATTACTTACTCTAACATACTCTAATAACTATTAGGTGCTCTTATAAACTACGAGCAACCTAATCTCTAACACTCCCACTTTGCGAGTAGTTTTCTCCTTGCAATCCCATCTCCTCCTGCCTCACCTTCGAACAAACGCCTTGGTCAACATATCACCCACTATGTCCTCCATTTGGTAATCAAGCTCTCCTCTCCATCCTCTAACTATCTTGGGCGCATTTGGCAACAAAGCCAATTCCCATGTGCCATTGTTTTGTTTGGTCAACTCCCACTTGCTTGCATGCACACTTTGCAAAGCATCACCCAAACAAGTGTCCTCCTCTCCCTTATTGGATACCATGGGCCTCGTGCACGCTGCCCCTCTTCAATCTTCCTCATGTGATTCAACCTCCACATCCTCCTCTTCCTTCTCCTTCTTGTTTTGGAAGCAATACCTTGCAATGTGGCCCGGTTTGCCACAATTGAAGCACGTCCTTGGCCCATTTTGCATCCTCCGTTTGTTTTGAGCCGCCACCAACGCTTCCTCACCACTTTGAGCACCCCTCTCCTTCCTCTTGGACACTTCATGCATCAACCTTGACACCACAAACTCCATCTTAAGGTCAGCAAGGGTCAAGGTCTCTAAAGCCGTTATCAAGTGCTCAAATGAAGATGGGAGACTATCAAGCAAGGTCATAACAATGTCCTCCTCCTTCATGGGCACATCCAAGCAGGCAAGTTGATCCGCAAGTGCCTTGATGTTGTTGATGTGCTCCAACAAGTCAGCCCCTTCCTCCATCTTGATTGTGAAGAACTTGCGCCTCAAGAAGAGGATGTTGGCCAAACTTCTTGTTTCATGGATGTTGCAAAGCACCTTCCATGCTTCCGCTGGTCCTTTGCAACTCTTGATGTGAGCAAGTTGCGCATCCACCAAATTGAGCCCAATCATGGACATGGCCTTCCTCACCCTTCTTTGGTACACCTTCTTGTCCTTGTCACTTGCATGAGATGGTGGTGCCTCCTCCGTGCCTTCAACAATCTCCCACAAGTCCATGGAATCGAGTGCCAAGTTCATCTTGAACTTCCACAAGTTGAAGTTGGTGCCATCGAACTTCTCAAGCACCCTAATACCCCCCAAGGAAGCCATGGCAAAGCACAAACGCTGCCCTAACCACACCAACCACTCAAATCTACCTTCAAAGACTCAAATCAGCCCTCTTGGAGTGTGCAAACACACTTGTGCACAAAACAATGCACAATAAGCCCCTCCAACACTCAAAGAAGCAAGATCCACTTGCTTCCACTCAAATCAAATCAAACTCAAGCTCTTTGACGTCCAAATCCTAGATATAGGCTTCCTCCACAGTCACAAGGTGTATATGCACCTCAAAGCACTCAAATCAGCCCTCAATGCCTCCAAATGAGCACTTGTGCACTCCCTACACTAGATCAGCCCTCAATCTATGTCAAAGAAGCTTCTAGATCAACAAATCACTCAAATCTCAACTTAGGAGCCTCAAGACACCTCTCTTGCACCACAAATGCTCAAATCAGCCCCTTCATGTGTTAGAAACACTCTAACCAAAACAAGGGAAACTCACAATCCTCCAATCCTCCTGCCTTCAAGAGACCTCCAAACACCTCCAAAATGCTCCAATTGCCTCCAAATGCCTCAGATCACCTCCAAACACCTCCAAAATGCTCCAATTGCCTCCAAATGCCTCAGATCACCTCCAAACACCTCCAAATGGCTCCAAGTACACCTCCAAAGCTCCAAATGGTTGCAAGCACCTCCAAGTGGTTGCACACACCTCCAAATGGCTCCAAATGCACCTCCAAAGCCCCAAATGGTTGCAAACACCTCCAAATGGCTCCAAATCACCTCAAAACACATTCAAATGGTTGCAAACACCTCCAAATGGCTCCAATGCACCTCCAATGCTCCAAGGAGTGCAAATCAGCCCTCTAAGTGTGTGCAACACCTCCTTGACCTCTCAAGCCTCCAAATGTATTCAAACTCAACCTCACTACTCTGAGTAGTGGGCCCATAACCTATTGAAGCTCAATAGAGGGTGAGAGAGAATACAAACATCAATGCTTACACACAAGGTAGAGCAATGAATGCTTGAATGAGATACATACTCATTCGAAGCCCTTGCTTATGTATCCATAGGTAGGCACATGGTGCTACAAACAATATGGGATAACCGAGAGGCTAAGTCCTCTCTTCTCTCTCTCTAAGGCTTTTAGGACCAGCCCTCTTCACACACCCTAGAGGACTAAGACCTAGCCTCTATTACTTACTCTAACATACTCTAATAACTATTAGGTGCTCTTATAAACTACGAGCAACTTAATCTCTAACAAAGGGCATTTCATACAAACTCCCCACTCTAGGCAATCTAGCAATCACCTTCCTATTGGCTGCCCTCACAAGGCATGCATCATCATCAAATTCTACCTTTAAACCGTTTAAAGCAAGTTTTACAACCGAAATCAAGTTCCTCTTGAACTTAGGGATATGGAGCACCTCCTTCATGTGGATCTTGTGCTTCACTCCCATCACCATCACCTCCTCAACAATTGTACCAACACCAACCGCATGCACAATGCTATCATCTCCCAAGTGCACATTGCGTGGTGGTGAAATTACCTCATACGTTTGGAACGCTGCCCTATGCGGCGTCATGTGTTTGGTGGCTCCCGAATCCATGACCCACGTGGCCATGGTATTGTTATCTCCATCGTTGATTGCCATAGCATGCTCCTCCTCTTTCTTCACCTTGCTTGCAACAAAGGCGCTTAGAAACGCATAGTCCTCTCCATTGTCTTTGTTGCTTGCTAGGTTTGCACTCTCCTTCTCCTTCTTCTTGTTTAAGAAGCAATGCCTTGCAATGTGGCCCGGTTTGCCACAATTGAAGCACAACCTTGGGCCAATTTGCATCCTCGCTTTGTTTTGGGCCGCCACCAACGCTGCCTCACCACTTTGAGCACCCTTCTCCTTCCGCTTGGACACTTCATGCATCAACCTTGACACCCCAAACATGGTGAATGGCATGCAAATCAAGGATGGTGCATCAAATTCAGCGGTTTGTGAAGGATGCATTGAAGGCAAGCTTTCTAGGACTCCATTTCCAAATGAGGGAGGTCAGCGAGCAAGCAAGCCATTGGAGTTAGTGCATTCGGATGTTTGTGGTCCATTTAAGACCATTTCAATGGGCGGTAGCTCGTACTTTGTGACTTTCATTGATGATTTCTCTAGGAAGGTGTGGGTGTATGTGTTGAAGTCCAAGGGAGAGGTGTTTGCCAAGTTTGTGGAGATGGCAAGGAGCATGCTACACCACCAAAACCTCAACAAGAACCTTTGGGCGGAAGCGGTGGTTACAGCGGTGTACACACGCAATAGGTGCCCAACAAGTGCACTTGTTGGTAAGACACCCGAAGAGGCATGGAGTGGTAAGAGGCCCTTTGTGTCACACATGCGTGTGTTTGGGTGTATTGCTTATGCAAAGGTGCCGGATGAGAAGAGGACTAAACTTGATGCAAAGGGCACAAAGTGTGTGTTTCTTGGCTATTGTGAAGGCACCAAGGCCTACAGGTTGATGTGTTTGGAGACCAAGAAGATCCTCAAGTGTCGTGATGTGGTGTTTGCGGAAGAGGCTACTTGTGGAGATGCAAATGTGGAGATGCATCCAAGTGGGAGTTTAGAGCCACCTACGGTGATTTTGGTGGATGCACCTCCAAATTTCAGCGCCCGTTCAAGAAGAAGAGCCCCAAGGTGTGCAAGGGCTAGAAGAAATACAAGAGGAGGAAGTGGTGGAAGAGAGGCAACCACGACATGAGGAGATTGGAGAGGGGCAGCGAAGATACCCAACAAGGGAGAGGAGGCCGCTTGGTGAGTGTTAGAGATTAGGTTGCTCGTAGTTTATAAGAGCAACTAATAGTTATTAGAAGTGTTGAAGATTAGATTGCTCGTAGTTATAAGAGCATCTAATAGTTATTAGAGTGTATTTATGTGAGGTATAGAGGCTAGGTCTTAGTCCTCTAGAGTGTGTGAAGAGGGCTGGTCCTAAGAGACTTAGAGAGTGGAGAGAGGCCTTAGCTTCTCGGTTATCCCATATTGATTGTAGCACCATGTGCCTACCTATGGAAATATAAGCAAGGGCTTGGAATGTTAGAGATTAGGTTGCTCGTAGTTTAAAAGAGCACCTAATAGTTACTAGAGTATGTTAGAGTAAGTAATAGAGGCTAGGTCTTAGTCCTCTAGGGTGTGTGAAGAGGGCTGGTCCTAAAAGCCTTAGAGAGACAAGAGAGGACTTAGCCTCTCGGTTATCCCTTATTGTTTGTAGCACCATGTGCCTACCTATGGATACATAAGCAAGGGCTTCGAATGAGTATGTATCTCATTCAAGCATTCATTGCTCTACCTTGTGTGTAAGCTTTGATGTTTGTATTCTCTCTCACCCTCTATTGAGCTTCAATAGGTTATGGGCCCACTACTCTTGTAGTGAGGTTGAGTTTGAATACATTTGGAGGCTTGGAGAGGTCAAGGAGGTGTTGCACACTCTTGGAGGGCTGATTTGCACTCCTTGGAGCTTTGGAGGTGCACTTGGAGCCATTTGGAGGTGTTTGCAACCATTTGGATGTGTTTGGAGGTAATTTGGAGGCATTTAACGTTGTTTTGCAACCATTTGGAGTTTTGGAGGTACACTTAGAGGTGTGCAAAGACTTAGAGGTGCTTGCAACCATTTGGAGCTTTGGAGGTGCACTTGGAGCCATTTGGAGGTGTTTGCAACCATTTAGAGGTTTTTGGAGGTGTTTGGAGGTGATTTGGAGCATTTGGAGGCAATTGAAGCACTTTGGAGGTGTTTGGAGGACTCTTGAAGGCATTGGAGTATTGTATGCTTCCCTTGTCTTAGGTAGAGTGATTCTAACACAAGGAGGTGCTGATTTGCATTGTTGGCTACCAAATCCTTTGTTTGGAGTGGTTTTGAGCTTTTGGAGTGCTAATTGTGATCAACTTGAAGTGCACTTGAAGTATTGAGGGCTGAATCTAGCATTTGGGGTGCATGTGTGCACACAAAGGGCTGATTTGATCCATTGTGGCGCTGAAGTCGTGATTTGAGACTCCTAAGCTTAGTTTTGAGTGATTTGAAGGTCTACAAGCTTTCTTGACATATATTGGGAGCTGATCTAGTGAAGGGAGTGCACAAGTGCTCATTTGTGTGCATTGAGGGCTGATTTGAGCACTTTGAGGTGCAAAAGCGGTGTCTTGAGGCTCCTAAGTTGAGATTTGAGTGATTTGAGGTTCATGAAGCTTATTTGACATTGATTGAGGGCTGATCTAGTGTAGGGAGTGCACAAGTGCTCATTTGGAAGCATTGTAGGCTGATTTGAGTGCTTAGAGGTGCACATTCACCTTGTGTGTGTAGTAGACATCTAGATTCAGTATTTGGAGGTCAAATAGCTTGAGTTTGATCCAAATTGAGTGGGAGCAAGTGGATCTTGCTTGTTTGTGTGATTTGTTGATCTAGAAGCTTCTTTGACATAGATCGAGGGCTGATCTAGTGTAGGGAGTGCACAAGTGCTCATTTGGAGGCATTGAGGGCTGATTTGAGTGCTTTGAGGTGCATATACACCTTGTGAGTGTGGAGGAAGTCTAGATCTAGGATTTGGACGTCAAAGAGCTTGAGTGTGATTTGATTTGAGTGGGAGCAAGTGGATCTTGCTTGTTTGAGTGTTGGAGGGGCTTATTGTGCATTGTTTTGTGCACAAGTGTGTTTGCACACCCCAAGAGGGCTGATTTGAGTGTTTGAAGCTAGATTTGAGTGCTTGGTGTTAGGGCTGCGTTTGTGCTTTGCCATGGCTTCCTTGGAGGGTGAGAGTGTTAGGGTGCTTGAGAAGTTCAATGGCACCAACTTCAACTTGTGGAAGTTCAAGATGAACTTGGCACTCGATTCCATGGACTTGTGGGAGATTGTTGAAGGCACGGAGGAGGCACCACCATCTCATGCAAGTGACAAGGACAAGAAGGAGTACCAAAGGAGGGTGAGGAAGGCCATGTCCATGATTGGGCTCAATTTGGTGGATGCGCAACTTGCTCACATCAAGAGTTGCAAAGGACCAGCGGAAGCATGGAGGGTACTTTGTAACATCCATGAGACAAGAAGCTTGTCCAACATACTCTTCTTGAGGCGCAAGTTCTTCACAATCAAGATGGAAGAAGGGGCTGACTTGTTGGAGCACATCAACAACATCAAGGCACTTGCGGATCAACTTGCTTGCTTGGATGTGCCCATGAAGGAGGAGGATATTGTTATGACCTTGCTTGATAGTCTCCCATCTTCATTTGAGCACTTGATAACGGCTTTAGAGACCTTGCAACTTGCTGACCTTAAGATGGAGTTTGTGGTGTCAAGGTTGATGCATGAAGTGTCCAAGAGGAAGGAGAGGGGTGCACAAAGTGGTGAGGCAGCGTTGGTGGCGGCTCAAAACAAACGGAGGATTCAAAATGGGCCAAGGACGTGCTTCAATTGTGGCAAACCGGGCCACATTGCAAGGTATTGCTTCCAAGACAAGAAGGAGAAGGAGAGTGTCAATGTTGCAAGAAACAAAGACAATGAGGAGGAGTATGCCTTTGTAAGCGCCGTTGTTGCAAGCAAAGAGGAGATGTGGGAAGAGCATGCCTTTGCAAATGGAGATGGAGATGACAACACCATGGCCAAGTGGATCATGGATTCGGGAGCCACCAAGCACATGTCACCTCATAGGGCAGCATTTCAAACATATGAGGTAATATCACCACCACGAAATGTGCACTTGGGAGATGGTAGTATTGTGCATGCGGTCGGAGTTGGCACCATTGTTGAGGAGGTGAAGGTGATGGGAGTAAAGCACAAAATCAACATAAAGGAGGTTCTCCACATCCCAAAGTTAAAGAAAAATTTGTTATCCATAGCAAAGCTTGCTCTTAATGGCTTAAAGGTGGAGTTTGATGATAATGCATGCATTGTGAGGGCTGCAAATAGGAAGGTGATTGCTAGATTGCCAAGAGAAGGGAGTTTGTATCAAATGCCCTTCTCTATGTATGATATGGCCAATGTGGCACACCAAATGCCACAATCAGCGCCTTTGGAGCTACGCCATAGGCGCCTTGGGCATTTGAATGTGAAGAATTTGAAGGTCCTTGAAAGAATGGTAAATGGCATGCAAATCAAGAATAGGACATCAAATTCAGAGGCTCGTGATGTGGTGATTGCGGAGGAGGCCACTTGTCGAGATGCGAATGTGGAGATACATCCAAGTGGGAGTTTGGAGCCACTATGGTGATTGGGGTGGATGCAACTCCAATTTCAGCGTGCGTTGTACAAGAGGCTGAAGTTGGAGAAGAGCCTAAAGGAGTGCAAGAGCCGAAAGAGAAAGGAAGGAGGATGTGGAGGTTGAATCACATGAGGAAGATTGAAGAGGGGCAGCGTGCACGAGGCCCATGGTATCCAATAAGGAGAGGAGGTCACTTGAGAGGGTGGTTAAACCATATTCTTCCCCCATGTATTGAGGTTGATGCAAATCTTGATTTGTTTTTGATGATACTTTGAGTTTGGGTGATGCTTTGCAAAGTGTGCATGCAAGCAAGTGGGAGTTGACCAAACAAACAATGGCACAGAAACAAACAAAACAATGGCCAAGAAGTTAGAGCATGGGAATTGGCTTTGTTGCCAAACAAAACAATGGCATTGTTAGAGGATGGAATTGGCTTTGTTATAAACAAATGCGAAAATAGTGGGTGATAGTTGAGGATGTTTACCAAGGTGAGGCACAAGGAGATGGGATTGCGAGGAGAAAACTACTAGGCAAATGGAGGACATTGTGGGTGATATGTTGATTGCTCGTAGTAAGGGCTTAAGAGGCGTTTGGAAGCTTATACTTAGTATTCTAGAGTGAGAGTTAAGGCACATAGTGGGTGACCCTCTTTGTTGACTTTAGGAGGCAAGAGGTGGTGGCAAAGACTAAAGGCACATGTGGGTCAAAGGCAGTTTGAAAATGTACAAGAAGGCACTAGGAAGGTGCCTAGCTTTATAAGTAAAGCCTTTGTGCAGAAGGCAATATCTTATTTTAGGAGCCATTTTGTTTTAGAGATTAGGTTGCTCGTAGTTTATAAGAGCACCTAATAGTTATTAGAGTATGTTAGAGTAAGTAATAGAGGCTAGGTCTTAGTCCTCTAGGGTGTGTGAAGAGGGCTGGTCCTAAAAGCCTTAGAGAGACAAGAGAGGACTTAGCCTCTCGGTTATCCCTTATTGTTTGTAGCACCATGTGCCTACCTATGGATACATAAGCAAGGGCTTCGAATGAGTATGTATCTCATTCAAGCATTCATTGCTCTACCTTGTGTGTAAGCTTTGATGTTTGTATTCTCTCTCACCCTCTATTGAGCTTCAATAGGTTATGGGCCCACTACTCTTGTAGTGAGGTTGAGTTAGAATACATTTGGAGGCTTGGAGAGTCAGGTCAAGGAGGTGTTGCACACACTTGGAGGGCTGATTTGCACTCCTTGGAGCTTTGGAGGTGCACTTGGAGCCATTTGGAGGTGTTTGCAACCATTTGGATGTGTTTGGAGGTAATTTGGATGCATTTAACGTTGTTTTGCAACCATTTGGAGTTTTGGAGGTGCACTTGGAGGTGTGCAACCACTTGGAGGTGCTTGCAACCATTTGGAGCTTTGGAGGTGCACTTGAAGCCATTTGGAGGTGTTTGCAACCATTTAGAGGTTTTTGGAGGTGTTTGGAGGTGATTTGGAGCATTTGGAGGCAATTGAAGCACTTTGGAGGTGTTTGGAGGACTCTTGAAGGCATTGGAGTATTGTATGCTTCCCTTGTCTTAGGTAGAGTGATTCTAACACAAGGAGGTGCTGATTTGCATTGTTGGCTACCAAATCCTTTGTTTGGAGTGGTTTTGAGCTTTTGGAGTGCTAATTGTGATCAACTTGAAGTGCACTTGAAGTATTGAGGGCTGAATCTAGCATTTGGGGTGCATGTGTGCACACAAAGGGCTGATTTGATCCATTGTGGTGCTAAAGTGGTGATTTGAGACTCCTAAGCTTATTTGAGTCCTGGTCTACAAGCTTCTTTGACATAGATTGGGGGCTGATCTAGTGGGAGTGCACAAGTGCTCATTTGGAGGCATTGAGGGCTGATTTGAGTGCTTTGAGGTGCATATACACCTTTGGTGTAGATAGAAGTTGATCTAGAAGCTTTTTGACATAGATTGAGGGCTGATCTAGTGTAGAGATTTGCACAAGTGCTCATTTGGAGGCATAGAGGGCTGATTTGAGTGCTTAGAGGTGCAAATACACCTTGTGTGTGTATTAGACATCTAGATCTAGCATTTGGTGGTCAAATAGCTTGAATGAGATCTGATGTGTTGGGAGCAAGTGAAACTTGCTTGTTTGAGTGTTGGGGAGGCTTATTGAGCATTGTTTTTGTGCTCAAGTGTGTTGTTTGCACACTTGTAGGGGCTGATTTGAGTGCTTTGAGGTGCATTTACACCTTTAGAGTGTTGGAGAGATTTAGATCTAGTATTTGGAGGTCAAATAGCTTGAGTGTGATCTGAGATGGTAGCAAGTGGATCTTGCTCGTTTGAATATTGGAGGGCTGAATGCATTGTTTTGAGCACAAGTCTCCTTTACATATTGAGATTCAAAGAGGAAGAGAGGATACAACACACACTATGGGCTACCTTTGACTATTAGCAATGAATGCTTGAAATGAGATATTGGAGTCTAACAAAGGCTAAGTGTTTACTTATACTTCCTTGTGGCTCCATTACACTATCTACCTTCTAGGTACATGTTCTCAACATCTTGGGCCCCACATGGTTCCATGTGTGCCCCTTTAGTCTTTGCCACCACCTACTTGCCTTCTATAGTCTTGCATGAGAAGGGCTGATCTTCTCTCCCTTCAACAATCTTTGACAAGTTTGACCAGCCAAGTTTTCACACTCTAGAATACTAAGTATAAGCTTTCCATATATATATATATATATACTGCTAACAATCTACTAATTGCTCTTATAAACTCCACGAAGCAATCTATTCTTCAACATTGCACACACCAAGCACTCTGATTTAGCTTCAAACACTAGATTTGAGTGGTTGGTGTGGAAGGGCACTTTTGCACTTTGCCATGGCTTCCTTGGAGCCCCTCCAACACTCAAACAAGCAAGAAGTTCAATGGCACCAACTCAAATCTTTGGAAGTTCAAAGATGAACTTCCAAATCCGATTCCATGGACTCCTGGGAGATTGTTGAAGGCACGGAGGAGGCACCACCATCTCATGCAAGTCAGGACAAGAATGAGTACCAAAGGAGGGTGAGGAAGGCCATGTCCATGATTGGGCTCAATTTGGTGTCAAAGAAACTTGCTCACATCAAGAGTTGCAAAGGACCAGCGGAAGCATGGAGGGTACTTTGCAACATCCATGAGACAAAAAGCTTGTCCAACATACTCTTCTTGAGGCGCAAGTTCTTCACAATCAAGATGGAAGAAGGGGCTGACTTGTTGGAGCACATCAACAACATCAAGGCACTTAAGGATCAACTTGCTTGCTTGATGTGCCAATGAAGGAGGAGGATATTGTTATGACCAGCCCTTGATAGTCTCCCATCTTCATTTGAGCACTCAAATAACGGCTTTAGAAATCTTGCAACTTGCTGACCTTAAGATGGAGTTTCTTGTGTCAAGGTTGATCAAATGAAGCCCCAAGAGGAAGGAGAGGGGTGCTCAAATGGTGAATCAGCGTTGGTGGCGGCTCAAAACAAACGGAGGATGCAAAATGGGCCCTTCGTGCTTCAAACACGGCAAACCGGGCCACATTGCAAGGTATTGCTTCCAAGACAAGAAGGAGAAGGAGAGTGCCAATAATGCAAGAAACAAAGACAATGAGGAGGAGTATGCCGTTTGTAAGCGCCGTTGTTGCAAGCTCAAAAGAGGAGATGTGGGAAGAGCATGCCTTTGCAAATGGAGATGGAGATGACAACACCATTGACAAGTGGATCATGGATTCCAAGCCACCAAGCACATGTCACCATTATAGGGCAGCATTTCAAACATATGAGGTAATATCACCACCTCCAAATGGCACTTGGGAGATGGTAGTATTGTCCAAATGCCCAAATGAGTTGGCACCATTGTTGAGGAAAGGTGATCCAAATAAAGCACAAAATCAACATAAAGGAGGTTCTCCACATCCCAAAGTTAAAGAGAAATTTGTTATCCATAGCAAAGCTTGCTCTTAATGGCTTAAAGGTGGAGTTTGATGATGATGCATGCATTGTGAGGGCTGCAAATAGGAAGGTGATTGCTAGATTGCCAAGAGAAGGGAGTTTGTATCAAATGCCCTTCTCTATGTCAAGAAAGCAATGTGGCACACCAAATGCCACAATCAGCGCACTTTGAGCACACGCCATCAAGGCGCCCCTTGGGCATTTGAATGTGAAGAATTTGAAGGTCCTTGAAAGGATGGTAAATGGCATGCAAATCAAGAATAGGACATCAAATTCAGCGGCTCGTGATGTGGTGATTGCGGAAGAGGCCACTTGTCGAAATGCGAATGCGGAGATGCATCCAAGTGGGAGTTTGGAGCCACTATGGTGATTGGGGTGGATGCAACTCCAATTTCAAGCGTGCGTTGTACAAGAGGCTCAAGTTGGAGAAGAGCCTAAAGGAGTGCAAGAGCTGAAAGAGACAGGAAGAGGAGGATGTGGAATGTGGAATGGATGTTGAATCACATGAGGAAGACACCAAGTATCCAAGAGGGGAGGAGCGTGCACGAGGCCCATGGTATCCAATATGGGAGAGGAACAACACAAATGCTTATTTGTTTGCTCCAAGTGGGAGTTGACCAAACTCCAAACAATGGCAAACAAATTGGCATTGTTGCCAAATTTCCCCAAGATAGTTAGAGGATGGAGAGAGAGCTTGACGTATTACCAAATGGAGGACATAGTGGGTGATATGTTGACCAAGGCGTTTACCCAAGGTGAGGCACAAGGAGATGGGATTGCGAGGAGAAAACTACTCGCAAAGTGGGAGTGTTAGAGATTAGGTTGCTCGTAGTTTATAAGAGCACCTAATAGTTATTAGAGTATGTTAGAGTAAGTAATAGAGGCTAGGTCTTAGTCCTCTAGGGTGTGTGAAGAGGGCTGGTCCTAAAAGCCTTAGAGAGAAAGAAGAGAGGACTTAGCCTCTCGGTTATCCCATATTGATTGTAGCACCATGTGCCTACCTATGGATACATGCAAGGGCTTGGAATGAGTATCTAATCTCATTCAAGCATTCATTGCTAAACCTTGTGTGTAAGCTTTGATGTTTGTACCCTCTCTCACCCTCTAATGAACTTCAATATTCATTGCTCTACTTGTTTGTAAGCTTTGAGTGTGTGTATTCTCTCTCATCCCTGTATTTGAATCTCAATAGTGTAAAACACACTTGTGCACAAAACAATGCACAAAAGTCCTTCTCTACACTCAAACTAGCAAGATCCACTTGCTCCCACTCAAATCAGATCATAAACAAGCTTCTACAACTCCAAATCACTCAAATGTAAGTAAAAGAGCCTCAATTGACCTCTTTAGCACCTCACTAGCTCAAATCAGCCCCTAGTGTGCACACAAGCACTCCAAATGCTAGATCTAGCTCTTACAAATCAAAAGGCGCACTAATAGATCACAAACCACCCTTCTAAGCTCACAATCACTTCAAACAAATGACTTGAGAGCCCTTAATGCAAATCAGCACCTACAATGTGCAAGGAGGACTCAATTCAACTACAATGGACACTTACAAGCACCCAATGCCTTCAAAACACCTCCAAACATAAATTGCTCCTTTTGCCTCCGAATGCTCCAAATCAACTTCAATTGACTCCAAATGGTTTCAAACACCTCCAAATGGCTCTAAGTGCACCTCCAAAGCTCCAAGGACCTCCAACATGTGCAAATCAGCCCTCCACGTGCTTGCAACACCTCCCTCCCAGACCTCCCAAGCCTCCAAAAGTATTCAAACTCAACCTCACTACAAGAGTAGTGGGCCCATAACCTATTGAGATTCAATAGAGGAAGAGAGAGAATACAACACACTCAAAGCTTACAAAACAAGTAGAGCAATGAATGCTTGAAATGAGATATGGCCTTCTAACAAAGGCCTTTACTTATGCTTCCTTATTGGCACCTTCCTAGTGCCTTCTTGTACATTTTCAAGATGCCTTTGGCCCACATGGTTCACATGTGTGTCCCTTTAAGATTTGCCACCACCTACTGGCCTCCTATAGTCAACAAAGAGGTGCTGGTCTTCTCTCCCTCACTATTGCTCTTACGACCATCCCCTTTCCACACTCTAGAATACTAAGTATAAGCTTCCATATATATATACTCTAACAAGTACTAATTGCTCTTATAAACTACGAGCAATCTATTCTTCAACAAGGACCAGGGTATGGAGGAGCCATGGGAGCAGCCCAAGAGGAGCCAAGATACCCCACAAGGACTCGCAAGCCAGCTGGGATTGGTGTATGAACCATATTCTTCCTCCCGACATGAAGATCAGCGAATGTGGCTTCTCTTGGAATCCCATCGACACTTGATGATTTGTGAAGATTCAAGGTGAGTGGGAGTTAGCTACTTGTTGGTGATGATCAGCCTAACTAAGAGCTTGTGAAAGTCTTGATGTTGATTGAGAAAAAGGGGTTTGAAGTGCTTGAAGGGCCCACATAGCAAAGTGGGAGTGTTGAGAAACATGTACCTATTGAAGTAGATAGTGTACATGGAGGCGTAGGAGTAGAACTATGCACTTAGTTAGTTCATAGACTCCATTAGGTGTTGCTTGTAGTCAAAGGCAACCCATAGTGGTGTATTATCCCACATGGTTAGGAGATATGTAGAGGAGGCTACCTACTACTTGTATTCAGCCCTTGCATGGCTGAAGTTATCCAATACCATCTAAGTAAAGCTTTTCCCTTCAATCTCAATAGCGCTGACTTGTTGGAGCACATCAACAACATCAAGGCACTCGCCCGATCAGCCGCTTGCTTGGAAGTGCCCATGAAGGAGGACGATATAGTGATGACGTTGTTGGATAGCTTGCCACCTTCATTTGAGAGTTTGATCACCGCTTTAGAGACCTTAAACCTTGCTGACCTTACAATGGAGTTTGTGGTGTCAAGGTTGATGCATGAAGTGTCCAAGCGGAAGGAGAAGGGTGCTCAAAGTGGTGAGGCAGCGTTGGTGGCGGCCCAAAACAAAGCGAGGATGCAAAATGGCCCAAGGTTGTGCTTCAATTGTGGCAAACCGGGCCACATTGCAAGGCATTGCTTCTTAAACAAGAAGAAGGAGAAGGAGAGTGCAAACCTAGCAAGCAACAAAGACAATGGAGAAGACTATGCGTTTCTAAGCGCCTTTGTTGCAAGCAAGGTGGAGAAAGAGGAGGAGCATGCTATGGCAATCAACGATGGAGATGACAACACCATGGCCACGTGGGTCATGGATTCGGGAGCCACCAAACACATGACGCCGCATAGGGCAGCGTTCCAAACGTATGAGGTAATTTCACCACCACGCAATGTGCACTTGGGAGATGATAGCATTGTGCATGCGGTTGGTGTTGGTACAATTGTTGAGGAGGTGATGGTGATGGGAGTGAAGCACAAGATCCACATGAAAGAGGTGCTCCATATCCCTAAGTTCAAGAGGAACTTGATTTCGGTTGTAAAACTTGCTTTAAACGGTTTAAAGGTAGAATTTGATGATGATGCATGCCTTGTGAGGGCAGCCAATAGGAAGGTGATTGCTAGATTGCCTAGAGTGGGGAGTTTGTATGAAATGCTTCTCCATGCATGAGATGGCAAATGTGGCGCTTCCAATGCCACAATCAGCGCCTTTGGAGCTATGGCATAGACGCCTTGGGCATTTGAATGAGAAGAGTGTCAAGGCTCTTGAAAGCATGGTGAATGGCATGCAAATCAAGGATGCTGCATCAAATTCAGCGCTTTGTGAGGGTTGCATTGAAGGCAAGCTTTCAAGGACTCCATTTCCAAGTGAGGGAGGTCAGCGTGCAAGCAAGCCATTGGAGTTGATTCATTCGGATGTGTGTGGTCCATTCAAGACCATTTCCATGGGTGGTTGCTTGTATTTTGTGACTTTCATAGATGACTTCTCTCGAAAGGTGTAGGTGTATGTGTTGAAGTCCAAGGGAGAGGTGTTTGCCAAGTTTGTAGAGTTCAAGGCGCTTGTGGAGAAGCAATCGGAGCACAAGATCAAGGCGTTTCGATCCGACAATGGAGGGGAGTTCACTTCCAAGGCGTTTGAGCGCTTCTTCCAAGCACATGGCATTGATAGGCAACTATCAACACCCTACACACCACAACAAAATGGAGTGGCGGAGCGTGCAAACTATTGAGATTCAATAGAGGAAGAGAGAGAATACAACACACTCAAAGCTTACAAACAAGTAGAGCAATGAATGCTTGAAATGAGATATTGCCTTCTAAAAAAGGCCTTTACTTATACTTTCTTATTGGCACCTTCCTAGTGCCTTCTTGTACATTTTCTAAGTGCCTTTGGCCCACATGGTTCACATGTGTGCCCCTTTAGTCTTTGCCACCACCTACTTGCCTCCTATAGTCAACAAAGTGGGCTGGTCTTCTCTCCCCTCACTATTGCTCTTACGACCAGCCCCTTTTCACACTCTAGAATACTAAGTATAAGCTTCCATATATATATACTCTAACAAGTACTAATTGCTCTTATAAACTACGAGCAATCTATTCTTCAACACTCCCACTTTGCGAGTAGTTACCACCTCGCAATCCCATCGCCTTCGTAGCTTTTCGTGCCTCACCTTAGCAAGCGCCTTGGTCAACACATCCGCCACCATATCCTCTCGTTGGACAATAGCTCAAGCTCACCTCTCCATCCTCCAACTTCTCTCGAATGAAATGGTGTTGCACATCAATGCGCTTCGTGCGAGGTGCTTCGGATCCTTTGCAAGAGCAATACACCCTTGGTTGTCGCACATGATGCTCGTGGCTCCCCTCCGCACAAACCCAACATCCTCCAATAGTTGCCGCAGCCACAATGCCTCCTTTAAGCAATGGCTCGTTGCCATGTATTCCGCTTCCGTAGTAGACACCGCTATTGTGGGTTGCCTCTTGCAATTCCACGAGATTGCGCCATCTCCTACAAAGAACACATACCTCGTCGTGGATCGGCGCTCATTCACATCACCCGCCCAATCCGCATCACAATACCCCTTCAACTCAAGGTCTTTACCTCCAAGGCACAGCTTGTAATCAATGGTGCCTTTCAAGTACCTCAAGATGCGTTTTACCGCCATCCAATGTTGAGGACCAGCCTTTGCCATGAATTGGCTCACCATGCTCACCGGAAATGCAAGGTCAGCCCTTGTGGCCACCATTGCATACATCAACGACCCCACCGCCTTGTATGGAATGGCCTTCATCTCTTCTTCAACCTCCTTGAACTCCTCATCCGAAAGCTTCAACAATGACCCCTTTACATCAAGAGGGGTGCCAATGGGCTTGCATTCCTCCATGTTGAACCGCTTGAGCACCTCCTCGATGTACTTGCCTTGGCTCATGGTGATGGTGCGTGCGCTGCGATTGCGCTCAAATGCAACACCAAGGCAAAACTCCAAAGGCCCAAGATCACTCATCTCAAACTCCTTCTCAAGCTTGGCCTTCAACCACTGTAACACCGCATCATCACTAGCCAAGATAATCAAATCGTCAACATAGATGATCACAATCAACAAGAACTCCCTTGTTTGCTTCACATACAAGGAGTGATCCGCATGGCTTCTAGAAAAGCCTTCTTTCGTGAAGAACAAGTCAATCCTTTGGTACCACGCCCTTGGTGATTGCTTGAGCCCGTACAACGACTTCTTGAGCCTGCAAACAAGGTGTTGGGTGCCCTCCTCCACAAAGCCAAGGGGCTGGTCCATGTAGATGTCCTCCTCCAACTCACCATTCAAGAACGCCGTCTTGACATCCATTTGGTGAATCTCCAAGTCCATGGCTGCCCCAATCGCCAACATGCATCGTATGGTGGTAAACTTGGCCACGGGTGCAAAGGTCTCATGGAAATCCACACCTCCACTTGAGAGAAGCCCCTTGCCACCAAAGCGTGCCTTGTAACGCACCACGTTGCCTTGTGCATCCCTCTTGGTCCTAAACACCCACTTACAACCAACACTTTTTGTGCCTTTTGGCAATGGGGCCAACTCCCATGTGCCATTGGCCATTAGAGATGCATACTCCTCTTGCATGGCCAACTCCCACTTGCTTGCATCCACACTTTGCAAAGCATCACCCAAAGTTAAAGGATCATCAAAACAAGCCACATTTGCACGTTCTACCTCACTAGGTGGTGGGAGAATGTGGTTCATCCACCAATCGCCAAGCGGCCGCCTCTCCCTTGTGGGGTACCTTGAACCTTGTGTTCGCTGCCCCTCTCCAATCTCCTCATCTTGTGGTTGCCTCTCCTCCACAACCTCCTCCTCTTGTTTGTCTTGTTGCTCTTCTTCAACTTCTCGAGCAAGCGGGCGCTGAAATTGGAGGTGCATCCACTACAATCACCGTAGGTGGCTCCAAACTCCCACTTGGATGCATCTCCACATTTGCATCCGCACAAGTAGCGTCCTCCGCAAACACCACATCACGACACTTGAGGATCTTCTTAGTCTCCAAACACATCAACCTATATGCCTTGGTGCCTTCACAATAACCAAGGAACAAACACTTGTGCCCTTTGCATCAAGTTTAGTCCTTTTCTCATCCGGCACCTTTTTGCATAAGCAATACAAACAAAACACACATGTGTGATCGAAAGGCCTCCTACCACTCCATGCCTCTTCGGGTGTCTTACCAACAATGCTGCTTAGTTGGGCACCTATTTCTTGTGTGTACACGCTTTGTAACCACCGCTTCCGCCCAAAGGTTCTTGTTGAGGTTTTGGTGGTGTAGCATGCTCCTTGCCATCTCCACAATTGTGCGGTTTGCACGCTCCGCCACTCCATTTTGTTGTGGTGTGTAGGGTGTTGATAGTTGCCTATCAATGCCATGTGCTTGAAAGAAGCGCTCAAACGCCTTGGAAGTGAACTCCCCTCCATTGTCGGATCGAAACGCCTTGATCTTGTGCTCCGATTGCTTCTCCACAAGCGCCTTGAACTCCACAAACTTGGCAAACACCTCTCCCTTGGACTTCAACACATACACCCACACCTTTCGAGAGAAGTCATCTATGAAAGTCACAAAATACAAGCAACCACCCATGGAAATGGTCTTGAATGGACCACACACATCCGAATGAATCAACTCCAATGGCTTGCTTGCACGCTGACCTCCCTCACTTGGAAATGGAGTCCTTGAAAGCTTGCCTTCAATGCAACCCTCACAAAGCGCTGAATTTGATGCACCATCCTTGATTTGCATGCCATTCACCATGCTTTCAAGAGCCTTGACACTCTTCTCATTCAAATGCCCAAGGCGTCTATGCCATAGCTCCAAAGGCGCTGATTGTGGCATTGGAAGCGCCACATTTGCCATCTCATGCATGGAGAAGGGCATTTCATACAAACTCCCTACTCTAGGCAATCTAGCAATCACCTTCCTATTGGCTGCCCTCACAAGGCATGCATCATCATCAAATTCTACCTTTAAACCGTTTAAAGCAAGTTTTACAACCGAAATCAAGTTCCTCTTGAACTTAGGGATATGGAGCACCTCCTTCATGTGGATCTTGTGCTTCACTCCCATCACCATCACCTCCTCAACAATTGTACCAACACCAACCGCATGCACAATGCTATCATCTCCCAAGTGCGCACATTGCGTGGTGGTGAAATTACCTCATACGTTTGGAACGCTGCCCTATGCGGCGTCATGTGTTTGGTGGCTCCCGAATCCATGACCCACGTGGCCATGGTGTTGTCATCTCCATCGTTGATTGCCATAGCATGCTCCTCCTCTTTCTCCACCTTGCTTGCAACAAAGGCGCTTAGAAACGCATAGTCTTCTCCATTGTCTTTGTTGCTTGCTAGGTTTGCACTCTCCTTCTCCTTCTTCTTGTTTAAGAAGCAATGCCTTGCAATGTGGCCCGGTTTGCCACAATTGAAGCACAACCTTGGGCCATTTTGCATCCTCGCTTTGTTTTGAGCCGCCACCAACGCTGCCTCACCACTTTGAGCACCCTTCTCCTTCCGCTTGCACACTTCATGCATCAACCTTGACACCACAAACTCCATTGTAAGGTCAGCAAGGTTTAAGGTCTCTAAAGCGGTGATCAAACTCTCAAATGAAGGTGGCAAGCTATCCAACAACGTCATCACTATATCGTCTTCCTTCATCGGCACTTCCAAGCAAGTGAGCTGATCCGCGAGTGCCTTGATGTTGTTGATGTGCTCCAACAAGTCAGCTCCTTCCTCCATCTTGATTGTGAAGAACTTGCGCCTCCAAAAGAGGATGTTGGCCAAACTTCTTGTCTCATGAATGTTGCAAAGCACCCTCCATGCTTCCGCTGGTCCTTTGCAACTCTTGATGTGAGCAAGTTGCGCATCCACCAAATTGAGCCCAATCATGGACATGGCCTTCCTCACCCTCCTTTGGTACTCCTTCTTGTCCTTGTCACTTGGATCAGATGGTGGAGCCTCCTCCGTGCCTTCAACAATCTCCCACAAGTCCATAGAAGAGAGGGCCAAGTTCATCTTGAACTTCCACAAATTGAAGTTGGTGCCATTGAACTTCTCAAGCACCCTAACACTCTCACCCTCCAAAGTGGCCATAGCCAAGCACACACGCTGCCCTTACAACACCAACATCTCAAATGAGCTACCAAACACACAAATCAGCCCCCTACTAGAGTGTAAACACACTTGCGCACAAAACAATGCACAAAAGTCCTTCTCTATACTCAAGCAAGCAAGATCCACTTGCTCCCACTCAAATCAGATCATAAACAAGCTTCTACAACTCCAAATCACTCAAATGTAACTAGAAGAGCCTCAATTGACCTCCTTAGCACCTCACTGGCTCAAATCAGCCCCTAGTGTGCACACAAGCACTCCAAATGCTAGATCTAGCTCTTACAAATCAAAAGGCGCACTAATAGATCACAAACCACCCTTCTAAGCTCACAATCACTTCAAACAAATGACTTGAGAGCCCTTAATGCAAATCAGCACCTACAATGTGCAAGGAGGACTCAATTCAACTACAATGGACACTTACAAGCACCCAATGCCTTCAAAACACCTCCAAACACCTCCAAATTGCTCCTTTTGCCTCCAAATGCTCCAAATCAACTTCAATTGACTCCAAATGGTTGCAAACACCTCCAAATGGCTCTAAGTGCACCTCCAAAGCTCCAAGGACCTCCAACATGTGCAAATCAGCCCTCCACGTGCTTGCAACACCTCCTTGACCTCCCCAAGCCTCCAAAAGTATTCAACTCAACCTCACTACAAGAGTAGTGGGCCCATAACCTATTGAGATTCAATAGAGGAAGAGAGAGAATACAACACACTCAAAGCTTACAAACAAGTAGAGCAATGAATGCTTGAAATGAGATATTGCCTTCTAACAAAGGCCTTTACTTATACTTCCTTATTGGCACCTTCCTAGTGCCTTCTTGTACATTTTCCAAGTGCCTTTGGCCCACATGGTTCACATGTGTGCCCCTTTAGTCTTTGCCACCACCTACTTGCCTCCTATAGTCAACAAAGTGGGCTGGTCTTCTCTCCCCTCACTATTGCTCTTACGACCAGCCCCTTTTCACACTCTAGAATACTAAGTATAAGCTTCCATATATATATATACTCTAACAAGTACTAATTGCTCTTATAAACTACGAGCAATCTATTCTTCAACAACTTCCTTGGCCAAGTGGATCATGGAACCAAGGCCTCACATGTCACCTCGTGGACACCAAGGCATGTCAAACATTGGTGAGGTAATATCACATTTTGAAAGATGAAGGGAAAGACTTTAGTACTTAGATGGTATTGGATAAGTTGAGCACCATTGTTGAGGTGGCTCAAAGGTGTTGGAGGAAAAGCACAAAATCAACATAAAGGAGATTGGGATCCCAAAGTTAAAGAGAAATTTGTTATCCATAGCAGCAAAAGATTCAACTCTTAATGGCTTAAAGGTGGAGTTAATGATGATGCATGCAGTTCTTCTCCAAATGCCTCCAAGGTGATTATAGATTGCCAAGAGAAGGGAGTTTGTGGATCAAATGCCCTCCTCTACGTATGATATGGCAAATGTGGCACACCAAATGCACCCATCAGCACCTTTGAGAGCTACGTGTGAAGGCGCCTTGGGCATTTGGCATGGAAGAATTTGAAGGTCCTTGAAAGGATGGTAAATGGTTTGCAAATCAAGAATAGTACATCAAATTCAGTGGTGGCTTGTGATGTGGTGATTGCGGAGGAGGCCACTTGTGCGAGATGCGAATGTGGAGATGCATCCAAGTGGGAGTTTGGAGCCACTATGGTGATTGGGGTGGATGCAACTCACATTTCGGTGCGTCGTTGTACAAGAGGCTTAAGTTGGAGAAGAGCCCAATGGTCTCAAAGACGCCCAAAGAGACAAAAGAGGAGGATGTGGAGGTTGATACAATACATGAGGAAGATTGAATCATCTATAAAAAGTGACAAAAGGCCCATGGTTTCCTCCAATGGGAGAGGTCATATTGGTGAGTGTTTGTTAGACCATATTCTTCACCCATCTATTGAGGTTGAACGTGCAAAGTTGATTTGTTTTTGATGATACTTTGAGTTTGGATGATGATGATCCTTTGCAAAGTGTGCATGCAAGCAAGTGGGAGTTGACCAAACAAGACAAGTAGACATCTCCCCTATGGCCAATGGCGCACCACCATTGGCTTTGTTGCCAAATATTAAATCTTCAACATTGTTAGAGGATGGAGAGGAAGCTTGAGGTATAAACTAATGGCGCACATAGTGGGTGATATGTTGACCAAGGAGTTTACCAAGGAACATGCACAAGGAGATGGGATTGTGAGAAAACGAAATCCTCCTCATGGGAGTGTTGGAGGTTGCTGAGTTTATCCTTAGTTATTAGAGTATGTTACAAAGTAAGTAATAGAGGCTAGGTCTTAGTCCTCTAGGCATGTTCTTGTCTGGTCCTAAATGCCTTAGAGAGAGAGAAGAGAGGACTTATCTTGACACAAGGTTATCCCATATTGTTTGCTCATTCACCAAATGCCTGTTGCTACGTGGATACATCATGCAGGGCTTGGAATGATAGGAGATATCATTCAAGCATGTTTTTGCTCTACCTTGTGTGCCATTTCTTTGATGCTTGCCTTGTCTCCTCAGCCTCTATTGAGCTTCAATAGGGAGTTGGCCCCATTGCCAAAGGACCGCAAGAGTGTTGGTTGTAAGTGGGTGTTTAGGACCAAGAGGGATGCAGCAAGGCAACGTTGTGCGCAACCAAATGCGTTTGGTGGCAAGGGGCTTTTCACAAGTGGAGGGCAAGTTGATTTTCATGTGGAACATCATTTTGGTAGTGAAGCAAGTTCACGAAGATTCGTTAGGATGTTGGAGATTTCTCTTGGCTATGGACTTGGATGTCACCAAATGGATCTCCATGCTTTCTTGAATGGTGAGTTGGAAGGCGGATCTGTGTGGACCAGCCCCTTGGCTTTGTGGAGGAGGGCAACAAAAACCTTGTTTGCAAACTCAAGAAGTCAGTTTATGGGCTCAAACAATCTTGAGCGTGGTACCAAAAGATTGATTTGTTTTTCTCCAATGAAGGCTCAATAGAGAGAGAGAAGGAATACAATCAATAAAACCTTACAAAAAGCAAACTAAGGAGTTCTTGTTGATTGTGATCATCTATGTTGAGATGATTTGATAATCTTAAAGCTAGTCCCTTCAATCAATTTTGAGGTGGTTAGCCTCCTCATGAAGCAGCTAGAGAGGAAGGAGTTCCTCGAGATTGTGATCTTGGGCATTTGGAGTTTTAACTTGGTGTTGCATTTGAGCGCAATTGAGCGCACGCACCATCACCATGAGCCAAGGCAACTAACCCCTTGTGTAGTTCTGCACCCCAAACTGCTAGAATCACTATCAAAACTTCAAGTGCACTCATGTTTCTCAACATTAGCACTCCAAAGCTCAAAAGTACTCAAACAATCAACATTTAGCCCCATCAACAATGCAAATCACCTCCAAGTGTTGAGACACTTAAGGGGGAGATCCGAAGCTTTACAATCCTCCAATGCTTTCAAGAGTCCTCCAATCACCTTCAAAGCACTCCAATTGCCTCCAAATGCTCCAAATCTCTAAAACGATGTTCCAAATGGTTCCAAACACCTCCAAATGGTTCCAAACACCTCCAAATGGCTCCTTTGTGCAAAACCAAAGCTCCAAGGACCTCCAAAGTGCAAATCAGCCCAACATGTGCTCAACACCATTCCAAGACCTCCCAAAGCCTTCAAATGTATTCCCACTCAACCTCACTACAAGAGAGTGGGCTCATGCCTATCATTGGCCTCTGAATAGAGAGAGAGAAGGAATATAGACAATCAAAGCATACAAAAAAGTAGAACAATGAATGCTTAAATGAGATACATCTCCTCAATCCTGCCCTTGCTTATATATCCATAGGTAGGCACAAATTTACAATCAATATGGGATAACCGAGAGGCTAAGGCCTCTCTCCACTCTCTAAGGCTCTTAGGACCAGCCCTCTTCACACACTCTAGAGGACTAAGACATCAACTCTATACCTCACATAAAGATACAACTAATAACTATTAGATGCTCTTATAACTAAGAGCAATCTAGCCACCATGGCATACATGAGTTGTTGAGAAACATGTACCTATTGAAGTAGATAGTGTACATGGAGTTCTAGGAGTAGAACTATGCACTTAGTTAGTTCATAGACTCCATTAGGTGTTGCTTGTAGTCAAAGGCAGCCCATAGTGGTGAGTTATCCCACATGGTTAGGAGATATGTAGAGGAGGCTTCCTCCTACTTGTATTCAGCCCTTGCATGGCTGAAACTATCCAATACCATCTAAGTAAAGTCTTTCCCTTCAATCTCAATAGGTTATAGGCCCACGCACGTGGTGGTGCGCTTGAAGGAGAAAATCACATCATTTGGAGAGGATCGTGGAGCTTGTGGGACAAAACCAGCCTTGTTTACATGTGTGCACCTTGAATCCAATTGGTGTAAGTCCATTTCCAAAGGAGAAGTCTTGAAGTGCATTTTCTTTGGAGTTTGTTGGCTGAAGTTGGAGTTGTTGAGTGCATTTGAGTGTGAGGTTGTGTTTTGAGAGAGATCACACCTTGGTAGGGCTGGTTGCATGCTCTTTCATTGAGTTTGTGCTTAGATTTGCACATTGGGAGCCAATTAGGGCTGATTGTGCACATTTGGGTCTTGGGAGATTGGGTTGCAATTGATTTGGCAATTGCAATCTTGCAAGAGTGTTTTGAGTGTTTTTGAAGCATCTTTGAGTTGATTGAGGAGTTTGCACTTTGGTGCATTCATTAGAGGGCTGATTTGAGGTCTTGTGAGTCTTGTGCATAGGTGAGTGGATGGCTGATTTGAGATCTTGACATTTCTTGCATTTGTGAGTTGAAAGAGATGCTGATCTAGATCTAGTGATCTGCAAGTTTGAGTGAGTTGAAGAGGGCTGATTTGAGCACTTGAAGTGAATGGGCCTAGTTTCTTGCATTTTATGATTGCAAGAGGGCTGATTACACTTGTTTGAGTGATTAGGGCAAGTTTGAGTGTCCATTAGGGCTGATTTGAGCATTTTGAGTGATTGGAGCTAGTTTCTTGCATTTGTGATTGCAAGAGGGCTGATTGCACTTCTTTGAGTGATTAGGGCAAGTTTGAGTGTCCATTAGGGCTGATTTCAGCCCTTGTGAGCTTTGTAGAGTGATTGTGAGCCATTTGAGTCACTTGCTCATTTGGATCCCTTGTAAGGGCTGATTGGGAGTTCTTAGCTCCTTGAGGTGTGGATTGCACTACATTGTGAGTTAGTGGCTGAATTCAAGAAGTTCTTGTTTAGGAAGCTCATGTGGGTGTTTTGAGCAAGATTAGGGTCTGATTTGGTGGTTAGTGAGCTGATCTACTTGAGGGAGGTGTTTGTGAGGTCCGTAGGGTTTAGATCTCCTTGTGAGGACCTTGCAAGGGCTGGTTGGTGCAACTTCAGCCCATTGCCTTTGTTTTTAGGGATTCTAGGGAGGCAAAATTGAGTTTGTCAACTCTCTTAGCTTCTTTAGGTGCTGCCATCAAGTGGGAGCTACTTCAACATGGCTGCGAGTGAAGGAGATGGCGTGCGCATCATCGACAAGTTCAATGGTGTCAACTTTGGCATGTGGAAGTTCAAGATGGAGATGATTCTTGCGGAGAAGGACTTGTGGGATGTGGCTGATGGGGGGTGAGGAGCCTCCAAGTGCTGATGCGGATCTCAAGACCAAGAAGGCGTTTGAGAGGAGGGAGAAGAAGGCTTTTGCTCTCATTGTGACCAATCTTGCGGATCAGCAAATTGCACACATCCGCCATTGCAAAACACCAGCGGAAGCGTGGACAACCCTTTGCAACATCCATGAGACCAAGAGTCTCTCCAACATCCTATTTCTTCGGCGGCGGTTCTTCACTACCAAGATGCAAGAGGAGGATGACTTGTTGGATCATGTCAACAAGATTAAGGCATTGGCTCATGAGTTGGCTTGCTTGGAGGCACCCGTCACGGAAGGAGATGTGGTCATGACATTGTTGGAGAGCTTGCCACCATCATTTGAGTTCCTCATCACCGCTTTGGAGACAAGGCCAATGAAGGAGCTGACCTTGGAGTTTATTCTGACCCGTTTGATGCATGAGGTCACCAAGCGCAAGGAGAATGAGCCCCAAGGAGAGGGATCAGCGCTTGTGTCAAGATTTGCCAAGGGAGGCAACAGCAAGGATTGGAAGGAGACAAGAACATGCTACAAGTGTGGCAAACTTGGCCACATTGCTTGATTTTGTAGGGCCAGCGAAGCCCAAGGCAAGGAGAGTGCACATCAAGTCTCCAAAGTGGAGGATGGAGATGATTTCGCCTTTTCTACACATGGAGGAGGAGAGAAGGCGGACATGTTTACTTGGATTGTGGATTCGGCGCCACACAACACATGACCAGCCATCGAGATGCCTTTCATACCTATCAACCCATTGTCGGGAAGAAGATTTACATGGGAGACAATGGCATGGTGGAGGCCATTGGCATAGGGGAGGTGCATGTGGAGGGGGCAACAAGGGGCAGCCCAAGAGGATCACCATCCGTGAGGTGCTCCATGTGCCTAAGTTGCATGCCAACTTGCTTTGTAAGCAAATTGGCTTTGGGAGGTTTAAAGGTTCAATTCAACAATGTAGGGGGTGTGTTGTGAGATCACCAAGTGGGCTTTTGATTGCATCAGCCCCTCGTGAGGGCAAATTGTATCTACTCAAATTCACCAAGGTGAATGGGAGTTCATTTGCTTGTGTGGCTCAAGGATCAGCCCATGATGGGCTTGTGGAGCTTTGGCATAGGAGGCTTGGGCACTTGAATTTGAAGAGCTTGAAGGGCCTCCAACACATTGTGAAGGGGCTGGACCTCTCTTCTTGCAAGCACGATTGGAGTTCCTTGGCTTGCAAGGGGTGCATTGAGGGCAAGCAAGCAAGGCAGCCCTTCCCCAAGCATGGAGCAACAAGGGCCACCAAGAAGTTGGAGTTGGTGCATTCGGACGTGTGCGGGCCAATGAAGACCACTTCCATTGGAGGAGCAAGGTATTTTGTCACCTTTATAGATGATTTCTCACGCAAAATATGGGTGTATATGCTGAAGTGCAAGAGTGAGGTGTTTGGGCGTTTTGAGACTTGGAAGGCGCTTGTGGAGGCCCAATCTGATTGCAAGGTGAAGGTGCTGCGGTCGGATAATGGAGGGGAGTATGTGTCCAAGGCATTTGAGAACTTCCTCAAAGCCCATGGCATTGAGCACCACACATCAGCCCCTTACACGCCTCAACAAAATGGTGTTGCGGAGCGTGCAAACCGCACCATTGTGGAGATGGCAAGGGCCATGATTCATGGCCAAGGGCTCAAGTATGAGCTTTGGGGAGAGGCCGTCAGCAATGCGGTGTATACGAGGAACCGCTGCCCCACTCAAGCATTGGTAAGCAAGACACCTCAAGAGGCTTGGAGTGGAGTGAGGCCCCATGTGTCCCATATGCGTGTTTTTGGTTGCATTGCGTATGCGTTGGTTCCAAATGCAAAGACGACCAAGTTGGATGCCAAGGGCATCAAGTGTCTTCTTCTTGGGTATTGTGAGGGAACCAAGGCCTATAGGCTGATGCGTGTGGACACCAAGGCCATCATCAAGTGTAGAGATGTAACGTTCTTGGAAGACGGAGGAGCTGATTTCAAGTGCTTGGAGGTGAGCCCAAGTGGGAGATCTGGAGGACCAGCCCAAAGTGTGGGCTCAACTCCAAGAGTTGACATTGAAGAAGTGGGAGATGAAGATGAAGAAGATTTGGAGGAACCTAAGGAGGAGGTGGTGTTACCGCAGCGGAAGGAGACATCAACTATTTGCTCACCAAGAGAGCAAGAGAAGGACCAGCCTATGGAGGAGCCACGGAGGAGCAGCCCTTAGAGGAGCCAAGATACCCCACAAGGACTCGCAAGCCACTTGGAGAATGGTGGATGAACCATATTCTTCCTCCCCGACATGAAGATCAAGCGAATGTGGCTTCTCTTGGAATCCCATCGACACTTGATGATTTGTGAAGATTCAAGCAAGTGGGAGGTAGCTACGGTTGGTGATGTCCTAACTATTGCGCTTGGAAAGTCTTGATGTTGATTGAGAAAAAGGGGTTTGGTGCCTTTGCCCACTAGCAAAGTGGGAGTGTTGAGAAACATGTACCTATTGAAGTAGATAGTGTACATGGAGGCGTAGGAGTAGAACTATGCACTTAGTTAGTTCATAGACTCCATTAGGTGTTGCTTGTAGTCAAAGGCAGCCCATAGTGGTGTATTATCCCACATGGTTAGGAGATATGTAGAGGAGGCTTCCTACTACTTGTATTCAGCCCTTGCATGGCTGAAATCATCCAATACCATCTAAGTAAAGTCTTTCCCTTCAATCTCAATAATAGTTCTACTCCTAAGGCTCCAAAAGGCAGCTTACTATAGCACTCTCTACAACGGAGGCTGAATACATGGCCATGAGCTAATGTTCCAAGGAAGCCATTCGGTTGAGGCAACTCTTGGCTGATGTTGGCTTTGATCAACAAGGCGCCACACACGTTTTGTGTGACAACCAAGGAGCTATTGCCTTGGCCAAGAATCCTACACACCACTCAATACATGCATCCAATGTCCTCAATACACCTCCTACCACCTCAAAATTGCATGGTTTGCCTCCAAATGCTCCGAATCACCTCCAATTGCCTCCAAATGGTTCCAAACACCTCCAAATGGCTCCAAGTGCACCTCCAAAGCTCCAAGGACCTCCAAGTAGTGCAAATCAGCCCTACATGTGCTTGCAACACCTCCAAGACCTCCCAAAGCCTTCAAATGTATTCCCACTCAACCTCACTACAAGAGTAGTGGGCTCATAACCTATTGAAGCTGAATAGAGAGAGAGAAGGAATATAGACAATCAAAGCTTACAAAAAAGTAGAACAATGAATGCTTAAATGAGATACATACTCAATCCCTGCCCTTGCTTATATATCCATAGGTAGGCACATGGTGCTACAATCAATATGGGATAACCGAGAGGCTAAGGCCTCTCTCCACTCTCTAAGGCTCTTTGGACCAGCCCTCTTCACACACTCTAGAGGACTAAGACCTAGCCTCTATACCTCACATAAAGATACTCTAATAACTATTAGATGCTCTTATAACTAAGAGCAATCTAATCTTCAACAGTGTATAGTTCTACTCCTAAGGCTCCAAAAGGCAGCTTACTATAGCACTCTCTACAACGGAGGCTGAATACATGGCCATGAGCTAATGTTCCAAGGAAGCCATTCGGTTGAGGCAACTCTTGGCTGATGTTGGCTTTGATCAACAAGGCGCCACACACGTTTTGTGTGACAACCAAGGAGCTATTGCCTTGGCCAAGAATCCTACACACCACTCACGAACCAAACATATTGATGTGCAACATCATTTTAGTCGTGATCAAGTGGAGGATGAAGTGTTTGAGCTCAAGTATATGCCTACCCAAGCTATGGTTGCTGATGTGTTAACCAAGGCGCTTGGAAAGTCACAACACTTGACCTTGATTGAGAAGATGGGTCTTCGTGCCTTTGCGCACTCACAAAGTGGGAGTGCTGAAAAACGTGTACCTAATGGAGTAGATAGTGTAGATGGAGCGTTAGGAGTAGAACTACACAGTTAGTTAGTTCTTAGACTCCCTTAAGTGTTGCTTGGAGTCAAAGGCAGCCCATAGTGTTTAGTTATCTCACATGGTTAGGTAACGACTAGTAGAGGCTTCCTCCTGCTTATATTCAGCCCATGCTTTGCTGATGTTATCCAATACCATCTAAGTAAAGTCTTTCCCTTCAATCTCAATAATCAACCTATTTGCCTTGGAGAAGGGCATTGTATAAAAGCTCCCTTCTCTAATGAATCTAGCAACTACCTTTCTATTTGTAGTTCTCACAATGCATGCATCATCTTCAAACTCAATCTTGAAACCATTCATTGCAAGCTTCACTATGAAATTACGTTCCGCTTCAATTTGGGAATGTGAAGCACCACCTTTAAATTAATCTTGTGCTTCACTGCTATCACCATCACCTCCTCAACAATTGTACCAGTACTAATCGCATGAACAATTGTCCCCGAGTGGACATTGTGTGGTGGTGATATTACCTCATATGTTTGGAACGCTTCCCAATAAAATTTCATGTATTTGGTGGCTCTTGAATCCATGATCCACTTAGCCATGGTGGTTTCATATACATCATAGACTAGAAACGCATGCTCCTCTTCATTGCCCTCATTACTTGTAATATTGGCACTCTCGTTGTCCTTTTTCTTCTCGTTAAAGTAATTTCTTGCAATGTGGCCTGGTTTTGCCACAATTGTAACACAACCTTGGTCCATATTGTATCCTCCCTTTGTTTTGGGCCGCCACCAACGTTGATTCGCTACTTTGAGCGCCCTTCTCCTTCCTGTTCGACACTTCATGCATCAACCTTAATACCACAAACTCTACTGTAAGGTCAACAAGCTTCAAGGTCTCTAAAGCGGTTATCTAGTACTTAAATGAAGGAGTTAAGCTATCAAGCAACGTCATAACAATATCCTCCTCCTTCATGGGCACTTCCAAGCAAACAAGTTGATTAGCAAGAGCCTTGATGTTGTTGATGTGCTCCAATAA
>CM073330.1:16691006-16748506 GCA_037043015.1 Bryum argenteum
TGGGAGGTTGGCATAGAAACCATGGGCATTTGAATGTGAAGAGTATCAAGGCCATGGAAAGCATGGTGAATGACATGCAAATCAAGTGTCGTGATGTGGTGTTTTCTAAAAGCGCCAGTTGTAGAGGTGCAAATGTGGAGATGCATCCAAGTGGGAGTTTGGAGCCACCTACGGTGATTATGGTGGATGCGCCTCCAATTTCAACATGCTTTGTACAAGAGGCAAAAGTTGGAGAGGAGCCAAATGCAATGCGAGAGTCACAAGAGACACAAGAGGAGGAGGTGGTGCAAGAGAGTCAACCACCACATGAAGAGATACGAGAAGGGCAGCGTGCAAATGGCTCAAGGTACCTAAGGAGGGAGAAGAGGCACTTGGTGAGTGGTGGTTGAATCACATTTTTCCACCACGAGTGAAGTAGATCATGGAAATATAGTTTGTTTTGATGAATCTTGAGCTTGGGTGATGCTTTGCAAAGTATGGATGCAAGCAAGTGGGAGTTGGCCATGCAAGAGGAGTATGCATCTCTAATGACCTATGGCACGGAGGGTTGGCTCCATTGCCAAAGGGCCACAAGAGTGTTAAAGCATGGAGAGGTGAACTTGTGGTGTAACCCTTGAGAGAAGATAGTGGTTGGTGTGTTGACGAAGGCGATTTTGCTAAGGTGAGGCACTAGAAGATTACAATGTGATGGGATTGCGAGATGGAAACTACTCGCAAAGTGGGAGTGTTAGAGATAGGTTGCTCGTAGTTTAGAAGAGCAACTAATAGTTATAAGAGTATGTTCTAGTAAGGAATAGAAGCGAGGTGATAGTCCTTTAGAGTGTGTGAAGAGGGCTGGTCCTAAGAGCCTTAGAGAGAGAAGAGAGGACTTGGCCTCTCGGTTATCCCATATTGATTGTAGCACCATGTGCCTACCTATGGATATATAAGCAAGGGCTTGGAATGAGTATGTATCTCATTCAAGCATTCATTGCTCTACCTTGTGTGTAAGCTTTGATGTTTGTATTCTCTCTCACTCTCTATTGAGCTTCAATACACCATTCGTGAGGTGCTCCATGTGCCTAAGTTGCATGCCAACTTGCTTTCGGTAAGCAAATTGGCTTTGGGAGGTTTAAAGGTTCAATTCAACAATGTGGGGTGTGTTGTGAGATCACCAAGTGGGCTTTTGATTGCATCAGCCCCTCGTGAGGGCAAATTGTATCTACTCAAATTCACCAAGGTGAATGGGAGTTCATTTGCTTGTGTGGCTCAAGGATCAGCCCATGATGAGCTTGTGGAGCTTTGGCATAGGAGGCTTGGGCACTTGAATTTGAAGAGCTTGAAGGGCCTCCAACACATTGTGAAGGGGCTGGACCTCTCTTCTTGCAAGCACGATTGGAGTTCATTGGCTTGCAAGGGGTATTGAAGCTCAATAAAGGGTGAGAGAGAATACAAACATCAAAGCTTACACACAAGGTAGAGCAATGAATGCTTGAATGAGATACATACTCATTCCAAGCCCTTCCTTATATATCCATAGGTAGGCACATGGTGCTACAATCAATATGGGATAACCGAGAGTCCAAGTCCTCTCTTCTCTCTCTAAGGCTCTTAGGACCAGCCCTCTTCACACACTCTAAAGGACTAACACCTCGCTTCTATTCCTTACTAGAACATACTCTTATAACTATTAGGTGCTCTTCTAAACTACGAGCAACCTATCTCTAACAAGGGGTGCATTGAGGGCAAGCAAGCAAGGCAGCCCTTCCCCAAGCATGGAGCAACAAGGGCCACCAAGAAGTTGGAGTTGGTGCATTCGGACGTGTGCGGGCCAATGAAGACCACTTCCATTGGAGGAGCAAGGTATTTTGTCACCTTTATAGATGATTTCTCACGCAAAATATGGGTGTATATGCTGAAGTGCAAGAGTGAGGTGTTTGGGCGTTTTGAGACTTGGAAGGCGCTTGTGGAGGCCCAATCTGATTGCAAGGTGAAGGTGCTGCGGTCGGATAATGGAGGGGAGTATGTGTCCAAGGCATTTGAGAACTTCCTCAAAGCCCATGGCATTGAGCACCACACATCAGCCCCTTACACGCCTCAACAAAATGGTGTTGCGGAGCGTGCAAACCGCACCATTGTGGAGATGGCAAGGGCCATGATTCATGGCCAAGGGCTCAAGTATGAGCTATGGGGAGAGGCCGTGAGCAATGCGGTGTATACGAGGAACCGCTGCCCCACTCAAGCATTGGTAAGCAAGACACCTCAAGAGGCTTGGAGTGGAGTGAGGCCCCATGTGTCCCATATGCGTGTTTTTGGTTGCATTGCGTATGCGTTGGTTCCAAATGCAAAGAGGACCAAGTTGGATGCCAAGGCCATCAAGTGTCTTCTTCTTGGGTATTGTGAGGGAACGAAGGCCTATAGGCTGATGCGTGTGGACACCAAGGCCATTATCAAGTGTAGAGATGTAACGTTCTTGGAAGATGGAGGCGCTGAATTTAAGCACTTGGAGTTGAGCCCAAGTGGGAGAAGTGGAGGACCAGCCCAAAGTGTGGGCTCAACTCCAAGAGTTGACATTGAAGAAGTGGGAGATGAAGATGAAGAAGATTTGGAGGAACCCAAGGAGGAGGTGGTGTTACCGCAGCGGAAGGAGACATCATCTATTTGCTCACCAAGAGAGCACGAGAAGGACCAGCCTATGGAGGAGCCACGGGAGCAGCCCTTAGAGGAGCCAAGATACCCCACAAGGACTCGCAAGCCACCTGGGGATTGGTGGATGAACCATATTCTTCCTCCCGACATGAAGATCAGCGAATGTGGCTTCTCTTGGAATCCCATCGACACTTGATGATTTGTGAAGATTCAAGCAAGTGGGAGGTAGCTACGGTTGGTGATGTCCTAACTATTGCGCTTGGAAAGTCTTGATGTTGATTGAGAAAAAGGGGTTTGGTGCCTTTGCCCACTAGCAAAGTGGGAGTGTTGAGAAACATGTACCTATTGAAGTAGATAGTGTACATGGAGGCGTAGGAGTAGAACTATGCACTTAGTTAGTTCATAGACTCCATTAGGTGTTGCTTGTAGTCAAAGGCAGCCCATAGTGGTGAGTTATCCCACATGGTTAGGAGATATGTAGAGGAGGCTTCCTACTACTTGTATTCAGCCCTTGCATGGCTGAAATCATCCAATACCATCTAAGTAAAGTCTTTCCCTTCAATCTCAATAAACATTGGATGGCGGTAAAACGCATCTTGAGGTACTTGAAAGGCACCATTGATTACAAGTTGTGCCTTGGAGGTAAAGACCTTGAGTTGAAGGGGTATTGTGATGCGGATTGGGCGGGTGATGTGAATGAGCGCCGATCCACGACAGGGTATGTGTTCTTTGTAGGAGATGGCGCAATCTCGTGGAATTGCAAGAGGCAACCCACAATAGCGGTGTCTACTACAGAAGCGGAATACATGGCAACTTGCCATTGCTTGAAGGAGGCATTGTGGCTGCGGCAACTATTGGAGGATGTTGGATTTTTGCAGAGGGGAGCCACGAGCATCATGTGTGACAACCAAGGGTGTATTGCTCTTGCAAAGGATCCGAAGCACCACTCTCGCACGAAGCACATTGATGTGCAGCACCATTTCATTCGAGAGAAGTTGGTGGATGGAGAGGTGAGCTTGTGGTATTGCTCAACAGAGGATATGGTAGCTGATGTGTTGACCAAGGCGCTTGCTAAGGTGAGGCACGAGAAGCTTACGAAGGCGATGGGATTGCGAGGTGGTAACTACTCGCAAAGTGGGAGTGTTGAAGAATAGATTGCTCGTAGTTTATAAGAGCAATTAGTACTTGTTAGAGTAGATATATATGGTATTGAAGCTCAATAGAGGGTGAGAGAGAATACAAACATCAAAGCTTACACACAAGGTAGAGCAATGAATGCTTGAATTGTTGAAGATTAGATTGCTCGTAGTTATAAGAGCATCTAATAGTTATTAGAGTGTATTTATGTGAGGTATAGAGGCTAGGTCTTAGTCCTCTAGAGTGTGTGAAGAGGGCTGGACCTAAGAGCCTTGGAGAGTGGAGAGAGGCCTTAGCCTCTCGGTTATCTCATATTGATTGTAGCACCATGTGCCTACCTATAAGCAAGGGCTTGGAATGAGTATGTATCTCATTCAAGCATTCATTGCTCTACTTCTTTGTAAGCTTTGATTGTTTGTATTCCTTCTCTCTCTCTATTGAGCTTCAATAGGTTATGGGCCCACTACTCTTGTAGTGAGGTTGAGTTGGAATACATTTGGAGGCTTGGGAAGGTCTTGGAGGTGTTGCAAGCACATGTTGGGCTGATTTGCACTACTAGGAGGTCCTTATAGCTTTGGAGGTGCGTTTGGAGTCATTTGGAGGTGTTTGCAACCATTTCGAGGTGTTTTGAAGCGATTTGGAGCATTTGGAGTCAATTGAAGTAGTTTTTGAGCTTTGGAGTGCTAATTGTGAGTTACTTGAGTGATTTGAAGGTCTAGAAGCTTTATTGACATAGATTGAGGGCTGATCTAGTGTAGAGAGTGCACAAGGGCTCATTTGGAAGCATTGAGGGCTGATTTGAGTGCTTAGAGGTGCAAATACACATTGTGTGTGTATTAGACATCTAGATCTAGCATTTGGAGGTCAAATAGCTTGAGTGTGATCTGATTTGAGTGGGAGCAAGTGCATCTTGCTTGTTTGAGCGTTAGAGAGGCCTATATGGTGCTTTGTTTGTTCACAAGTGTGTTTGCACACTTGTAGGGGCTGATTTGAGTGATTGGAAGCTAGTTTTGAGTGATTAAGTGTTGTAAGGGCAGCGTATGCGCATAGCCATGCGCAATTTGGTGAATGAGAAATGGCCAAGGTTATGTTACGTTTGTGGCAAGCCGAGACACATTGCAAGGAATTCCTTCCGAAACAAGGAGAAGGAGAAGTGTTAGAGAGTAGGTTGCTCGTAGTTTATAAGAGCACTTAATAGTTATTAGAGTATGTTAGAGTAAGTAATAGAGGCTAGGTCTTAGTCCTCTAGGGTGTGTGAAGAGGGCTCGTCCTAAAAGCCTTAGAGATAGAGAAGAGAGGACTTAGCCTCTCGGTTATCCCATATTGTTTGTAGCACCATGTGCCTACCTATGGATACATAAGCAAGGGCTTGGAATGAGTATGTATCTCATTCAAGCATTCATTGCTCTACCTTGTGTGTAAGCTTTGATGTTTGTATTCTCTCTCACCCTCTAGTGAGCTTCAATAGGTTATGGGCCCACTACTCTTGTAGTGAGGTTGAGTTTGAATACATTTGGAGGCTTGGAGAGGTCAAGGAGGTGTTGCACACACTTAGAGGGCTGATTTGCACTCCTTGGAGCATTGGAGGTGCATTTGGAGCCATTTGGAGGTGTTTGCAACCATTTGAATGTGTTTTGAGGTGATTTGGAGCCATTTGGAGGTGTTTGCAACCATTTGGGGCTTTGGAGGTGCATTTGGAGCCATTTGGAGGTGTGTGCAACCACTTGGAGGTGCTTGCAACCATTTGGAGCTTTGGAGGTGTACTTGGACCATTTGGAGGTGTTTGGAGGTGATCTGAGGCATTTGGACACAATTGGAGCATTTTGGAGGTGTTTGGAGGTGATCTGAGGCATTTGGAGGCAATTGGAGCATTTTGGAGGTGTTTGGAGGTGATCTGAGGCATTTGGAGTCAATTGGAGCATTTTGGAGGTGTTTGGAGGTCTCTTGAAGGCATTGGAGGATTGTGAGCTTCCCTTGTTTTGGTTAGAGTGTTTCTAACACATGAAGGGGCTGATTTGAGCATTTGTGGTGCATGTGTGCACACAAGGGGCTGATTTGAGCATTTGTGGTGCAAGAGAGGTGTCTTGAGGCTCCTAAGTTGAGATTTGAGTGATTTGAGGTTCATGAAGCTTATTTGACATTGATTGATGTTAGAGATTAGGTTGCTCGTAGTTTATAAGAGCACCTAATAGTTATTAGAGTACGTTAGAGTAAGTAATAGAGGCTAGGTCTTAGTCCTCTAGGGTGTGTGAAGAGGGCTGGTCCTAAAAGCCTTAGAGAGTGGAGAGAGGCCTTAGCCTCTCGGTTATCCCATATTGATTGTAGCACCATGTGCCTACCTACGGATATATAAGCAAGGGCTTGGAATGAGTATGTATCTCATTCAAGCATTCATTGCTCTACCTTGTGTGTAAGCTTTGATGTTTGTATTCTCTCTCACCCTCTATTGAGCTTCAATAGGTTATGGGCCCACTACTCTTGTAGTGAGGTTGAGTTAGAATACATTTGGAAGCTTGGAGAGGTCAAGGAGGTGTTGCACACACTTGGAGGGCTGATTTGCACTCCTTGGAGCTTTGGAGGTGCACTTGGAGCCATTTGGAGGTGTTTGCAACCATTTGGATGTGTTTGGAGGTAATTTGGAGGCATTTAACGTTGTTTTGCAACCATTTGGAGTTTTGGAGGTGCACTTGGAGGTGTGCAACCACTTGGAGGTGCTTGCAACCATTTGGAGCTTTGGAGGTGTACTTGGAGCCATTTAGAGGTGTTTGCAACCATTTAGAGGTGTTTGGAGTTGTTTGGAGGTGATTTGGAGCATTTGGAGGCAATTGAAGCACTTTGGAGGTGTTTGGAGGACTCTTTAAGGCATTGGAGTATTGTATGCTTCCCTTGTCTTAGGTAGAGTGATTCTAACACAAGGAGGTGCTGATTTGCATTGTTGGCTACCAAATCCTTTGTTTGGAGTGGTTTTGAGCTTTTGGAGTGCTAATTGTGATCAACTTGAAGTGCACTTGAAGTATTGAGGGCTGAATCTAGCATTTGGGGTGCATGTGTGCACACAAAGGGCTGATTTGATCCATTGTGGTGCTAAAGTGGTGATTTGAGACTCCTAAGCTTAGTTTTGAGTGATTTGAAGGTCTACAAGCTTTCTTGACTATATTTAAGGCTGATCTAGTGTAGAGAGTGCACAAGTGCTCATTTGGAGGCATAGAGGGCAGATTTGAGTGCTTAGAGGTGCAAATACACCTTGTGTGTGTATTAGACATCTAGATCTAGCATTTGGTGGTCAAATAGCTTGAATGAGATCTGATGTGAGTGGGAGCAAGTGAAACTTGCTTGTTTGAGTGTTGGGGAGGCTTATTGAGCATTGTTTTGTGCTCAAGTGTGTTTGCACACTTGTAGGGGCTGATTTGAGTGCTTTGAGGTGCATTTACACCTTTAGAGTGTTGGAGAGATTTAGATCTAGTATTTGGAGGTCAAATAGCTTGAGTGTGATATGATTTGAGTGGGAGCAAGTGGATCTTGCTTTTTTGAGTGTTGGAGTGGCTTATTGTGCATTGTTGTGTGCACAAGTGTGTTTGCACACTCCTAAGGGGCTGATTTGAGTGTTTAGGTGGTAGATTTGGGTTGTTGGTGTTGTAAGGGCAGCGCTTGTGTTTAGCCATGGCTTCTTTTGAGGTTGAGAGTGTAAAGGTGCTTGAAAAGTTCAATGGCAACAACTTCCACCCATTGAAATGGTCTTAAATGAACCACAAACGTCCGAATGTACCAACTCCAATGGCTTGCTTGCACGCTGACCTCCCTCACTATTGAAGCTCAATAGAGGGTGAGAGAGAATACAAACATCAAAGCTTACACACAAGGTAGAGCAATGAATGATTGAATGAGATACATACTCATTCGAAGCCCTTGCTTATGTATCCATAGGTAGGCACATTGTGCTACAATCAATATGGGATAACCGAGAGGCTAAGTCCTCCCTTGTCTCTCTAAGGCTTTTAGGACCAGCCCTCTTCACACACCCTAGAGGACTAAGACCTAGCCTCTATTACTTACTCTAACGGACTCTAATAACTATTAGGTGCTCTTATAAACTACGAGCAACCTAATCTCTAACACTCCCACTTTGCGAGTAGTTTTCTCCTCGCAATCCCATCTCCTTGTGCCTCACCTTGGTAAACGCCTTGGTCAACATATCACCCACTATGTCCTCCATTTGGTAATACGTCAAGCTCTCCTCTCGATCCTCTAACTATCTTGGGCGCATTTGGCAACAATGCCAATTCCCATGTGCCATTGTTTTGTTTCGTCAACTCCCACTTGCTTGCATGCACACTTTGCAAAGCATCACCCAAACAAGTGACCTCCTCTCCCTTATTGGATACCATGGGCCTCGTGCACGCTGCCCCTCTTCAATCTTCCTCAAGTGATTCAACCTCCACATCCTCCTCTTCCTTCTCTTTCGGCTCTTGCACTCCTTTAGGCTCTTCTCCAACTTGAGCCTCTTGTACAACGCACGCTGAAATTGGAGTTGCATCCACCCCAATCACCATAGTGGCTCCAAACTCCCACTTGGATGCACTCCACATTCGCATCTCGACAAGTGGCCTCCTCCGCAATCACCACATCACGAGCCGCTGAATTTGATGTACTATTCTTGATTTGCATGACATTTACCATCCTTTCAAGGACCTTCAAATTCTTCACATTCAAATGCCCAAGGCGCCTATGGCGTAGCTCCAAAGGCGCTGATTGTGGCATTTGCTGTGCCACATTGGCCATATCATACATAGAGAAGGGCATTTGATACAAACTCCCTTCTCTTGGCAATCTAGCAATCACCTTCCTATTTGCAGCCCTCACAATGCATGCATTATCATCAAACTCCACCTTTAAGCCATTAAGAGCAAGCTTTGCTATGGATAACAAATTTCTCTTTAACTTTGGGATGTGGAGAACCTCCTTTATGTTGATTTTGTGCTTTGCTCTCATCACCTTCACCTCCTCAACAATGGTGCCAACTCCGACCGCATGCACAATACTACCATCTCCCAAGTGCACATTTCGTGGTGGTGATAGTACCTCATATGTTTGAAATGCTGCCCTATGAGATGACATGTGCTTGGTGGCTCCCGAATCCATGATCCACTTGTCAATGGTGTTGTCATCTCCATCTCCATTTGCAAAGGCATGCTCTTCCCACATCTCCTCTTTGCTTGCAACAACGGCGCTTACAAAGGCATACTCCTCCTCATTGTCTTTGTTTCTTGCAACATTGGCACTCTCCTTCTCCTTCTTGTCTTGGAAGCAATACCTTGCAATGTGGCCCGGTTTGCCACAATTGAAGCACGTCCTTGGCCCATTTTGCATCCTCCCTTTGTTTTGAGCCGCCACCAACGCTTCCTCACCACTTTGAGCACCCCTCTCCTTCCTCTTGGACACTTCATGCATCAACCTTGACACCACAAACTCCATCTTAAGGTCAGCAAGTTGCAAGGTCTCTAAAGCCGTTATCAAGTGCTCAAATGAAGATGGGAGACTATCAAGCAAGGTCATAACAATATCCTCTTCTTTCATGGGCACATCCAAGCAAGCAAGTTGATCCGCAAGTGCCTTGATGTTGTTGATGTGCTCCAACAAGTCAGCCCCTTCTTCCATCTTGATTGTGAAGAACTTGCGCCTCAAGAAGAGTATGTTGAACAAGCTTTTTGTCTCATGGATGTTACAAAGTACCCTCCATGCTTCCGCTGGTCCTTTGCAACTCTTGATGTGAGCAAGTTGGGCATCCACCAAACTGAGTCCAATCATTGACATGGCCTTCCTCACCCTCCTTTGGTACTCCTTCTTGTCCTTGTCACTTGCATGAGATGGTGGTGCCTCCTCCGTGCCTCCAAATGCACCTCCAAAGCCCCAAATGGTTGCAAACACCTCCAAATGGCTCCAAATCACCTCAAAACACATTCAAATGGTTGCAAACACTTCCAAATGGCTCCAAATGCACCTCCATTGCTCCAAGGAGTGCAAATCAGCCCTCTAAGTGTGTGCAACACCTCCTTGACCTCTCCAAGCCTCCAAATGTATTCAAACTCAACCTCACTACAAGAGTAGTGGGCCCATAACCTATTGAAGCTCAATAGAGGGTGAGAGAGAATACAAACATCAAAGCTTACACACAAGGTAGAGCAATGAATGCTTGAATGAGATACATACTCATTCCAAGCCCTTGCTTATATATCCGTAGGTAGGCACATGGTGCTACAATCAATATGGGATAACCGAGAGGCTAAGGCCTCTCTCCACTCTCTAAGGCTTTTAGGACCAGCCCTCTTCACACACCCTAGAGGACTAAGACCTAGCCTCTATTACTTACTCTAACGGACTCTAATAACTATGAGGTGCTCTTATAAACTACGAGCAACCTAATCTCTAACACTCACTTGGAAATGGAGTCCTTGAGAGCTTGCCTTCAATGCACCCCTCACAAATCGCTGAATTTGATGCACCATCCTTGATTTGCATGCCATTGACCATGCTTTGAAGCGCCTTGACACTCTTCACATTCAAATGCCCAAGGCGTCGATGCCATAGCTCCAAAGGGGCTGATTGTGGCCTTTGGTGTGCCTCATTTGCCAAATCATGCATGGAGAAGGGCATTTCATACAAATTCCCCTCTCTAGGCAATCTAGCAACCACCTTTCTATCTCTTGCCCTTACAATGCATGCATCATCATCAAACTCCACCTTTAAACCATTCAAAGCAAGCCTAACAACCGAAATCAAGTTCCTCTTGAACTTGGGGATGTGAAGGACCTCCTTCATGTTGATCTTGTGCTTGACTCCCATCACCATCACCTCTTCAACAATGGTTCCCACACCAACCGCATGCACAATGCTATCATCTCCCAAATGCACATTGCGTGGTGGTGATAATACTTCATAGGTTTGAAACGCTGCCCTATGCGATGTCATGTGCTTGGTGGCTCCCGAATCCATGATCCACTTGCTCCCACTCAAATCAGATCACACTCAAGCTATTTGACCTCCAAATGCTAGATCTAGATCTCTCCAACACTCAAAATGTTAGTATGCACCTCAAAGCACTCAAATCAGCCCCTATTGCACACAAATGAGCACTTGTGCACGCTCTCCACTAGATCAGCCCTCAATCAATGTCAACAAAGCTTCTAGACCTTCAAAACACTCAAATCTAAGCTAAGGAGTCTCAACGCACCACTTTAGCACCACAAATGCACAAATCAGCCCCTTGTGTGCACACATGCACCCCAAGTGTTAGAATCAGCCCTCAAAACTTCAAGTGCACTCAAGTAACTCACAATTAGCACTCCAAAGCTCAAAACTACTCCAAACAAGGGATTCGGTAGCCAAAAAATGCAAATCAGCACCTCCTTGTGTTAGAGACACTCAAAGTAAGACAAAAGGAAGGTTACAATCCTCCAATGCCTTCAAGAGACCTCCAAACACCTTCAAAGCACTCCAATTGCCTCCAAATACTCCAAATCCCCACAAAACGCCTCCAAATGGTTGCAACCACCTCCAAATGGCTCCAAGTGCACCACCAAAGCTCCAAGGACCTCCAAGTAGTGCAAATCAGCCCAACATGTGCTTGCAACACCTCCAAGACCTCCCCAAGCCTCCAAATGTATTCCAACTCAACCTCACTACAAGAGTAGTGGGCCCATAACCTATTGAAGCTCAATAGAGAGAGAGAAGGAATACAAACAATCAAAGCTTACAAACAAGTAGAGCAATGAATGCTTGAATGAGATGCATACTCATTCCAAGCCCTTGCTTATATATCCATAGGTAGGCACATGGTGCTACAAACAATATGGGATAACCGAGAGGCTAAGGCCTCTCTCCACTCTCTAAGGCTCTTAGGACCAGCCCTCTTCACACACTCTAGAGGACTAAGACCTAGCCTCTATACCTTACATAAATACACTCTAATAACTATTAGATGCTCTTATAACTACGAGCAATCTAATCTTCAACAACTTCTTTGCTTGGATGTGCCCATGAAGGAGGAGGATATTGTTATGACCTTGCTTGATAGTCTCCCATCTTCATTTGAGCACTTGATAACGGCTTTAGAGACCTTGCAACTTGCTGACCTTAAGATGGAGTTTGTGGTGTCAAGGTTGATGCATGAAGTGTCCAAGAGGAAGGAGAGGGGTGCTCAAAGTGGTGAAGAAGCGTTGGTGGCGGCTCAAAACAAACGGAGGATGCAAAATGGGCCAAGGACGTGCTTCAATTGTGGCAAACCGGGCCACATTGCAAGGTATTGCTTCCAAGACAAGAAGGAGAAAGAGAGTGCCAATGTTGCAAGAAGCAAAGACAATGAGGAGGAGTATGTTAGAGATTAGGTTGCTCGTAGTTTATATGAGCAACTAATAGTTATTAGAGTTGTTGAAGAATAGATTGCTCGTAGTTTATAAGAGCAATTAGTACTTGTTAGAGTATATATATATGGAAGCTTATACTTAGTATTCTAGAGTGTGAAAAGGGGCTGGTCGTAAGAGCAATAGTGAGGGGAGAGAAGACCAGCCCTCTTTGTTGACTTTAGGAGGCAAGTAGGTGGTGGCAAAGACTAAAGGGGCACACATGTGGGTCAAAGGCACTTGGAAAATGTACAAGAAGGCACTAGGAAGGTGCCTATAAGGAAGTATAAGTAAAGGCCTTTGTTAGAAGGCAATATCTCATTTCAAGCATTCATTGCTCTACTTGTTTGTAAGCTTTGAGTGTGTGTATTCTCTCTCTTCCTCTATTGAATCTCAATAGAGTATGCCTTTGTAAGCGCCGTTGTTGCAAGCAAAGAGGAGAATTTGAAGGTCCTTGAAAAGATGGTAAATGGCATGCAAATCAAGAATAGGACATCAAATTCAGCGGCTCGTGATGTGGTGATTGCGGAGGAGGCCACTTGTCCAGATGCGAATGTGGAGATGCATCCAAGTGGGAGTTTGGAGCCACTATGGTGATTAGGGTGGATGCAACTCCAATTTCAGCGTGCGTTGTACAAGAGGCTTAAGTTGGAGAAGAGCCTAAAGGAGTGCAAGAGCCGAAAGAGAAGGAAGAGGAGGATGTGGAGGTTGAATCACATGAGGAAGATTGAAGAGGGGCAGCGTGCACGAGGCCCATGGTATCCAATAAGGGAGAGGTGGTCACTTGGTGATTGGTGGTTAAACCATATTCTTCCACCATCTATTGAGGTTGAACGTGCAAATCTTATTTGTTTTTGATGATACTTTGAGTTTGGGTGATGCTTTGCAAAGTGTGCATGCAAGCAAGTGGAAGTTGACCAAACAAAACAATGGCATATGGGAATTGGCTTTGTTGCCAAATGCGCCCAAGATAGTTAGAGGATGGAGAGGAGAGCTTGACGTATTACCAAATGGAAGACATAGTGGGTGATATGTTGACCAAGGCGTTTACGAAGGTAAGGCACAAGGAGATGGGATTGCGAGGAGAACACTACTCGCAAAGTGGGAGTGTTAGAGATTAGGTTGCTCGTAGTTTATCAGAGCACCTAATAGTTATTAGAGTATGTTAGAGTAAGTAATAGAGGCTAGGTCTTAGTCCTCTAGGGTGTGTGAAGAGGGCTGGTCCTAAAAGCCTTAGAGAGAGAGAAGAGAGGACTTAGCCTCTCGGTTATCCCATATTGTTTGTAGCACAATGTGCCTACCTATGGATACATAAGCAAGGGCTTGGAATGAGTATGTATCTCATTCAAGCATTTATTGCTCTACCTTGTGTGTAAGCTTTGATGTTTGTATTCTCTTTCACCCTCTATTGAGCTTCAATACCCCCCATTGTCGGATCGAAACGCCTTGATCTTGTGCTCCGATTGCTTCTCCACAAGCGCCTTGAACTCCACAAACTTGGCAAACACCTCTCCTTTGGACTTCAACACATACACCCACACCTTCCTAGAGAAATCATCAATGAAAGTCACAAAGTACGAGCTACCGCCCATTGAAATGGTCTTAAATGGACCACAAACATCCGAATGCACTAACTCCAATGGCTTGCTTGCTCGCTGACCTCCCTCATTTGGAAATGGAGTCCTAGAAAGCTTGCCTTCAATGCACCCTTCACAAACCGCTGAATTTGATGCACCATCCTTGATTTGCATGCCATTCACTATGTTTTCAAGAGCCTTGACACTCTTCACATTCAAATGCCCAAGGCGTCTATGCCATAGTTCCAAAGACGCTGATTGTGGCATTTAATGTGCTACATTGGCCATTTCATGCATGGAGAAGGGCATTTCATACAAACTCCCTACTCTAGGCAATCTTGCAATCACCTTCCTATTGGCGGCCCTCACAATGCATGCATCATCATAAAAGTAAATCTTCAAACCATTTCGAGCAAGCTTGGAAACGGATAGCAAGTTTCGCTTTAACTTTGGGATGTGGAGCACCTCTTTTATGTTGATCTTGTGCTTCACTCCCATCACCATCACCTCCTCAACAATGGTGCCAACTCCAACCGCATGTACAATGCTATCATCTCCCAAGTGCACATTTCGTGGTGGTGATAATACCTCATGTGTTTGGAACGCTGCCCTATGCGGTGACATGTGCTTAGTTGCTCCCGAATCCATGATCCACTTGGCCATGGTGTTGTCATCTCCATCTTCATTAGCAAAGGCGTGCTCCTTCTCTATCTCCTCTTTACTTGCATCAATGGCGCTCTTCTTCTCCTTCTCCTTGTTTCGGAAGCAATTCCTTGCAATGTGTCTCGGCTTGCCACAAACGTAACACAACCTTGGCCATTTCTCATTCACCAAATTGCCCATGGCTATGCGCATACGCTGCCCTTACAACACTTAATCACTCAAAACTAACTTCCAATCACTCAATTCAGCCCCTACAAGTGTGCAAACACACTTGTGCACAAACAAAGCACCATATAGGCCTCTCCAACACTCAAACAAGCAAAATGCACTTGCTCCCACTCAAATCAGATCACACTCAAGCTATTTGACCTCCAAATGCTAGATCTAGATGTCTAATACACACACAAGGTGTATTTGCACCTCTAAGCACTCAAATCAGCCCTCTATGCCTCCAAATGAGCCCTTGTGCACTCTCTACACTAGATCAACCCTCAATCTATGTCAACAAAGCTTCTAGACCTTCAAATCACTCAAATCTAAGCTTAGGAGTTTCAAAACACCACTTTAGCACTACAAATGCACAAATCAGCTCCTTGTTTGCACAAATGCACCCCAAGTGCTAGATTCAGCCCTCAAAACTTCAAGTGCACTCAAGTAACTCACAATTAGCACTCCAAAGCTCAAAACTACTCCAATTGACTCCAACATGATTTGGAAGAGCCCAAGGAGGAGGTCGTGTTACCGCAACGCAAGAAGATATCAACTACTTGCCCACCAAAGGAGCAAGAGAAGGACCAGCCCATGGAGGAGCCAAGGGAGCAGCCCTTGGAGGAGCCAAGATATCCCACAAGGACTCGCAAGCCACTTGGAGATTGGTGGATGAACCACATTCTTCCTCCTCCAAATGAAGACCAAGCGAATGTGGCATTCATTGGAGACCCATCTACACTTGGAGAGGTGTTGAATTGTGAAGATGCAAGCAAGTGGGAGGTGGCGATGGAAGAAGAGTACAAGGCCCTCATTCACAAGGGCACTTGGGAGCTTGCACCGCTTCCTCTCAATAGATCAAGTGTCGGCTGTAAGTGGGTTTTCTCCACCAAAAGAGATGCTTTGGGGCATGTGGTGAGGTACAAAGCAAGGCTGGTTGCTAGGGGGTTCACCCAAGTAGAGGGGGTGGATTTCAATGAGACATTTGCCCCCGTTGCAAAATTCAACACGATTCGGTGTATTGTAAGCATTGGGGCAGCCATGAGATGCACAACATGGATGTCAAGACCGCCTTCCTCAACCCCAAGTAGGAGGAGGTCATCTACATGGATCAACCCGAAGGATTTGTGCAACAAGGCAAGGAGCATCTCAAGTGCAAGTTGAAGAAGGTATTGAAGCTCAATAGAGAGAGAGAAGGAATACAAACAATCAAAGCTTACAAACAAGTAGAGCAATGAATGCTTGAATGAGATACATACTCATTCGAAGCCCTTGCTTATGTATCCATAGGTAGGCACATGGTGCTACAATCAATATGGGATAACCGAGAGGCTAAGTCCTCTCTTCTCTCTCTCTAAGGCTTTTAGGACCAGCCCTTTTCACACACCTTACAGGACTATGTTGAGGAAACATGTACCTATTGATGTAGATAGTGTACATGGAGTTATAGGAGTAGAACTATGCACTTAGTTAGTTCATAGACTCCATTAGGTGTTGCTTGTAGTCAAAGGCAGCCCATAGTGGTGAGTTATCCCACATGGTTAGGAGGTATGTAGAGGAGGCTTCCTACTACTTGTATTCAGCCCTTGCATGGCTGAAGTTATCCAATACCATCTAAGTAAAGTCTTTCCCTTCAATCTCAATAGGTTATGGGCCCACGCACGTGGTGGTGCGCTTGAAGGAGAAATTCAGATCATTTGGAGAGGATCGTGGAGCTTGTGGACAAAACCCGCCTTGTTTACATGTGTGCACCTTCAATCCAATTGGTGTAAGTCCATTCCCAAAGGAGAAGTCTTGAAGTGCATTTTCTTTGGAGTTTGTTGGCTGAAGTTGGAGTTGTTGAGTGCATTTGAGTGTGAGGTTGTGTTTTGAGAGAGATCACACCTTGGTAGGGCTGGTTGCATGCTCTTTCATTGAGTTTGTGCTTAGATTTGCACATTGGGAGCCAATTAGGGCTGATTGTGCACTTGGGTGCATTGTGGGTTGCAATTGAGGCAATTGCAATCTTGTAAGAGTGTTTTGAGTGTTTTTGAAGCATCTTTGAGTTGATTGAGGAGTTTGCCATTCATTAGAGGGCTGATTTGTGGTCTTGTGAGTGAATGTGGCACATTTGTGCATTGGTGAGTTGGAAGTGATGTAGATCTAGATCTAGATCTGATTTCGTGAAGTGAGTGCATTGGTGAGTTGAAGAAGGGCTGATTTGAGCTCTTGAGGGTGATTGTGGCACATTTGTGCATTGGTGAGTTGAAGAAGGGCTGATTTGAGCACTTGTGAGTGATTGGAGCTAGTTTCTTGCATATGTGATTGCAAGAGGGCTGATTGCACTTCTTTGAGTGATTAGGGCAAGTTTGAGTGTCCATTAGGGCTGATTTCAGCCCTTGTGAGCTTTGTGGAGTGATTGTGAGCCATTTAGAGTCACTTGCTCATTAGGATCCCTTGTAAGGACTGATTGGGAGTCTCTTAGCTCCTTGAGGTGTGGATTGCACTACATTGTGAGTTAGTGGCTGAATTCAAGAAGTTCTTGTTTAGGAAGCTCATGTGGGTGTTTTGAGCAAGATTAGGGTCCGATTTGGTGGTGAGTGTGGTGATCTACTTGAGGGAGGTGTTTGTGAGGTCCGTAGGGTTTAGATCTCCTTGTGAGGACCTTGCAAGGGCTGGTTGGTGCAACTTCAGCCCATTGCCTTTGTTTTAGGGATTCTAGGGAGGCAAAATTGAGTTTGTCAACTCTCTTAGCTTCTTTAGGTGCTGCCATCAAGTGGGAGCTACTTCAACATGGCTGCGAGTGAAGGAGATGGCGTGCGCATCATCGACAAGTTCAATGGTGTCAACTTTGGCATGTGGAAGTTCAAGATGGAGATGATTCTTGCGGAGAAGGACTTGTGGGATGTGGCTGATGGGGGTGAGGAGCCTCCAAGTGCTGATGCGGATCTCAAGACCAAGAAGGCGTTTGAGAGGCGGGAGAAGAAGGCTTTTGCTCTCATTGTGACCAATCTTGCGGATCAGCAAATTGCACACATCCGCCATTGCAAAACACCAGCGGAAGCGTGGACAACCCTTTGCAACATCCATGAGACCAAGAGTCTCTCAAACATCCTATTTCTACGGCGGCGGTTCTTCACTACCAAGATGCAAGAGGAGGATGACTTGTTGGATCATGTCAACAAGATCAAAGCATTGGCGCATGAGTTGGCTTGCTTGGACGCACCCGTCACGGAAGGAGATGTGGTCATGACATTGTTGGAGAGCTTACCATCCTCCTTTGAGTTCCTCATCACCGCTTTGGAGACAAGGCCAATGAAGGAGCTGACCTTGGAGTTTGTTACAACCCGTTTGATGCATGAGGTCACCAAGCGCAAGGAGAATGAGCCCCAAGGAGAGGGATCAGCGCTTGTGTCAAGATTTGCCAAGGGAGGCAATAGCAAGGATTGGAAGGAGACAAGAACATGCTACAAGTGTGGCAAACTTGGCCACATTGCTCGATTTTGTAGGGCAAGCAAGCCCAAGGCAAGGAGAGTGCACATCAAGTCTCCAAAGTGGAGGATGGAGATGATTTCGCCTTTTCTACACATGGAGGAGGAGAGAAGGCGGACATGTTTACTTGGATTGTGGATTCGGTGCCACACAACACATGACCAGCCATCGAGATGCCTTTCATACCTATCAACCCGTTGTCGGGAAGAAGATTTACATGGGAGACAATGGCATGGTAGAGGCCATTGGCATAGGGGAGGTGCATGTGGAGGGGCAACACAAGGGGCAGCCCAAGAGGATCACCATTCGTGAGGTGCTCCATGTGCCTAAGTTGTTGCATGCCAACTTGCTTTTGTAAGCAAATTGGCTTTGGGAGGTTTGAAGGTTCAATTCAACAATGTGGGGTGTGTTGTGAGATCACCAAGTGGGCTTTTGATTGCATCAGCCCCTCGTGAGGGCAAATTGTATCTACTCAAATTCACCAAGGTGAATGGGAGTTCATTTGCTTGTGTGGCTCAAGGATCAGCCCATGATGAGCTTGTGGAGCTTTGGCATAGGAGGCTTGGGCACTTGAATTTGAAGAGCTTGAAGGGCCTCCAACACATTGTTAAGGGGCTGGACCTCTCTTCTTGCAAGCACGATTGGAGTTCCTTGGCTTGCAAGGGGTGCATTGAGGGCAAGCTAGCAAGGCAGCCCTTCCCAAGGATGGAGCAACAAGGGCCACCAAGAAATTGGAGTTGGTGCATTCGGACGTGTGCGGGCCAATGAAGACCACTTCCATTGGAGGAGCAAGGTATTTTGTCACCTTTATAGATGATTTCTCACGCAAAATATGGGTGTATATGCTGAAGTGCAAGAGTGAGGTGTTTGGGCGTTTTGAGACTTGGAAGGCGCTTGTGGAGGCCCAATCTGATTGCAAGGTGAAGGTGCTGCGGTCGGATAATGGAGGGGAGTATGTGTCCAAGGCATTTGAGAACTTCCTCAAAGCCAATGGCATTGAGCACCACACATCAGCGCCTTACACGCCTCAACAAAATGGTGTTGCGGAGCGTGCAAACCGCACCATTGTGGAGATGGCAAGGGCCATGATTCATGACCAAGGGCTCAAGTATGAGCTGTGGGGAGAGGCCATGAGCAATGCGGTGTACACAAGGAACCGCTGCCCCACTCAAGCATTGGTAAGCAAGACACCTCAAGAGGCTTGGAGTGGAGTGAGGCCCCATGTGTCCCATATGCGTGTTTTTGGTTGCATTGCGTATGCGTTGGTTCCAAATGCAAAGAGGACCAAGTTGGATGCCAAGGCCATCAAGTGTCTTCTTCTTGGGTATTGTGAGGGAACGAAGGCCTATAGGCTGATGCGTGTGGACACCAAGGCCATTATCAAGTGTAGAGATGTAACATTCTTGGAAGACGGAGGAGCTGATTTTAAGTGCTTGGAGGTGAGCCCAAGTGGGAGAAGTGGAGGACCAGCCCAAAGTGTGGGCTCAACTCCAAGAGATGACATTGAAGAAGTGGGAGATGAAGATGAAGAAGATTTGGAGAAGCCCAAGGAGGAGGTGGTGTTACCGCAGCGGAAGGAGATATCACCCAAGGAGCAAGAGAAGGACCAGCCCATGGAGGAGCCACGGGAGCAGCCTTTAGAAGAACCAAGATACCCCACAAGGACTCGCAAGCCACTTGGGGATTGGTGGAAGAACCATATTCTTCCTCCCCAACATGAGGATCAAGCGAATGTGGCATTTCTTGGAATCCCATGGACACTTGTTGATTTGTGATGATTCAAGCAAGTGGGAGGTAGTTATGGTTGCTGATGTCCTAACTAATGCGCTTGGAAAGTTTTGATGTTGATTGACAAAAAGGTCTTTGGTGCCTTTGCCCATTAGCAAAGTGGGAGTGTTGAGGAAACATGTACCTATTGATGTAGATAGTGTACATGGAGTTATAGGAGTAGAACTATGCACTTAGTTAGTTCATAGACTCCATTAGGTGTTGCTTGTAGTCAAAGGCAGCCCATAGTGGTGAGTTATCCCACATGGTTAGGAGGTATGTAGAGGAGGCTTCCTACTACTTGTATTCAGACCTTGCATGGCTGAAGTTATCCAATACCATCTAAGTGAAGTCTTTCCCTTCAATCTCAATAAGAAGGAATACAAACAATCAAAGCTTACAAACAAGTAGAGCAATGAATGCTTGAATGAGATGCATACTCATTCCAAGCCCTTGCTTATATATCCATAGGTAGGCACATGGTGCTACAATCAATATGGGATAACCGAGAGGCTAAGGCCTCTCTCCACTCTCTAAGGCTCTTTGAACCAACCCTCTTCACACACTCTAGAGGACTAAGACCTAGCCTCTATACCTCACATAAATATACTCTAATAACTATTAGATGCTCTTATAACTACGAGCAATCTACTCTTCAACAATGCACAATACTACCATCTCCCAAGTGCACATTTCGTGGTGGTGATATTACCTCATATGTTTGAAATGCTGCCCTATGAGGTGACATGTGCTTGGTGGCTCCCGAATCCATGATCCACTTGTCGATGGTGTTGTGATCTCCATCTCCATTTGCAAAGGCATGCTCTTCCCACATCTCCTCTTTGCTTGCAACAACGGCGCTTACAAAGGCATACTCCTCCTCATTGTCTTTGTTTCTTGCAACATTGGCACTCTCCTTCTCCTTCTTGTCTTGGAAGCAATACCTTGCAATGTGGCCCGGTTTGCCACAATTGAAGCACGTCCTTGGCCCATTTTGCATCCTCCCTTTGTTTTGAGCCGCCACCAACGCTTCCTCACCACTTTGAGCACCCCTCTCCTTCCTCTTGGACACTTCATGCATCAACCTTGACACCACAAACTCCATCTTAAGGTCAGCAAGTTGCAAGGTCTCTAAAGCCGTTATCAAGTGCTCAAATGAAGATGGGAGACTATCAAGCAAGGTCATAACAATATCCTCTTCTTTCATGGGCACATCCAAGCAAGCAAGTTGATCCGCAAGTGCCTTGATGTTGTTGATGTGCTCCAACAAGTCAGCCCCTTCTTCCATCTTGATTTGTGAAGAACTTGCGCCTCAAGAAGAGTATGTTGAACAAGCTTTTTGTCTCATGGATGTTACAAAGTACCCTCCATGCTTCATATTGGTCCTTTGCAACTCTTGATGTGAGCAAGTTGGGCATCCACCAAATTGAGTCCAATCATTGACATGGCCTTCCTCACCCTCCTTTGGTACTCCTTCTTGTCCTTGTCACTTGCATGAGATGGTGGTGCCTCCTCCGTGCCTCCAAATGCACCTCCAAAGCCCCAAATGGTTGCAAACACCTCCAAATGGCTCCAAATCACCTCAAAACACATTCAAATGGTTGCAAACACTTCCAAATGGCTCCAAATGCACCTCCATTGCTCCAAGGAGTGCAAATCAGCCCTCTAAGTGTGTGCAACACCTCCTTGACCTCTCCAAGCCTCCAAATGTATTCAAACTCAACCTCACTACAAGAGTAGTGGGCCCATAACCTATTGAAGCTCAATAGAGGGTGAGAGAGAATACAAACATCAAAGCTTACACACAAGGTAGAGCAATGAATGATTGAATGAGATATATACTCATTCGAAGCCCTTGCTTATGTATCCATAGGTAGGCACATGGTGCTACAATCAATATGGGATAACCGAGAGGCTAAGTCCTCCCTTGTCTCTCTAAGGCTTTTAGGACCAGCCCTCTTCACACACCCTAGAGGACTAAGACCTAGCCTCTATTACTTACTCTAACGGACTCTAATAACTATGAGGTGCTCTTATAAACTACGAGCAACCTAATCTCTAACACTCACTTGGAAATGGAGTCCTTGAGAGCTTGCCTTCAATGCACCCCTCACAAATCGCTGAATTTGATGCACCATCCTTGATTTGCATGCCATTGACCATGCTTTGAAGCGCCTTGACACTCTTCACATTCAAATGCCCAAGGCGTCGATGCCATAGCTCCAAAGGGGCTGATTGTGGCCTTTGGTGTGCCTCATTTGCCAAATCATGCATGGAGAAGGGCATTTCATACAAATTCCCCTCTCTAGGCAATCTAGCAACCACCTTTCTATCTCTTGCCCTTACAATGCATGCATCATCATCAAACTCCACCTTTAAACCATTCAAAGCAAGCCTAACAATGGAAATCAAGTTCCTCTTGAACTTGGGGATGTGAAGGACCTCCTTCATGTTGATCTTGTGCTTGACTCCCATCACCATCACCTCTTCAACAATGGTTCCAACACCAACCGCATGCACAATGCTATCATCTCCCAAATGCACATTGCGTGGTGGTGATAATACTTCATAGGTTTGAAACGCTGCCCTATGCGATGTCATGTGCTTGGTGGCTCCCGAATCCATGATCCACTTGCTCCCACTCAAATCAGATCACACTCAAGCTATTTGACCTCCAAATGCTAGATCTAGATCTCTCCAACACTCAAAATGTTAGTATGCACCTCAAAGCACTCAAATCAGCCCCTATTGCACACAAATGAGCACTTGTGCACGCTCTCCACTAGATCAGCCCTCAATCAATGTCAACAAAGCTTCTAGACCTTCAAAACACTCAAATCTAAGCTAAGGAGTCTCAACGCACCACTTTAGCACCACAAATGCACAAATCAGCCCCTTGTGTGCACACATGCACCCCAAGTGTTAGAATCAGCCCTCAAAACTTCAAGTGCACTCAAGTAACTCACAATTAGCACTCCAAAGCTCAAAACTACTCCAAACAAGGGATTCGGTAGCCAAAAAATGCAAATCAGCACCTCCTTGTGTTAGAGACACTCAAAGTAAGACAAAAGGAAGGTTACAATCCTCCAATGCCTTCAAGAGACCTCCAAACACCTTCAAAGCACTCCAATTGCCTCCAAATACTCCAAATCCCCACAAAACGCCTCCAAATGGTTGCAACCACCTCCAAATGGCTCCAAGTGCACCACCAAAGCTCCAAGGACCTCCAAGTAGTGCAAATCAGCCCAACATGTGCTTGCAACACCTCCAAGACCTCCCCAAGCCTCCAAATGTATTCCAACTCAACCTCACTACAAGAGAGTGGGCCCATAACCTATTGAAGCTCAATAGAGAGAGAGAAGGAATACAAACAATCAAAGCTTACAAACAAGTAGAGCAATGAATGCTTGAATGAGATGCATACTCATTCCAAGCCCTTGCTTATATATCCATAGGTAGGCACATGGTGCTACAAACAATATGGGATAACCGAGAGGCTAAGGCCTCTCTCCACTCTCTAAGGCTCTTAGGACCAGCCCTCTTCACACACTCTAGAGGACTAAGACCTAGCCTCTATACCTTACATAAATACACTCTAATAACTATTAGATGCTCTTATAACTACGAGCAATCTAATCTTCAACAACTTCTTTGCTTGGATGTGCCCATGAAGGAGGAGGATATTGTTATGACCTTGCTTGATAGTCTCCCATCTTCATTTGAGCACTTGATAACGGCTTTAGAGACCTTGCAACTTGCTGATCTTAAGATGGAGTTTGTGGTGTCAAGGTTGATGCATGAAGTGTCCAAGAGGAAGGAGAGGGGTGCTCAAAGTGGTGAAGAAGCGTTGGTGGCGGCTCAAAACAAACGGAGGATGCAAAATGGGCCAAGGACGTGCTTCAATTGTGGCAAACCGGGCCACATTGCAAGGTATTGCTTCCAAGACAAGAAGGAGAAAGAGAGTGCCAATGTTGCAAGAAGCAAAGACAATGAGGAGGAGTATGTTAGAGATTAGGTTGCTCGTAGTTTATATGAGCAACTAATAGTTATTAGAGTTGTTGAAGAATAGATTGCTCGTAGTTTATAAGAGCAATTAGTACTTGTTAGAGTATATATATATGGAAGCTTATACTTAGTATTCTAGAGTGTGAAAAGGGGGGCTAGATCAAGAGCAATAGTGAGGGGAGAGAAGACCAGCCCTCTTTGTTGACTTTAGGAGGCAAGTAGGTGGTGGCAAAGACTAAAGGGGCACACATGTGGGTCAAAGGCACTTGGAAAATGTACAAGAAGGCACTAGGAAGGTGCCTATAAGGAAGTATAAGTAAAGGCCTTTGTTAGAAGGCAATATCTCATTTCAAGCATTCATTGCTCTACTTGTTTGTAAGCTTTGAGTGTGTGTATTCTCTCTCTTCCTCTATTGAATCTCAATAGAGTATGCCTTCAGTAGCGCCGTTGTTGCAAGCAAAGAGGAGAATTTGAAGGTCCTTGAAAAGATGGTAAATGGCATGCAAATCAAGAATAGGACATCAAATTCAGCGGCTCGTGATGTGGTGATTGCGGAGGAGGCCACTTTGTCCAGATGCGAATGTGGAGATGCATCCAAGTGGGAGTTTGGAGCCACTATGGTGATTAGGGTGGATGCAACTCCAATTTCAGCGTGCGTTGTACAAGAGGCTTAAGTTGGAGAAGAGCCAAAAGCAAGTGCAAGAGCCGAAAGAGAAGGAAGAGGAGGATGTGGAGGTTGAATCACATGAGGAAGATTGAAGAGGGCAGCGTGCAAAGGCCCATGGTATCCAATAAGGGAGAGGTGGTCACTTGGTGATTGGTGGTTAAACCATATTCTTCCACCATCTATTGAGGTTGAACGTGCAAATCTTATTTGTTTTTGATGATACTTTGAGTTTGGGTGATGCTTTGCAAAGTATAAATGCAAGCAAGTGGAAGTTGACCAAACAAAACAATGGCATATGGGAATTGGCTTTGTTGCCAAATGCGCCCAAGATAGTTAGAGGATGGAGAGGAGAGCTTGACGTATTACCAAATGGAAGACATAGTGGGTGATATGTTGACCAAGGCGTTTACGAAGGTAAGGCACAAGGAGATGGGATTGCGAGGAGAACACTACTCGCAAAGTGGGAGTGTTAGAGATTAGGTTGCTCGTAGTTTATCAGAGCACCTAATAGTTATTAGAGTATGTTAGAGTAAGTAATAGAGGCTAGGTCTTAGTCCTCTAGGGTGTGTGAAGAGGGCTGGTCCTAAAAGCCTTAGAGAGAGAGAAGAGAGGACTTAGCCTCTCGGTTATCCCATATTGTTTGTAGCACAATGTGCCTACCTATGGATACATAAGCAAGGGCTTGGAATGAGTATGTATCTCATTCAAGCATTTATTGCTCTACCTTGTGTGTAAGCTTTGATGTTTGTATTCTCTTTCACCCTCTATTGAGCTTCAATACCCCCCATTGTCGGATCGAAACGCCTTGATCTTGTGCTCCGATTGCTTCTCCACAAGCGCCTTGAACTCCACAAACTTGGCAAACACCTCTCCTTTGGACTTCAACACATACACCCACACCTTCCTAGAGAAATCATCAATAAAAGTCACAAAATACGAGCTACCGCCCATTGAAATGGTCTTAAATGGACCACAAACATCCGAATGCACTAACTCAATGGCTTGCTTGCATTGCTGGTGGTGACCTCCCTCATTTGGAAATGGAGTCCTAGAAAGCTTGCCTTCAATGCACCCTTCACAAACCGCTGAATTTGATGCACCATCCTTGATTTGCATGCCATTCACTATGTTTTCAAGAGCCTTGACACTCTTCACATTCAAATGCCCAAGGCGTCTATGCCATAGTTCCAAAGACGCTGATTGTGGCATTTAATGTGCTACATTGGCCATTTCATGCATGGAGAAGGGCATTTCATACAAACTCCCTACTCTAGGCAATCTTGCAATCACCTTCCTATTCTCGGCCCTCACAATGCATGCATCATCATAAAAGTAAATCTTCAAACCATTCAAAGCAAGCTTGGAAACGGATAGCAAGTTTCGCTTTAACTTTGGGATGTGGAGCACCTCTTTTATGTTGATCTTGTGCTTCACTCCCATCACCATCACCTCCTCAACAATGGTGCCAACTCCAACCGCATGTACAATGCTATCATCTCCCAAATGCACATTTCGTGGTGGTGATAATACCTCATGTGTTTGGAACGCTGCCCTATGCGGTGACATGTGCTTAGTTGCTCCGAATCCATGATCCACTTGGCCATGGTGTTGTCATCTCCATCTTCATTAGCAAAGGCGTGCTCCTTCTCTATCTCCTCTTTACTTGCATCAAGGAACGCTCTTCTTCTTCCTTCTCCTTGTTTCGGAAAGCAATTCCTTGCAATGTGTCAATATGGCCCTTTTGCCACAAACGTAACACAACCTTGGCCATTTCTCATTCACCAAATTGCCCATGGCTATGCTTTGAGCATACGCTTCTCCTTACAACACTTAATCACTCAAAACTAACTTCCAATCACTCAATTCAGCCCCTACAAGTGTGCAAACACACTTGTGCACAAACAAAGCACCATATAGGCCTCTCCAACACTCAAACAAGCAAAATGCACTTGCTCCCACTCAAATCAGATCACACTCAAGCTATTTGACCTCCAAATGCTAGATCTAGATGTCTAATACACACACAAGGTGTATTTGCACCTCTAAGCACTCAAATCAGCCCTCTATGCCTCCAAATGAGCCCTTGTGCACTCTCTACACTAGATCAACCCTCAATCTATGTCAACAAAGCTTCTAGACCTTCAAATCACTCAAATCTAAGCTTAGGAGTTTCAAAACACCACTTTAGCACTACAAATGCACAAATCAGCTCCTTGTTTGCACAAATGCACCCCAAGTGCTAGATTCAGCCCTCAAAACTTCAAGTGCACTCAAGTAACTCACAATTAGCACTCCAAAGCTCAAAACTACTCCAATTGACTCCAACATGATTTGGAAGAGCCCAAGGAGGAGGTCGTGTTACCGCAACGCAAGAAGATATCAACTACTTGCCCACCAAAGGAGCAAGAGAAGGACCAGCCCATGGAGGAGCCAAGGAGCAGCCCTTGGAGGAGCCAAGATATCTCAAAACAAGCATTCAAAGCACTCAAATCACCCCTATTGCAAGCCACTTGGAGATTGGTGGATGAACCACATTCTTCCTCCTCCAAATGAAGACCAAGCGAATGTGGCATTCATTGGAGACCCATCTACACTTGGAGAGGTGTTGAATTGTGAAGATGCAAGCAAGTGGGAGGTGGCGATGGAAGAAGAGTACAAGGCCCTCATTCACAAGGGCACTTGGGAGCTTGCACCGCTTCCTCTCAATAGATCAAGTCAAAACTACTTTGTAAGTGGGTTTCTCCACCAAAAGAGATGCTTTGGGGCATGTGGTGAGGTACAAAGCAAAGCTTAGTTGCTGGGGGTTCACCCAAGTAGAGGGGTGGATTTCAATGAGACATTTGCCCCGTTGCAAAATTCAACACGATTCGGTGTATTGTAAGCATGGGGGCAGCCATGAGATGCACAACATGGATGTCAAGACCGCCTTCCTCAACCCCCCCAAGTAGGAGGAGGTCATCTACATGGATCAACCCGAAGGATTTGTGCATGGTGCAAGGCAAGGAGCATCTCAAGTGCAAGTTGAAGAAGGTATTGAAGCTCAATAGAGAGAGAGAAGGAATACAAACAATCAAAGCTTACAAACAAGTAGAGCAATGAATGCTTGAATGAGATACATACTCATTCGAAGCCCTTGCTTATGTATTTTAGGTAGGCACATGGTGCTACAATCAATATGGGATATTTGAGAGGCTAAGTCCTCTCTTCTCTCTCTCTAAGGCTTTTAGGACCAGCCCTTTTCACACACCTTCGGGACTATGTTGAGGAAACATGTACCTATTGATGTAGATAGTGTACATGGAGTTATAGGAGTAGAACTATGCACTTAGTTAGTTCATAGACTCCATTAGGTGTTGCTTGTAGTCAAAGGCAGCCCAAGTGGTGGTGAGTTATCCCACATGGTTAGGAGGTATGTAGAGGAGGCTTCCTACTACTTGTATTCAGCCCTTGCATGGCTGAAGTTATCCAATACCATCTAAGTAAAGTCTTTCCCTTCAATCTCAATAGGTTATGGGCCCACGCACGTGGTGGTGCGCTTGAAGGAGAAATTCAGATCATTTGGAGAGGATCGTGGAGCTTGTGGGACAAAACCAGCCTTGTTTACATGTGTGCACCTTCAATCCAATTGGTGTAAGTCCATTCCCAAAGGAGAAGTCTTGAAGTGCATTTTCTTTGGAGTTTGTTGGCTGAAGTTGGAGTTGTTGAGTGCATTTGAGTGTGAGGTTGTGTTTTGAGAGAGATCACACCTTGGTAGGGCTGGTTGCATGCTCTTTCATTGAGTTTGTGCTTAGATTTGCACATTGGGAGCCAATTAGGGCTGATTGTGCACTTGGGTGCATTGTGGGTTGCAATTGAGGCAATTGCAATCTTGTAAGAGTGTTTGAGTGTTTTTGAAGCATCTTTGAGTTGATTGAGGAGTTTGCCATTCATTAGAGGGCTGATTTGTGGTCTTGTGAGTGAATGTGGCACATTTGTGCATTGGTGAGTTGGAAAGAGATGTAGATCTAGATCTAGATCTGATTTCGATTTGAAGTGAGTGCATTGGTGAGTTGAAGAAGGGCTGATTTGAGCTCTTGAGGGTGATTGTGGCACATTTGTGCATTGAGTGATTGAGTTGAAGAAGGGCTGATTTGAGCACTTGTGAGTGATTGGAGCTAGTTTCTTGCATATGTGATTGCAAGAGGGCTGATTGCACTTCTTTGAGTGATTAGGGCAAGTTTGAGTGTCCATTAGGGCTGATTTCAGCCCTTGTGAGCTTTGTGGAGTGATTGTGAGCCATTTAGAGTCACTTGCTCATTTGGATCCCTTGTAAGGGCTGATTGGGAGTCTCTTAGCTCCTTGAGGTGTGGATTGCACTACATTGTGAGTTAGTGGCTGAATTCAAGAAGTTCTTGTTTAGGAAGCTCATGTGGGTGTTTTGAGCAAGATTAGGGTTTGATTTGGTGGTGAGTGTGGTGATCTACTTGAGGGAGGTGTTTGTGAGGTCCTTAGGGTTTAGATCTCCTTGTGAGGACCTTGCAAGGGCTGGTTGGTGCAACTTCAGCCCATTGCCTTTGTTTTAGGGATTCTAGGGAGGCAAAATTGAGTTTGTCAACTCTCTTAGCTTCTTTAGGTGCTGCCATCAAGTGGGAGCTACTTCAACATGGCTGCGAGTGAAGGAGATGGCGTGCGCATCATCGACAAGTTCAATGGTGTCAACTTTGGCATGTGGAAGTTCAAGATGGAGATGATTCTTGCGGAGAAGGACTTGTGGGATGTGGCTGATGGGGGTGAGGAGCCTCCAAGTGCTGATGCGGATCTCAAGACCAAGAAGGCGTTTGAGAGGCGGGAGAAGAAGGCTTTTGCTCTCATTTGTGACCAATCTTGCGGATCAGCAAATTGCACACATCCGCCATTGCAAAACACCAGCGGAAGCGTGGACAACCCTTTGCAACATCCATGAGACCAAGAGTCTCTCAAACATCCTATTTCTACGGCGGCGGTTCTTCACTACCAAGATGCAAGAGGAGGATGACTTGTTGGATCATGTCAACAAGATCAAAGCATTGGCGCATGAGTTGGCTTGCTTGGAGGCACCCGTCACGGAAGGAGATGTGGTCATGACATTGTTGGAGAGCTTACCACCCTCCTTTGAGTTCCTCATCACCGCTTTGGAGACAAGGCCAATGAAGGAGCTGACCTTGGAGTTTGTTACAACCCGTTTGATGCATGAGGTCACCAAGCGCAAGGAGAATGAGCCCCAAGGAGAGGGATCAGCGCTTGTGTCAAGATTTGCCAAGGGAGGCAATAGCAAGGATTGGAAGGAGACAAGAACATGCTACAAGTGTGGCAAACTTGGCCACATTGCTCGATTTTGTAGGGAGCGAAGCCCAAGGCAAGGAGAGTGCACATCAAGTCTCCAAAGTGGAGGATGGAGATGATTTCGCCTTTTCTACACATGGAGGAGGAGAGAAGGCGGACATGTTTACTTGGATTGTGGATTCTGGTGCCACACAACACATGACCAGCCATCGAGATGCCTTTCATACCTATCAACCCGTTGTCGGGAAGAAGATTTACATGGGAGACAATGGCATGGTAGAGGCCATTGGCATAGGGGAGGTGCATGTGGAGGGGCAACACAAGGGGCAGCCCAAGAGGATCACCATTCGTGAGGTGCTCCATGTGCCTAAGTTGCATGCCAACTTGCTTTCGGTAAGCAAATTGGCTTTGGGAGGTTTAAAGGTTCAATTCAACAATGTGGGGTGTGTTGTGAGATCACCAAGTGGGCTTTTGATTGCATCAGCCCCTCGTGAGGGCAAATTGTATCTACTCAAATTCACCAAGGTGAATGGGAGTTCATTTGCTTGTGTGGCTCAAGGATCAGCCCATGATGAGCTTGTGGAGCTTTGGCATAGGAGGCTTGGGCACTTGAATTTGAAGAGCTTGAAGGGCCTCCAACACATTGTGAAGGGGCTGGACCTCTCTTCTTGCAAGCACGATTGGAGTTCCTTGGCTTGCAAGGGGTGCATTGAGGGCAAGCAAGCAAGGCAGCCCTTCCCCAAGCATGGAGCAACAAGGGCCACCAAGAAATTGGAGTTGGTGCATTCGGACGTGTGCGGGCCAATGAAGACCACTTCCATTGGAGGAGCAAGGTATTTTGTCACCTTTATAGATGATTTCTCACGCAAAATATGGGTGTATATGCTGAAGTGCAAGAGTGAGGTGTTTGGGCGTTTTGAGACTTGGAAGGCGCTTGTGGAGGCCCAATCTGATTGCAAGGTGAAGGTGCTGCGGTCGGATAATGGAGGGGAGTATGTGTCCAAGGCATTTGAGAACTTCCTCAAAGCCAATGGCATTGAGCACCACACATCAGCGCCTTACACGCCTCAACAAAATGGTGTTGCGGAGCGTGCAAACCGCACCATTGTGGAGATGGCAAGGGCCATGATTCATGACCAAGGGCTCAAGTATGAGCTATGGGGAGAGGCCGTGAGCAATGCGGTGTACACAAGGAACCGCTGCCCCACTCAAGCATTGGTAAGCAAGACACCTCAAGAGGCTTGGAGTGGAGTGAGGCCCCATGTGTCCCATATGCGTGTTTTTGGTTGCATTGCGTATGCGTTGGTTCCAAATGCAAAGACGACCAAGTTGGATGCCAAGGGCATCAAGTGTCTTCTTCTTGGGTATTGTGAGGGAACCAAGGCCTATAGGCTGATGCGTGTGGACACCAAGGCCATCATCAAGTGTAGAGATGTAACGTTCTTGGAAGACGGAGGAGCTGATTTTAAGTGCTTGGAGGTGAGCCCAAGTGGGAGAAGTGGAGGACCAGCCCAAAGTGTGGGCTCAACTCCAAGAGATGACATTGAAGAAGTGGGAGATGAAGATGAAGAAGATTTGGAGAAGCCCAAGGAGGAGGTGGTGTTCTCATTCAAGCAGCGGAAGGAGATATCACCCAAGGAGCAAGAGAAGGACCAGCCCATGGAGGAGCCACGGGAGCAGCCTTTAGAAGAACCAAGATACCCCACAAGGACTTAAGCCACTTGGGGATTGGTGGAAGAACCATATTCTTCCTCCCCAACATGAGGATCAAGCGAATGTGGCATTTCTTTGAATCCCATGGACACTTGTTGATTTGTGATGATTCAAGCAAGTGGGAGGTAGTTTGGAGCCATTTGATGTCCTAACTAATGCGCTTTGAAAGTTTTGATGTTGATTGACAATTTGGTCTTTGGTGCCTTTGCCCATTAGCAAAGTGGGAGTGTTGAGGAAACATGTACCTATTGATGTAGATAGTGTACATGGAGTTATAGGAGTAGAACTATGCACTTAGTTAGTTCATAGACTCCATTAGGTGTTGCTTGTAGTCAAAGGCAGCCCATAGTGGTGGTGAGTTATCCCACATGGTTAGGAGGTATGTAGAGGAGGCTTCCTACTACTTGTATTCAGGCCTTGCATGGCTGAAGTTATCCAATACCATCTAAGTTTGAAGTCTTTCCCTTCAATCTCAATAAGAAGGAATACAAACAATTCATTTGTTACAAACAAACAAGTAGAGCAATGAATGCTTGAATGCTGATGCATACTCATTCCAAGCCCTTGCTTATATATCCATAGAGTAGGGCATTTGATACACAATCAATATGGGATAGCAAGAGGCTAAGCAGCCTCTCAATCCACTCTGATCAAAAGGCTCTTTGAACCTTATTTGACATTGATTGAGGACTGATCTAGCCTCTAACTTTGGGCTCATTTGGAAGCTCTAATAACTGATTAGATGCTTTCTGCACATTCATAACTCAACAGCAATCTACTCTTCAACAATGCACAATACTACCATCTCCCAAGTGCACATTTCGTGGTGGTGATATTACCTCATATGTTTGAAATGCTGCCCTTGAGGTGACATGTGCTTTGTGGCTCCCGAATCCATGATCCACTTTGACATGGTGTTGTGATCTCCATCTCCATTTGCAAAGGCATGCTCTTCCCACATCTCCTCTTTGCTTGGAGCGCTTACAATTGATACTCCTCCTCATTGTCTTTGTTTCTTGCAACATTGGCACTCTCCTTCTCCTTCTTGAGTGGAAGCAATACCTTGCAATGTGGGATTTGCCACAATTGAAGCACGTCCTTGGCCCATTTTGCATCCTCCCTTTGTTTTGAGCCGCCACCAACGGATCTCACCACTTTGAGCACCCCTCTCCTTCCTCTTGGACATTTCATGCATCAACCTTGACACCACAAACTCCATCTTAAGGTCAGCAAGATTGCAAGGTGTCTAAAGCCGTTATCAAGTGCTCAAATGAAGATGGGAGACTATCAAGCAAGGTCATAACAATATCCTCCTCCTTCATGGGCACATCCAAGCAAGCAAGTTGATCCGCAAGTGCCTTGATATTGTTGATGTGCTCCAACAAGTCAGCCCCTTCTTCCATCTTGATTGTGAAGAACTTGCGCCTCAAGAAGAGTATGTTGGACAAGCTTTTTGTCTCATGGATGTTACAAAGTACCCTCCATGCTTCCGCTGGTCCTTTGCAACTCTTGATGTGAGCAAGTTGCGCATCCACCAAATTGAGCCCAATCATGGACATGGCCTTCCTCACCCTCCTTTGATAGTCCTTTTTGCCCTTGTCACTTGCATGAGATGGTGGTTCAATAGAGGAAGAGGATTGAGATTCAATAGAGGAAGAGAGTCCATACAACACACTTTGTTCAACAAACAAGAGAGCAATGAAAGCTTGTCCAACATACTTCTAACAAAGGCCTTTACTTATACTTCAAGATGGAAGAAGCAGTGCCTTCTTCAACACATTCAAAGTGCCTTTGCCATCCACACATCACATGTGTGCCCCTTTAGTCTTTGCCACCACCTAGAAGGAGGTTGATAGTCTTCTCTCCATCACTCACAAATCAATGCATAATAATCTCCTTCAACACAATCTAGAATACTCCTAAGCTCCCACTTATCATATATATACTCTAAGTTTACTAATTGCTCTTATAAATATTAGAGCAATTATTCTTCATGACCTCTTGTTAGAGATTAGGTTGCTCGTAGTTTATAAGAGCACCTAATAGTTATTAGAGTACGTTAGAGTAAGTAATAGAGGCTAGGTCTTAGTCCTCTAGGGTGTGTGAAGAGGGCTGGTCCTAAAAGCCTTAGAGAGTGGAGAGAGGCCTTAGCCTCTCGGTTATCCCATATTGATTGTAGCACCATGTGCCTACCTATGGATATATAAGGAAGGGCTTGGAATGAGTATGCATCTCATTCAAGCATTCATTGCTCTACCTTGTGTGTAAGCTTTGATGTTTGTATTCTCTCTCACCCTCTATTGAGCTTCAATAGGTTATGGGCCCACTACTCTTGTAGTGAGGTTGAGTTAGAATACATTTGGAGGCTTGGAGAGGTCAAGGAGGTGTTGCACACACTTGGAGGGCTGATTTGCACTCCTTGGAGCTTTGGAGGTGCACTTGGAGCCATTTGGAGGTGTTTGCAACCATTTGGATGTGTTTGGAGGTAATTTGGAGGCATTTAACGTTGTTTTGCAACCATTTGGAGTTTTGGAGGCGCACTTGGAGGTGTGCAACCACTTGGAGGTGCTTGCAACCATTTGGAGCTTTGGAGGTGCACTTGGAGCCATTTGGAGGTGTTTGCAACCATTTAGAGGTGTTTCGAGGTATTTGGAGGTGATTTGGAGCATTTGGAGGCAATTGAAGCACTTTGGAGGTGTTTGGAGGACTCTTGAAGGCATTGGAGTATTGTATGCTTCCCTTGTCTTAGGTAGAGTGATACTAACACAAGGAGGTGCTGATTTGCATTGTTGGCTACCAAATCCTTTGTTTGGAGTGGTTTTGAGCTTTTGGAGTGCTAATTGTGATCAACTTGAAGTGCACTTGAAGTATTGAGGGCTGAATCTAGCATTTGGGGTGCATGTGTGCACACAAAGGGCTGATTTGATCCATTGTGGTGCTAAAGTGGTGATTTGAGACTCCTAAGCTTAGATTTGAGTGATTTTTTGATCTAGAAGCTTCTTTGACATAGATTGAGGGCTGATCTAGTGTAGAGAGTGCACAAGTGCTCATTTGGAGGCATAGAGGGCTGATTTGAGTGCTTAGAGGTGCAAATACACCTTGTGTGTGTATTAGACATCTAGATCTAGCATTTGGTGGTCAAATAGCTTGAATGAGATCTGATGTGAGTGGGAGCAAGTGAAACTTGCTTGTTTGAGTGTTGGGGAGGCTTATTGAGCAAGTGTTTTGTGCTCAAGTGTGTTTGCACACTTGTAGGGGCTGATTTGAGTGCTTTGAGGTGCATTTAAATCTTTAGAGTGTTGGAGAGATTTAGATCTAGTATTTGGAGGTCAAATAGCTTGAGTGTGATCTGATTTGAGTGGGAGCAAGTGGATCTTGCTTTTTTGAGTGTTGGAGTGGCTTATTGTGCATTGTTGTGTGCACAAGTGTGTTTGCACACTCCTAAGGGGCTGATTTGAGTGTTTAGGTGGTAGATTTGGGTTGTTGGTGTTGTAAGGGCAGCGCTTGTGTTTAGCCATGGCTTCTTTTGAGGTTGAGAGTGTAAGGGTGCTTGAAAAGTTCAATGGCAACAACTTCCACCTTTGGAAGTTTAAGATGAACTTGGCGCTCTCCGGGATGGACTTGTGGGAGATTGTTGAAGGCACGGAGGAGGCACCACCTTCTCATGCAAGTGACAAGGACAAGAAGGAGTACCAAAGGAGGGTGAGGAAGGCCATGTCCATGATTGGGCTCAATTTGGTGGATGCCCAACTTGCTCACATCAAGAGTTGCAAAGGACCAGCGGAAGCATGGAGGGTACTTTGCAACATCCATGAGACAAGAAGTCTGGCCAACATCCTCTTCTTGAGGCGCAAGTTCTTCACAATCAAGATGGAGGAAGGGGCTGACTTGTTGGAGCACATCAACAACATCAAGGCACTTGCGGATCAACTTGCTTGCTTGGATGTGCCCATGAAGGAGGAGGATATTGTTATGACCTTGCTTGATAGTCTCCCATCTTCATTTGAGCACTTGATAACGGCTTTAGAGACCTTGCAACTTGCTGACCTTAAGATGGAGTTTGTGGTGTCAAGGTTGATGCATGAAGTGTCCAAGAGGAAGGAGAGGGGTGCTCAAAGTGGTGAGGAAGCCTTGGTGGCGGCTCAAAACAAAGGGAGGATGCAAAATGGGCCAGGGCGTGCTTCAATTGTGGCAAACCGGGCCACATTGCAAGGTATTGCTTCCAAGACAAGAAGGAGAAGGAGAGTGCCAATGTTGCAAGAAACAAAGACAATGAGGAGGAGTATCGTTTGTAGCGCCCGTTGTTGCAAGCAAAGAGGAGATGTGGGAAGAAGAGCATGCCTTTGCAAATGGAGATGGAGATGACAACACCATGGCCAAGTGGATCATGGATTCGGGAGCCACCAAGCACATGTCACCTCATAGGGCAGCATTTCAAACATATGAGGTAATATCACCACCACGAAATGTGCACTTGGGAGATGGTAGTATTGTGCATGCGGTCGGAGTTGGCACCATTGTTGAGGAGGTGAAGGTGATGGGAGTAAAGCACAAAATCAACATAAAGGAGGTTCTCCACATCCCAAAGTTAAAGAGAAATTTGTTATCCATAGCAAAGCTTGCTCTTAATGGCTTAAAGGTGGAGTTTGATGATAATGCATGCATTGTGAGGGCTGCAAATAGGAAGGTGATTGCTAGATTGCCAAGAGAAGGGAGTTTGTATCAAATGCCCTTCTCTATGTATGATATGGCCAATGTGGCACACCAAATGCCACAATCAGCGCCTTTGGAGCTACGCCATAGGCGCCTTGGGCATTTGAATGTGAAGAATTTGAAGGTTCTTCAAAGCATGCAAATCAAGAATAGGACATCAAATTCAGCGGCTCGTGATGTGGTGATTGCGGAGGAGGCCACTTGTCGAGATGCGAATGTGGAGATGCATCCAAGTGGGAGTTTGGAGCCACTATGGTGATTGGGGTGGATGCAACTCCAATTTCAGCGTGCGTTGTACAAGAGGCTTAAGTTGGAGAAGAGCCTAAAGGAGCAAGCAAGAAAGAAAGAGAAGGAAGAGGAGGATGTGGAGGTTGAATCACATGAGGAAGATTGAAGAGGGGCAGCGTGCACGAGGCCCATGGTATCCAATAAGGGAGAGGAGGTCACTTGGTGAGTGGTGGTTAAACCATATTCTTCCACCATCTATTGAGGTTGAACGTGCAAATCTTATTTGTTTTTGATGATACTTTGAGTTTGGGTGATGCTTTGCAAAGTGTGCATGCAAGCAAGTGGGAGTTGACCAAACAAAACAATGGCACATGGGAGTTGGCTTTGTTGCCAAATGCGCCCAAGATAGTTAGAGAATGGAGAGGAGAGCAGCGTTCCAAATGGAGGACATAGTGGGTGATATGTTGACCAAGGCGTTTACCAAGGTGAGGCACAAGGAGATGGGATTGCGAGGAGAAAACTACTCGCAAAGTGGGAGTGTTAGAGATTAGGTTGCTCGTAGTTTATAAGAGCACCTAATAGTTATTAGAGTACGTTAGAGTAAGTAATAGAGGCTAGGTCTTAGTCCTCTAGGGTGTGTGAAGAGGGCTGGTCCTAAAAGCCTTAGAGAGTGGAGAGAGGCCTTAGCCTCTCGGTTATCCCATATTGATTGTAGCACCATGTGCCTACCTATGGATATATAAGGAAGGGCTTGGAATGAGTATGCATCTCATTCAAGCATTCATTGCTCTACCTTGTGTGTAAGCTTTGATGTTTGTATTCTCTCTCACCCTCTATTGAGCTTCAATAGATCTGAGGCATTTGGACACAATTGGAGCATTTTGGAGGTGTTTGGAGGTGATCTGAGGCATTTGGAGGCAATTGGAGCATTTTGGAGGTGTTTGGAGGTCTCTTGAAGGCATTGAAGGATCAAGCACCCTAACACTCTCACCCTTTTTGAAGTTGGCAGTGCACAAACGCATGCCCTAACACCAAGCACTCAAATCTTTCAAACACTCAAATCAGCCCTCTTGGAGTGTGCAAACACATTTGTGCACAAAACAATGTCAATAAGCCCCTCCAAAGTTCAAACAAGCAAGATTTGCTCCCACTCAAATCTTATTTCACACTCAAGCTCTTTGACGTCCAAATCCTAGATCTAGGCTTCCTCCACACTCTCAATTTGTATATGCACCTCAAAGCACTCAAATCAGCCCTCAATGCCTCCAAATGAGCACTTGTGCTTGTGTGTGACACTAGATCAGATCTCAGTATATGTCAAAGAAGCTTGAGTTTGATCAACAAATCATCTTGCTTGTTCAAATTTGTGATCTAGAAGCTTCTTTGACATAGATTGAGGGCTGATCTAGTGTGGGAGTCAAACAAGTGCTCATTTGGAGGCATTGAGGGCTGATTTGAGTGCTTTGAGGTGCATATACACCTTGTGAGTGTGAAGCCTAGATCTAAATTTCACGTCAAAGAGCTCAAATGTGATTTGATTCCAAATGAGAGCAAGTGGATCCCTGCTTGTTTGAGTGTTCAAGCTCAATGTCAAATTGTTTTGTGCACAAGTGTCAAATCACTCAAATCTCTGATTTGAGTCTTTGAACCTCTCTTGCACCACAAATGGTTCAGTGTGGTTAGGGCCTTTTGTGCACACATGGCTTCAAATGCTCAAATCAGTATTTGTGTGCACACATGCACCACAAATGCTCAAATCAGCCCCTTCATGTGAAGAAACACTCTATCCAAAACAAGGGAAGCTCACAATCCTCCAATGCCTTCAAGAGACCTCCAAACACCTCCAAAATGCTCCAATTGCCTCCAAATGCTCGATCAAATCACCTCCAAACACCTCCAAAATGCTCCAATTGCCTCCAAATGCCTCGGATCACCTCCAAACACCTCCAAATGGCTCCAAGTACACCTCCAAAGCTCCAAATGGTTGCAAGCACCTCCAAGTGGTTGCACACACCTCCAAATGGCTCCAAATGCACCTCCAAAGCCCCAAATGGTTGCAAACACCTCCAAATGGCTCCAAATCACCTCAAAACACATTCAAATGGTTGCAAACACCTCCAAATGGCTCCAAATGCACCTCAATGCAACATCAAGTGCAAATCAGTGGATTAAGTGTGTGCAACACCTCCTTGACCTCTCCAAGCCTCCAAATGTATTCAAACTCAACCTCACTACAAGATAGTTGGCCCCATAACCTTTGAAGCTCAATAGAGGGTGAGAGAGAATACAAACATCAAAGCTTAAAAAGGAGAGCAATGAATGCTTGAATGTTGATACACTGTCTTCAAGAAAGGAAGGAAGGATGTAAAAATGGTGTGGCAGGCAACATGGTGCTACAATCAATAAGGGAGGATGTCAAAGGCTTTAAGGGCCCTCTTCCACTCCTAGAGGACTAAGGCTTTTAGGACCAGGTTTTCTTCACAGACAAGAGGAAATAAGAAGGAGCCTCTGCATTAATTACTCTAAAAAAAAAATAGACAATGAGGAGGCTCTTATAAAATGCGCGCCCGTTGTTGCCAAAGCAAAGAGGAGATGTGGGAAGAGCATGCCTTTGCAAATGGAGATGGAGATGACAACACCATGGCCAAGTGGATCATGGATTCGGGAGCCACCAAGCACATGTCACCTCATAGGGCAGCATTTCAAACATATGAGGTAATATCACCACCACGAAATGTGCACTTGGGGGAGATGGTAGTATTGTGCATGCGGTCGGAGTTGGCACCATTGTTGAGGAGGTGAAGGTGATGGGAGTAAAGCACAAAATCAACATAAAGGAGGTTCTCCACATCCCAAAGTTAAAGAGAATTTGTTATCCATAGCAAAGCTTGCTCTTAATGGCTTAAAGGTGGAGTTTGATGATAATGCATGCATTGTGAGGGCTGCAAATAGGAAGGTGATTGCTAGATTGCCAAGAGAAGGGAGTTTATATCAAATGCCCTTCTCTATGTATGATATGGCCAATGTGGCACACCAAATGCCACAATCAGCGCCTTTGGAGCTACGCCATAGGCGCCTTGGGCATTTGAATGTGAAGAATTTGAAGGTCCTTGAAAGGATGGTAAATGGCATGCAAATCAAGAATAGGACATCAAATTCAGCGGCTCGTGATGTGGTGATTGCGGAGGAGGCCACTTGTCGAGATGCGAATGTGGAGATGCATCCAAGTGGGAGTTTGGAGCCACTATGGTGATTGGGGTGGATGCAACTCCAATTTCAGCGTGCGTTGTACAAGAGGCTCAAGTTGGAGAAAAGCCTAAAGGAGTACAAGAGCCGAAAGAGACACAAGAGGAGGATGTGGAGGTTGAATCACATGAGGAAGATTGAAGAGGGGCAGCGTGCACGAGGCCCATGGTATCCAATAAGGGAGAGGAGGTCACTTGGTGAGTGGTGGTTAAACCATATTCTTCCACCATCTATTGAGGTTGAACGTGCAAATCTTATTTGTTTTTGATGATACTTTGAGTTTGGGTGATGCTTTGCAAAGTGTGCATGCAAGCAAGTGGGAGTTGACCAAACAAAACAATGGCACATGGGAGTTGGCTTTGTTGCCAAATGCGCCCAAGATAGTTAGAGATGGAGAGGAGTTTGAGGTATTACCAAATGGAGGACATAGTGGGTGATATGTTGACCAAGGCAAATGCTCAGGAGCCATGTTGAAGTAGCTCCCACTTGATGGGCAGCACCTAAAGAAGCTAAGAGAGTTGACAAACTCAATTTTGCCTCCCTAGAATCCCTAAAACAAAGGCAATGGGCTGAAGTTGCACCAACCAGCCCTTGCAAGGTCCTCACAAGGAGATCTAAACCCTACGGAACAAACACCTCCCTCAAGTAGATCACCACACTCACCACCAAATCGGACCCTAATCTTGCTCAAAACACCCACATGAGCTTCCTAAACAAGAACTTCTTGAGTTCAGCCACTAACTCACAATGTAGTGCAATCCACACCTCAAGGAGCTAAGAGACTCCCAATCAGCCCTTACAAGGGATCCAAATGAGCAAGTGACTCTAAATGGCTCACAATCACTCCACAAAGCTCACAAGGGCTGAAATCAGCCCTAATGGACACTCAAACTTGCCCTAATCACTCAAAGAAGTGCAATCAGCCCTCTTGCAATCACAAATGCAAGAAACTAGCTCCAATCACTCACAAGTGCTCAAATCAGCCCCCTTCTTCAACTCACCAATGCACAAATGTGCCACAATCACCCTCAAGAGCTCAAAATCAGCCCTTCTTCAACTCACCAATGACACTCAAACTTGTGAAATCAGATCTAGATCTAGATCTACATCTCTTTCAAACTCACTAATGCACAAATGTGCCACATTCACTCACAAGAGCTCTAATCAGCCCTCTAATGAATGGCAAACTCCTCAATCAACTCAAAGATGCAAAAAACACTCAAAACACTCTCACAAGATTGCAATTGCCTCAATTGCAACCCACAATGCACCCAAGTGCACAATCAGCCCTAATTGGCTCCCAATGTGCAAATCTAAGCACAAACTCAATGAAAGAGCATGCAACCAGCCCTACCAAGGTGTGATCTCTCTCAAAACACAACCTCACACTCAAATGCACTCAACAACTCCAACTTCAGCCAACAAACTCCAAAGAAAATGCACTTCAAGACTTCTCCTTTGGGAATGGACTTACACCAATTGGATTGAAGTGCACACATGTAAACAAGGCTGGTTTTGTCCCACAAGCTCCACGATCCTCTCCAAATGATCTGAATTTCTCCTTCAGCGCACCACCACGTGCTGTGGGCCCATAACCTATTGAGATTGAAGGGAAAGACTTTTACTTAGATGGTATTGGATAACTTCAGCCATGCAAGGGCTGAATACAAGTATTGAGGAAGCCTCCTCTACATACCTCCTAACCATGTGGGATAACTCACCACTGGTGATTTGCCTTTGACTACAAGCAACACCTAATGGAGTCTATGAACTAACTAAGTGCATAGTTCTACTCCTATAACTCCATGTACACTATCTACATCAATAGGTACATGTTTCCTCAACATAGTCCTGTAAGGTGTGTGAAGAGGGCTGGTCCTAAAAGCCTTAGAGAGAGAGAAGAGAGGACTTAGCCTCTCGGTTATCCCATATTGATTGTAGCACCATGTGCCTACCTATGGATACATAAGCAAGGGCTTCGAATGAGTATGTATCTCATTCAAGCATTCATTGCTCTACTTGTTTGTAAGCTTTGATTGTTTGTATTCCTTCTCTCTCTCTATTGAGCTTCAATACCTTCTTCAACTTGCACTTGAGATGCTCCTTGCCTTGTTGCACAAATCCTTCGGGTTGATCCATGTAGATGACCTCCTCCTACTTGGGGTTGAGGAAGGCGGTCTTGACATCCATGTTGTGCATCTCATGGCTGCCCCAATGCTTACAATACACCGAATCGTGTTGAATTTTGCAACGGGGGCAAATGTCTCATTGAAATCCACCCCCTCTACTTGGGTGAACCCCCTAGCAACCAGCCTTGCTTTGTACCTCACCACATGCCCCAAAGCATCTCTTTTGGTGGAGAAAACCCACTTACAGCCGACACTTGATCTATTGAGAGGAAGCGGTGCAAGCTCCCAAGTGCCCTTGTGAATGAGGGCCTTGTACTCTTCTTCCATCGCCACCTCCCACTTGCTTGCATCTTCACAATTCAACACCTCTCCAAGTGTAGATGGGTCTCCAATGAATGCCACATTCGCTTGGTCTTCATTTGGAGGAGGAAGAATGTGGTTCATCCACCAATCTCCAAGTGGCTTGCGAGTCCTTGTGGGATATCTTGGCTCCTCCAAGGGCTGCTCCCTTGGCTCCTCCATGGGCTGGTCCTTCTCTTGCTCCTTTGGTGGGCAAGTAGTTGATATCTTCTTGCGTTGCGGTAACACGACCTCCTCATTGGGCTCTTCCAAATCATGTTCATCTTCATCTCCCACTTCTTCAATGTCAACTCTTGGAGTTGAGCCCACACTTTGGGCTGGTCCTCCACTTCTCCCACTTGGGCTCACCTCGAAGAGCTTAAAATGAGCTCCTCCATCTTCCAAGAATGTCACATCTCTACACTTGATGATGGCCTTGGTCTCCACACACATCAGCCTATAGGCCTTGGTTCCCTCACAATACCCAAGAAAGAGACACTTGATGCCCTTGGCATCCAACTTGGTCCTCTTTGCATTTGGAACCAACGCATACGCAATGCAACCAAAAACACGCATATGGGACACATGGGGCCTCTCTCCACTCCAAGCCTCTTGAGGTGTCTTGCTTACCAATGCTTGAGTGGGGCAGCGGTTCCTTGTATACACCGCATTGCTCACGGCCTCACCCCATAGCTCATACTTGAGCCCTTGGCCATGAATCATGGCCCTTGCCATCTCCACAATGGTGCGGTTTGCACGCTCCGCAACACCATTCTGTTGAGGCGTGTAGGGGGCTGATGTGTGGTGTGTTGAGATACAACCTAGGCGACCCAGGAACTTTCTACCCCTAGGAATTAACTCCTAGTAACTTTCTACCCCTAGGAATTAACTCCTAGTAATTACCTTGGAATTAACTTCCACGGATAGTAAACGGGCAGTTTAGTTGTAGTTATTGGATAATAAAGGTGTGGTCGTTGTGTTATCATCAAGTTATCACTAGAGATAACTACTCTCTCTTTTACATATTTATACTAGAGGAGAGCCTTGCCCACCTCTCTTCTTTGCTTTCACCTCTCCCTCTTGCTTATTTCTTAAGCTTGCTTGCTTGCTTTCTAACACGTTATCAGCACATGCTTTGCTCTATTCCTTAGTTTTGCTTTCCTTGGTGGTTGTGGCTATTTTATCTTTCCTTTTAGAAGTGACACATGAGAGAAGGATAGTTACTTACTCGTTTTATTTGTTTTATTTTTCTTTTGCTACATGCACTGCTGCTGTTTTGTTACAACAGCCGCAGCCCTGCCGAACAATAGACACAACCTCATTTAGCCTATACTCTGTTGCCTGAAGATATTTTATTCCTCTCTGTTTGTTCTAGTTAATTCTTTCGTGTGGTTGCTGGGACCAGCTGTCTAGCCGGTGTCCGCAGAGCCACTGCCCCGGAGCAAGCTGCTGCTCCTCTACCTCGCAGCAGACTGCCTGGTTTTCCCCGCTGCCCCTTGCAGCCGTTGTTGTCCCGCTTCTGCTCCCTGCAGGCCCACTTTCTGTTATTTTCGACATTTTTCTTTCTTTGGCCATCTTTGTGGCAGGTGCTCAGCATTTGCACCAACATGACTACCGCACGTGAGTCTCGTACCCAAGCTCTGCTTTTTGACGCTCTCGCAGTAGACGGCAACAATTTTCTCGAATGGACAAGCGACGTTCACACCTACCTCAGCGCGGAAGAACTTGAAGGTGCCTTGTACCGAGCTACGGCGGAGGGGATGCCAAACTCCAAGTGCCAACAAGCGTTGATGATCTTACGCCGTCACATGGAGACCTCACTACGCCAACAGTACCTGCAGATTTCGGACGCGGCGAGCCTGTGGTCTCAAATCCAAGCACGCTTCGAACATCACCAAGACTTGCTGCTTCCTCAAGCCCGGAGCGAATGGGTGAACCTTCGTGTTATGGACTTCCCTTCCATCCATGATTTCAACTCCGACCTCCACCGTTTATCTGCTCAACTCCGACTGTGTGGCGAACGCATCACCGACGCTGACCTCATCGACAAAACCTTATCTACTTTTCCACCTGCAACAGCTATTCTTGCCCAGCAGTATCGCAACATGCGATTTACTACTCACTCGAGCTCATGTCCAACTTGTTGATGGCGGAGAAGCAGCAACTCTTGCTTGTGAAGAATGCAGAATCTCGGCCGGCGCGGGAGATCCATACGATCAACCCATCACCACAACCTCCGCTACTCCAACTCCGCCAGCAGCTGCTCCGGTTTCCTCCACCACGCCAAAGAACAAAAGCCGTAGAAGCCAACAATACCGAGGCCGCACGACGACCCCCACGCGGCGGGGGACAGCGTGGCGAGGCGGGACAACCGCTACTCAAGCAATCGCGACAACTACCATCGCGACAACCAAGACTCGACTCCGTGTGACAACCGACTGGCTGACCGCCGTGGACGATCGCGCGATTACCAACGGTATTACCAGGACCGTCGTGAGCCTTATGATCGTCACGATCGACCATCGGTCGATCTAGTCAATCTTCCCGTTCGAGTCATCTAGAGGGGCTTGTCACAATCGTGGTCGTATAGGGACGACGCGCGCGAGAGCCGCACCCCACGCTATTGGGTCGAAATTTTCGGGAACTTCAAAAAATCGAAAGAGGGAAAGAGGGAAGTGCACTCCCTCGATGCACCCTCGTTCAATGAAGTAGATCCAGAAAATTTCATGGTCCTTTCCCCTGGACTTTCAATGCCATTAGACAAGGCACTCTTAGATAGCGGGTCCACTCATACAATACTTAGGAAACCCGAATTCTTTGATTCATCTTGTTTGTGCGGACCCTGACAAGAGTGTGAAATACTCACCATTGCCGGAAGCCGGAACTTCAAGTTCCGGGAGGGCCGGGCAACTATAGTATTGCCCGGGGGATTCCCCCTCGTGTGTAGTAAGGCGATGTATGCGCCGGACGCCCCCCGTAGCCTGATCAGCTACCGGGATGTGCGCTCCAATGGGATCCACATTTCCACAAGTTTGGAAAATGATGATGAACACATGGCACTACAAGTGGGCACTCAAACCATCACGAAGATTCCTGCTGGACCTTCCGGACTGTATGAGATACGAATCTCTCCGACTACAGAGCTGCGCTCCTATCATACAACGGCACTACCCAAGGCCCAGATATGGCATCGTCGACTGGGGCACCCGGGCACGACCCTTCTGCGCCGCATGATACCGGTCCTCACCGGCCATACTCTCAGCCCAAGTGATGCAGCCAAAGTCGATGACTGCACCGCATGTATACAAGGCAAGTACTCGAAGCACCCATCACGGTGGACGCTACCTACGGCCCAGCCTCAACCACTGGAACGATTACAAGGTGACATCTGCGGACCCATTAACCCTGTCTCAGGTCAGTTTGCCTACTTTCTTGTTCTAGTTGATGCCTCTGGAAGCCATGCAGAACTATCTCTCCTTAGTACCCGGAACATGGCATTCCCCAGACTCCTCGCGATGCTCATTAGATTTCGCAACCACTTCCCGGATAAGCCCATCAAGACACTTAGAATGGATAATGCCCAGGAGTTTAGATCCCATGCATTCGAAGACTATTGTACCGCCTCAGGGATTGATCTCACGTATTCTGCTCCTTACGAGCATTCCCAGAACGGATTAGCTGAAGCATACATTAAGAAAATCCAGTTGATCACCCGCCCCCTCCTGATCCATGCTAACCTCCCTGCCTCTATGTGGAGTCATGCCGTTCTTCATGCTGCTACCCTTCTCCGATTCAGACCAACTTTGCTCAATACCCAAACATCTCTCGAACTAGTATCTGGCCGTGTACCAAATATCCGTCATCTCCGTGTCTTTGGATGCCAGGTCTGGATACCGGCACCTGAACCTCGAATCCGCACCATTAGTGCCCATCGCCTAGAAGGATTATATGTAGGCTTCGATTCTCCCAGCATCATCAGGTACATAGACCCCAGTAATGGCACCCTACACAAGGCCCGTTTTGAAAATTGCAGATTTATAGAGACGGTTTTTCCAAAACTTCAGTTTTCCTCCAGTTTTGCTCCTCTCACCTTCCGTGCCGTCGAGTCTCTCTCCATGAACCCCGATCCACGCACGGCAATCGCCGAAACTGAAGTTAAGAAACTTCTCCACCTACAAACCTTAGCTCAACAGATCCCGGATAGCTTCGAAACTAGCCCTCGTATTCTTCGCAACCCAATCCCAGGATCCGGAAACCCACCCCTTTCCAAAAAGAGATTACCCCCCCAACCGAAACCCAGCCCACGACTAGCCAAGTCTCTCCGATCATCCAAGGAACCGGCGACTTCCGAATCTCAGTACATGGAACCCGAATGTTTCATCTCCGACGTTTCAACCTTCGCCACCAAGCTTCTCAACCTTGATCCTGAACCCACTACCCTTGCCTAAGCCAAGGCCAGACCAGATTGGCCCGACTGGCAACATGCACTAACAGCGGAGTATGACTCTCTCCGCAAGCGTGGCGTCTTCGGCAAACAGCACACCAACTTATCAACCTGTCCCATTGGATACAAGCTGGTTTTCACCCGCAAGAGGAATGAGCACGGCGAGATCGTTCGATACAAGGTCCGCTGCGTGGCACAAGGATTCAATCAGCACCTCGGAATTGATTATCATCAAACCTACTCCCCAGTGATGGATTGCACATCCTTCAGTTCTACTTGCCTACTTGGTACCTACTTGCTCTTGCAGTTCAGCTCTCCCTTGCTACGCAACTCCTGGATGTTGTTACAGCATATCTCTATGGCGAGCTCGAGGAGACTATCTTCATCAAGCCACCTCCGGATTTTCTTCCCGCGGTCCCAGTTGCAGCTCCCGGTCACTTTGTCGGAATCCATCTCTGCAAGGCCCTCTACGGCCTGAAGCAAGCCGGCAGATCGTGGTATCACCACCTTCGCGGATTCCTCACTGAGAAAGGCCTGCAGATACAACACTTCCCAGATGGTAGCATCCTACTCCACCAAGAATCCTACACCCGCAAGCTTCTTCAGAACTTGGGCATGGCCGATGCAAATCCGACCTCAGCACCAATGATCGGGCGCAGCAAGACTGGCGAGGATCCATACCGCCTGTGCGAGGAGGAGGAGGAAGAGGTGGATAAACCCAAGTACCTCGAAGCGGTCGGCGCGCTCTTGTACCTCGCCACCCACACTCGCCCCGACATCTCATTTGCAACCAGCGTTTTGGCACGTCACAGCAAGAAGCCTACTCAACGACATTGGGCTGCCATCAAACATTTGCTAAGGTACCTTCGTCGCACAGAAGATTTGGGTTTGTACTTCACCAAAGCTGCAGATGCAAAGATAGTAGGATACGCCGACTCCGGGTTCGGACGGATGAGACCAATGGCAAATCTCAAACCGGCTACATCTTCTTGAAGAACAGGCGCCAATTTCGTGGAAGTCGGTCAAGCAAACCGTGACGGCCACCTCCACCAACCACGCAGAACTTCTTGCCCTCCACGAAGGCCGCACGGGAAGTCTGTATGGCTAAGAACAATGGTAAGAACAATCTATGATCAATGCGAGTTACAAGATTCCATGACCCCAAGCTGTGATCTTTGAAGACAATCTTGCGGTTTGTAGCCCAAGTCTCCAGCTTCATCAAAGCTGATCGAGTGAAACACATCAACCCAATATTATTCGGATATATGCAAGATCTTGTAGACTCAAGTCAGGTCGCCATCACCAAAATTGAATCCACGAAGAACATCGCGGATATGCTGACTAAAGCTCTACCGGCATACAAACACCGCGAGTTAGTACATAAAGCCGGAATGCGCCCTCTCCAAGACCTTCTGTAAAGGGCGCACTCTTTTCTCTATCTTGGAGGTTTCCCATTGGGTTTTACTTCAAGAAGAGTTTTTAATGAGGCGTTCCTTGGTCGAGGAGGAGTGTTGAGATACAACCTAGGTGACCCAGGAACTTTCTACCCCTAGGAATTAACTCCTAGTAACTTTCTACCCCTAGGAATTAACTCCTAGTAATTACCTTGGAATTAACTTCCACGGATAGTAAACGGGCAGTTTAGTTGTAGTTATTGGATAATAAAGGTGTGGTCGTTGTGTTATCATCAAGTTATCACTAGAGATAACTACTCTCTCTTTTACATATATATACTAGAGGAGAGCCTTGCCCTCCTTACTTCTTTGCTTTCACCTCTCCCTCTTGCTTATTTCTTAAGCTTGCTTGCTTGCTTTCTAACATGGTGCTCAATGCCATGGGCTTTGAGGAATTTCTCAAAAGCCTTGGACACATACTCCCCTCCATTATCCGACCGCAGCACCTTCACCTTGCAATCAGATTGGGCCTCCACAAGCGCCTTCCAAGTCTCAAAACGCCCAAACACCTCACTCTTGCACTTCAGCATATACACCCATATCTTGCGTGAGAAATCATCTATAAAGGCGACAAAATACCTTGCTCCTCCAATGGAAGTGGTCTTCATTGGCCCGCACAAGTCTGAATGCACCAACTCCAACTTCTTGGTGGCCCTTGTTGCTCCATCCTTGGGGAAGGGCTGCCTTGCTTGCTTGCCTTCAATGCATCCTTTGCAAGCCATGGAACTCCAATCGTGCTTGCAAGAAGAGAGGTTCAGCCCCTTCACAATGTGTTGGAGGCCCTTCAAGCTCTTCAAATTCAAGTGCCCAAGCCTCCTATGCCAAAGATTCACAAGCTCCTCATGGGCTGATCCTTGAGCTACACAAGCAAATAAACTCCCATTCACCTTGGTGAATTGAAGTAGATACAAATTGCCCTCACGAGGGGCTGATGCAATCAAAGCACCACTTGGTGACCTCACAACACACCCCACATTGTTGAATTGGACCTTCAAACCTCCCATAGCCGATTTGCTTACCGAAAGCAAGTTGGCATGCAACTTGGGTGTTGTGATAAGCGACTGGCAGAACTCCTCGTAGAGATAGAGGACCACCGTAACTCCAGGGAGTTATTAGAGTAGAGCAGTTAGCTGGGAGTTAGCCACCTACTACAAGTGTAGTTAACTACAGTTGACTCCGAGTTTCGTTAAGGCTCCGCCTGTTTCACCAACCCCCAGATCATATAAAGCCCGAGGCTCTCAAGGCCTCACTCACTTTTTCGCTCATTCTTGTTTTGTTCTTCTCTCTCTCTTTCAATACTCTCAACACGTTATCAACACTTTCGCTCTTGTTTTTTGGTGCTAGGGTTTGAGTTTAGGGTTATTTTTTCTTTGCTTTTTGCTTGTGATGTATTAATCTCGTTGCTTTTGTATATTTGCTTGTTAGATCTGTCGGTTTCTCATGTGTATCCAGATCCACCGTCGGCGTTGCTCAATCATAACCTCCTACTTGATTATTCACGTTCTTCTGTCATTCAAGAAGCTCCTTTCTTTGTTCTCATATTAAATTGCTTTAGATTGTCTCGAGCGCTCTTTGCTTTTTCAGTTAAAACCCTCGTTTCGATCACCCCTTTTGACCTAATTCTTCTTATTTTTCGTACTTTTTCAGTTTTCTCTTCTTTTTCATAGTAACCCTCGTCTTGTAACTACTCTTGATGTTCATAACACCGAAGCACCGAAGCAGCCAAGCGCAACCCTTGCCACGACAGAGGATTCGGTCGGGGTTATGGGCGTGACGGCTACTCTTGTGGGCGTGAGGGACAACACTATGACTCAAGCCGCCACGACATGTACTATTACAGCCACCGCCGCGACTACTACAGGTACGAAAATGATATCTACCAAGAGACTATTGGGATTCAATAGAGGAAGAGAGAGAATACAACATACTCAAAGCTTACAAACAAGTAGAGCAATGAATGCTTGAAATGAGATGTTGCCTTCTAGCAAAGGCCTTTACTTATACTTCCTTATTGGCACCTTCCTAGTGCCTTCTTGTACATTTTCCAAGTGCCTTTGGCCCACATGGTTCACATGTGTGCCCCTTTAGGCTTTGCCACCACTTACTCGCCTCCTAAAGTCAACATAGTGGGCTGGTCTTCTCTCCCCTCACTATTGCTCTTAGGACCAGCCCCTTTCCACACTCTAGAATACTAAGTATAAGCTTCCATATATATATATATACTCTAACAAGTACTAATTGCTCCTATAAACTACGAGCAATATATACTTCAACACTCCCACTTTGCGAGTAGTTACCACCTCGCAATCCCATCGCCTTCGTAAGCTTCTCGTGCCTCACCTTAGCAAGCGCCTTGGTCAACACATCAGCCACCATATCCTCTGTTGAGCAATACCACAAGCTCACCTCTCCATCCTCCAACTTCTCTCGAATGAAATGGTGTTGCACATCAATGTGCTTCGTGCGAGAGTGGTGCTTCGGATCCTTTGCAAGAGCAATACACCCTTGGTTGTCACACATGATGCTCGTGGCTCCCCTCTGCACAAACCCAACATCCTCCAATAGTTGCCGCAGCCACAATGCCTCCTTTAAGCAATGGCTCGTTGCCATGTATTCGGCTTCCGTTGTAGACACCGCTATTGTGGGTTGCCTCTTGCAATTCCACGAGATTGCGCCATCTCCTACAAAGAACACATACCCTGTCGTGGATCGGCGCTCATTCACATCACCCGCCCAATCCGCATCACAATACCCCTTCAACTCAAGGTCTTTACCTCCAAGGCACAACTTGTAATCAATGGTGCCTTTCAAGTACCTCAAGATGCGTTTTACCGCCATCCAATGTTGAGGACCAGCCTTTGCCATGAATTGGCTCACCATGCTCACCGGGAATGCAAGGTCAGCCCTTGTGGCCACCATTGCATACATCAACGACCCCACCGCTGCCTTGTATGGAATGGCCTTCATCTCTTCTTCAACCTCCTTGAACTCCTCATCCGAAAGCTTCAACAATGACCCCTTCACATCAAGAGGGGTGCCAATGGGCTTGCATTCCTCATATTGAACCGCTTGAGCACCTCCTCGATGAACTTGCCTTGGCTCATGGTGATGGTGCGTGCGCTGCGATTGCGCTCAAATGCAACACCAAGGCAAAACTCCAAAGGTCCAAGATCACTCATCTCAAACTCCTTCTCAAGCTTGGCCTTCAACCACTGCAACACCGCATCATCACTAGCCAAGATAAAGAAATCATCAACATAGATGATCACAATCAACAAGAACTCCCTTGTTTGCTTCACATACAAGGAGTGATCCGCATGGCTTCTAGAAAAGCCTTCTTTGATGAAAAAGAAGTCAATCCTTTGGTACCACGCCCTTGGAGATTGCTTGAGCCCGTACAACGACTTCTTGAGCCTGCAAACAAGGTGTTTGGTGCCCTCCTCCACAAAGCCAAGGGGCTGGTCCATGTAGATGTCCTCCTCCAACTCACCATTCAAGAACGCCGTCTTGACATCCATTTGGTGAATCTCCAAGTCCATGGCTGCCCCAATCGCCAACATGCATCGTATGGTGGTAAACTTGGCCACGGGTGCAAAGGTCTCATGGAAATCTACACCCTCCACTTGAGAGAAGCCCCTTGCCACCAAGCGTGCCTTGTAACGCACCACGTTGCCTTGTGCATCCCTCTTGGTCCTAAACACCCACTTACAACCAACACTTTTGCGGCCTTTTGGCAATGGGGCCAACTCCCATGTGCCATTGGCCATTAGAGATGCATACTCCTCTTGCATGGCCAACTCCCACTTGCTTGCATCTACACTTTGCAAAGCATCACCCAAAGTTAAAGGATCATCAAAACAAGCCACATTTGCACGTTCTACCTCACTAGGTGGTGGGAGAATGTGGTTCATCCACCAATCGCCAAGCGGCCGCCTCTCCCTTGTGGGGTACCTTGAACCTTGTGTTCGCTGCCCCTCTCCAAACTCCTCATCTTGTGGTTGCCTCTCCTCCACAACCTCCTCCTCTTGTTTGTCTTGTTGCTCTTCTTCAACTTCTCGAGCAAGCGGCGCTGAAATTGGAGGTGCATCCACTACAATCACCGTAGGTGGCTCCAAACTCCCACTTGGATGCATCTCCACATTTGCATCCGCACAAGTAGCGTCCTCCGCAAACACCACATCACGAGACTTGAGGATCTTCTTAGTCTCCAAACACATCAACCTATATGCCTTGGTGCCTTCACAATAACCAAGGAACAAACACCTTGTGCCCTTTGCATCAAGTTTAGTCCTCTTCTCATCCGGCACCTTTGCATAAGCAATACAACCAAATACACGCATGTGTGCGATCGAAGGCCTCTTACCACTCCATGCCTCTTCGGGTGTCTTACCAACAACTGCGCTAGTTGGGCACCTATTTCGGGTGTACACCGCTGTAACCACCGCTTCCGCCCAAAGGTTCTTGTTGAGGTTTTGGTGGTGTAGCATGCTCCTTGCCATCTCCACAATTGTACGGTTTGCACGCTCCGCCACTCCATTTTGTTGTGGTGTGTAGGGTGTTGATAGTTGCCTATCAATGCCATGTGCTTGAAAGAAGCGCTCAAACGCCTTGGAAGTGAACTCCCCTCCATTGTCGGATCGAAACGCCTTGATCTTGTGCTCCGATTGCTTCTCCACAAGCGCCTTGAACTCCACAAACTTGGCAAACACCTCTCCCTTGGACTTCAACACATACACCCACACCTTTCGAGAGAAGTCATCTATGAAAGTCACAAAATACAAGCAACCACCCATGGAAATGGTCTTGAATGGACCACACAATCCGAATGAATCAACTCCAATGGCTTGCTTGCACGCTGACCTCCCTCACTTGGAAATGGAGTCCTTGAAAGCTTGCCTTCAATGCAACCCTCACAAAGCGCTGAATTTGATGCACCATCCTTGATTTGCATGCCATTCACCATGCTTTCAAGAGCCTTGACACTCTTCTCATTCAAATGCCCAAGGCGTCTATGCCATAGCTCCAAAGGCGCTGATTGTGGCATTGGAAGCGCCACATTTGCCATTTCATGCATGGAGAAGGGCATTTCATACAAACTCCCCACTCTAGGCAATCTAGCAATCACCTTCCTATTGGCTGCCCTCACAAGGCATGCATCATCATCAAATTCTACCTTTAAACCATTCAAAGCAAGTTTTACAACCGAAATCAAGTTCCTCTTGAACTTGGGGATATGGAGCACCTCCTTCATGTGGATCTTGTGGTTCACTCCCATCACCATCACCTCCTCAACAATTGTACCAACACCAACCGCATGCACAATGCTATCATCTCCCAAGTGCACATTGCGTGGTGGTGAAATTACCTCGTACGTTTGGAACGCTGCCCTATGCGGCGTCATGTGTTTGGTTGCTCCTGAATCCATGACCCACGTGGCCATGGTGTTGTCAGCTCCATCGTTGATTGCCATAGCATGCTCCTCCTCTTTCTCCACCTTGCTTGCAACAAAGGCGCTTAGAAACGCATAGTCCTCTCCATTGTCTTTGTTGCTTGCTAGGTTTGCACTCTCCTTCTCCTTCTTCTTGTTTAAGAAACAATGCCTTGCAATGTGGCCCGGTTTGCCACAATTGAAGCACAACCTTGGGCCATTTTGCATCCTCGCTTTGTTTTGGGCCGCCACCAACGCTGCCTCACCACTTTGAGCACCCTTCTCCTTCCGCTTGGACACTTCATGCATCAACCTTGACACCACAAACTCCATTGTAAGGTCAGCAAGGTTTAAGGTCTCTAAAGCGGTGATCAAACTCTCAAATGAAGGTGGCAAGCTATCCAACAACGTCATCACTATATCGTCCTCCTTCATGGGCACTTCCAAGCAAGCGAGCTGATCCGCGAGTGCCTTGATGTTGTTGATGTGCTCCAACAAGTCAGCTCCTTCCTCCATCTTGATTGTGAAGAACTTGCGCCTCAAGAAGAGGATGTTGACCAAACTTCTTGTCTCATGAATGTTGCAAAGCACCCTCCATGCTTCCGCTGGTCCTTTGCAACTCTTGATGTGAGCAAGTTGGGCATCCACCAAATTGAGCCCAATCATGGACATGGCCTTCCTCACCCTCCTTTGGTACTCCTTCTTGTCCTTGTCACTTGCATCAGATGGTGGAGCCTCCTCCGTGCCTTCAACAATCTCCCACAAGTCCATGGAAGAGAGGGCCAAGTTCATCTTGAACTTCCACAAGTTGAAGTTGGTGCCATTGAACTTCTCAAGCACCCTAACACTCTCACCCTCCAAAGTGGCCATAGCCAAGCACACACGCTGCCCTACTAGTGTGTAAACACACTTGCGCACAAAACAATGCACAAAAGCGCTTCTCTACACTCAAACAAGCAAGATCCACTTGCTCCCACTCAAATCAGATCATAAACAAGCTTCTACAACTCCAAATCACTCAAATGTAAGTAGAAGAGCCTCAATTGACCTCCTTAGCACCTCAAAAGCTCAAATCAGCCCCTAGTGTGCACACAAGCACTCCAAATGCTAGATCTAGCTCTTACAAATCAAAAGGTGCACTAATAGATCACAAACCACCCTTCTAAGCTCACAATCACTTCAAACAAATGACTTGAGAGCCCTTAATGCAAATCAGCACCTACAATGTGCAAGGAGGACTCAATTCAACTACAATGGACGCTTACAAGCACCCAATGCCTTCAAAACACCTCCAAACACCTCCAAATTGCGCCTTTTGCCTCCAAATGCTCCAAATCAACTTCAATTGACTCCAAATGGTTGCAAACACCTCCAAATGGCTCTAAGTGCACCTCCAAAGCTCCAAGGACCTCCAACATGTGCAAATCAGCCCTCCACGTGCTTGCAACACCTCCTTGACCTCCCCAAGCCTCCAAAAGTATTCAAACTCAACCTCACTACAAGAGTAGTGGGCCCATAACCTATTGAGATTCAATAGAGGAAGAGAGAGAATACAACACACTCAAAGCTTACAAACAAGTAGAGCAATGAATGCTTGAAATGAGATATTGCCTTCTAACAAAGGCCTTTACTTATACTTCCTTAATGGCACCTTCCTAGTGCCTTCTTGTACATTTTCCAAGTGCCTTTGGCCCACATGGTTCACATGTGTGCCCCTTTAGTCTTTACCACCACCTAGTTGCCTCCTATAGTCAACAAAGTGGGCTGGTCTTCTCTCCCCTCACTATTGCTCTTACGACCAGCCCCTTTTCACACTCTAGAATACTAAGCTTCCATATATATATATACTCTAACAAGTACTAATTGCTCTTATAAACTTCGAGCAATCTATTCTTCAATAGAGACAACACACTCGAAGATTAGAGGAGGAAACCGTCAACAGTCGACCAGCGTAGTTGGATGAACCAATCTTCCAACCTACACGATTATCTTATTGCAGTGTCCTTACTTTTGTTTTATTCTTAGTGTCGTTTGTATGTGGACGTGTTTTACTATCTAAGTCAGTCTAATCAGTCGAAGGGGTCCGGACCCACCCAAAATGTATGTTATGAGTGTGAGTCTTCTTGTATGTGCGGATCCTGGTTGAATTGTGATAACCTCACAAGCCGGAAGGCAGAACTTTAAGTTCCGCGAGGGCAGGGCAACAAGAGTATTGCCCGGTGGTTTCCCCCTCCGATGTGATAGAGCAATGTTTGCTCCTAGCCCACTCTCGGAGTCTGATCAGCTACCGAGACTGAGAGCTAATGGGATCCACTTTTCCATCGCGTATGGAAATGATGAAGAGGTTCTTGAGCATTGGTGAGGGTAGTGACGCCTTGCCACCGCACAGCGGCAGCCAGACCTAAGCGTTGCATGATGCAAGCTAGCCCCACTTGCAAAAGTGAGGAAGAGGCTGGGATATAAAGACATGAATGTCTCCCACGCCTATCCCTGTAAGGGGTGCCCAGGCCTTCTTTTCTGGCCATCGGCTTTATTAAAGCTAACCTTGGGCATTACTGGTTGTGGCACCCTGGGAACTCTAATTGGCACTACCTACTGGCACTACCAGTTGGCACTACCTGTTGGCACTATCTACTGGATAGACTTATCTCCACGATGTACGACGTGCATTTCAAGGAAGCTTCATTTTCTACATTATAGAAAACCTACTAACTATACACTTTGAATTGGAAGTGTTGGGGGTACTTTTTAGTGTCTTGGATTACAGATTAATTGTTATCCAGATGAGAGCAAACTAGGAGTCATATGTCAGGAAGTTACAGAAGAATTTCAACATGGCGGACACCATCATGATTTCAACATCAATGATCGGGAGAAGCAAGACCGGGGAGGATCCATACCGTCCGTGCGAGGAGGAGGAGGAAGAAGTTGATAGACCTAAATACCTCGCAGCAGACCTTGTGGAGATGCAGCATGTAGCAGTTACGAAGATCGAATCCTCCAAGAACGTTGCAGACATGTTAACCAAAGCGCTGCCGCCGTTCAAGCACCATGAACTTGTTCAAGCCGTTGGCATGCGTTCGCTCCAAGATTTGTGAAGGACACACTCTTTTCTATCCTTGAACTTTTTCCAAATGGTTTTTATTCAAGGCATAGTTTTTAACGAGGTGTTCTTTAGTCGAGCAGGAGTGTTGTGATAAGCGACTGGCAGAACTCCTCGTAGAGATAGAGGACCACCGTAACTCCAGGGAGTTATTAGAGTAGAGCAGTTAGCTGGGAGTTAGCCACCTACTACAAGTGTAGTTAACTACAGTTGACTCCGAGTTTCGTTAAGGCGCCGCCTGTTTAACCAACCCCCAGATCATATAAAGCCCGAGGCTCTCAAGGCCTCACTCACTTTCTCGCTCATTCTTGTTTTGTTCTTCTCTCTCTCTTTCAATACTCTCAACATTGGGCACATGGAGCACCTCACGGATGGTGATTCTCTTGGGCTGGCCCTTGTCTTGCACCTCCACATGCACCTCTCCAATGCCAAGTGCTTCTACCATGCCATTGTCTCCCATGTAAATCTTCTTGCCCGAAATTGGATGATAGGTATGAACGGCATCTCGATGGCTGGTCATCTGTTGTGTGGCCCCCGAATCCACAATCCAAGTGAACATGTCGGCCTTCTCTCCTCCTCCATGTGCGGCAAATGCGAAATCCTCCTCTTCCTCCACTTTGGACGCTTGATGTGCACTCTCCTTGCCTTGGGCTTGGTTGGCCCTACAATACTTAGCAATGTGGCCTGGTTTGCCACACTTGAAGCATTTCCTTGTCTCCTTAAAAGCCTTTGTGTTCCCTCCTTTGGCAAATCTTGACACAAGGGCTGATCCCTCTCCTTGGGGCTCATTCTCCTTGCGCTTGGTCACCTCATGCATCAAACGGGCTGTAACAAACTCTAAGGTCAGCTCCTTCATTGGCCTTGTCTCCAAAGCCGTGATGAGG
>CM073330.1:16748606-16786822 GCA_037043015.1 Bryum argenteum
AACTCAAAGGATGGTGGCAAGCTCTCCAACAATGTCATGATCACATCTCCGTCCGTGACGGGTGCCTCCAAGCAAGCCAACTCATGCGCCAATGCCTTAATCTTGTTCACATTATCTAACAAGTCATCCTCCTCTTGCATCTTGGTAGTGAAGAAGCCGTGCCGAAGAAATAGGATGTTGGAGAGACTCTTGGTCTCATGGAAATTGCCAAGCGTACTCCATGGTTCCGCTGGTGTTTTGCAATGGCGGATGTGTGCAATTTGCTGATCCGCAAGATTGGTCACAATGAGAGCAAAAGCCTTCTTCTCCCGCCTCTCAAACGCCTTCTTGGTCTTGAGATCCGCATCAGCACTTGGAGGCTCCTCACTCCCATCCGCCACATCCCACAAGTCCTTCTCCGCAAGAATCATCTCCATCTTGAACTTCCACATGCCAAAGTTGACACCGTTGAACTTGTCGATGATGCGCACGCCATCTCCATCACTTGCAGCCATGTTGAAGTAGCTCCCACTTGTTGGCAGCACCTAAGCAGGGTAGAGGAGTTGAAAAACTCAACTCAAGCTCCCCACAATCCCTAAAAACAAAGGCAATGGCGCTGAAATTGCACCAACCAGCCCTTGCAAGATCCTCACAAGGAGCTCTCAACCTATGGACCACAAGAAACACCTCTCTCAATTATATCACCACACTCACCACCTAATCAGACCCTAATCTTGCTCAAAACACCCACATGAGCTTCCTAGGCAAGAACTTCTTCAATTCAGCCACTAACTCACAATGTCTTCACACAAATTGTGAAATCCACACCTCAAGGAGCTAAGAGACTCCCAATCAGCCCTTGCAACAGATCTAATATGTGCAAATGACTCTAATTTGCTCACAATCACTCCACAAAGCTCACAAGGGCTGAATTCAGCCCTAGTGGACACTCAAACTTGCCCTAATCACTCACGCAAGTGTAATCAGCTCTCTTGCAATCACAAATGCAAGAAGCTCGCCTCACTCACTCAAAAGGGTGCAAATCAGCCCTCTCCAACTCACCAATGCACTCACTTCATCAAATCAGATCTAGATCTAGATCTAGATCTCTCTCCAACTCTCCAATGCTCAAAAGTTCCACATTCACTCACAAGAGCACAAATCAGCCCTTGATCAACTCAACAATGCACAAATGTGCAACATTCTCTCACAAGAGCTCAAATCAGCACTCTAATGAATGGCAAACTCCTCATTCAACTCAAAGATGCTCCCAATGCACTCTAAACACTCTCACAAGATTGCAATTGCCTCAATTGCAATCCCTAATGCACCCAAGTGCACAATCAGCCCTAATTGGCTCCCAATGTGCAAATCTAAGCACAAACTCAATCAAAGAGCATGCAACCAGCCCTAACAAGGTGTGATCTCTCTCAAAACACAACCTCACACTCAAATGCACTCAACAACTCCAACTTCAGCCAACAAACTCCAAAGAAAATGCACTTCAAGACTTCTCCATTGGAAATGGACTTACACCAATTGGTTTGAAGGTGCACATGTAAACAAGGCTGGTTTTGTCCCACAAGCTCCACGATCCTCTCCAAATGATCTGAATTTCTCCTTCAAGCGCACCACCACGTGCGTGGGCCCATAACCTATTGAGATTGAAGGGAAAGACTTTACTTAGATGGTATTGGATAACATCAGCCAAGCATGGGCTGAACATAAGTAGGAGGAAGCCTCTCCTAGTGCTCACCTAACCATGTGGTATAACTAAACACTGTGGGCTGCCTTTGACTACAAGCAACACGTAAAGGAGTCTAAGAACTAACTAAGTGTGTAGTTTCACTCGTAACGCTCCATGTACACTAATTTCTCCATTAGGTACATGTTTCCTCAACACTCCCACTTTGTGAGTGGGCAAAGGCACAAAGGCCCATCTTCTCAATCAAGGCCAAGTGTTGTGGCTTTCCAAGCGCCTTGGTTAGCACATCAGCAACCATAGCTTTGGTAGGCACATACTTGAGCTCAATCACTTCATCCTCCACTTGCTCACGAATAAAATGATGTTGCACATCAATATGCTTGGTTCGTGAGTGGTGTGTAGGATTCTTGGCCAAGGCAATAGCTCCTTGGTTGTCACACAAAACTTGTGTGCCGCCTTGTTGAACAAAGCCAACATCAGCCAAGAGTTGCCTCAACCAAATGGCTTCCATGGTACATTGGCTCATGGCCATGTATTCAGCCTCCGTTGCAGAGAGTGCTATGGTGGGCTGCCTTTTGGAATTCCATGAAATGGCACCCACTCCAATCATAAAAACATAACCGGTTGTGGATCTCCTATCTCCTTCATCACCGGCCCAATCTGCATCACAATAGCCACGTAGCAACTGTTGAAGAATAGATTGCTCGTAGTTTATAAGAGCAATTAGTACTTGTTAGAGTATATATATATATGGAAGCTTATACTTAGTATTCTAGAGTGTGGAAAGGGGCTGGTCCTAATAGCAATAGTGAGGGGAGAGAAGACCAGCCCACTTTGTTGACTTTAGGAGGCAAGGAGACTAGTAGGTGGTGGCAAAGACTAAAGGGGCACACATGTGAACCATGTGGGCCAAAGGCACTTGGAAAATGTACAAGAAGGCACTAGGAAGGTGCCAATAAGGAAGTATAAGTAAAGGCCTTTGCTAGAAGGCAATATCTCATTTCAAGCATTCATTGCTCTACTTGTTTGTAAGCTTTGAGTGTGTTGTATTCTCTCTCTTCCTCTATTGAATCTCAATAGGTTATGGGCCCACTACTCTTGTAGTGAGGTTGAGTTTGAATACTTTTGGAGGCTTGGGGGAGGTCAAGGAGGTGTTGCAAGCACGTGGAGGGCTGATTTGCACATGTTGGAGGTCCTTGGAGCTTTGGAGGTGCACTTAGAGCCATTTGGAGGTGTTTGCAACCATTTGGAGTCATTTGAAGTTGATTTGGAGCATTTGGAGGCAAAAGGAGCAATTTGGAGGTGTTTGGAGGTGTTTTGAAGGCATTGGGTGCTTGTAAGTGTCCAGTGTAGTTGAATTGAGTCCTCCTTGCACATTGTAGGTGCTGATTTGCATTAAGGGCTCCCAAGTCATTTGTTTGAAGTGATTGTGAGCTTAGAAGGGTGGTTTGTGATCTATTAGTGCACCTTTTGATTTGTAAGAGCTAGATCTAGCATTTGGAGTGCTTGTGTGCACATTAGGGCTGATTTGAGCTTTTGAGGTGCTAAGGAGGTCAATTGAGGCTCTTCTACTTACATTTGAGTGATTTGGAGTTGTAAAAGCTTGTTTATGATCTGATTTGAGTGGGAGCAAGTGGATCTTGCTTGTTTGAGTGTAGAGAAGGACTTTTGTGCATTGTTTTGTGCGCAAGTGTGTTTACACACTAGTAGGGGGCTGATTTGAGTGCTTGGTAGCTCGTTTGAGTTCTTGGTGTTGTAAGAGCAGCGTTTGTGCTTGGCTATGGCCACTTTGGAGGGTGAGAGTGTTAGGGTGCTTGAGAAGTTCAATGGCACCAACTTCAACTTGTGGAAGTTCAAGATGAACTTGGCCCTCTCTTCCATGGACTTGTGGGAGATTGTTGAAGGCACGGAGGAGGCTCCACCATCTGATGCAAGTGACAAGGACAAGAAGGAGTACCAAAGGAGGGTGAGGAAGGCCATGTCCATGATTGGGCTCAATTTGGTGGATGCCCAACTTGCTCACATCAAGAGTTGCAAAGGACCAGCGGAAGCATGGAGGGTGCTTTGCAACATTCATGAGACAAGAAGTTTGGCCAACATCCTCTTCTTGAGGCGCAAGTTCTTCACAATCAAGATGGAGGAAGGCGCTGACTTGTTGGAGCACATCAACAACATCAAGGCACTCGCGGATCAGCTCGCTTGCTTGGAAGTGCCCATGAAGGAGGACGATATAGTGATGACGTTGTTGGATAGCTTGCCACCTTCATTTGAGAGTTTGATCACCGCTTTAGAGACCTTAAACCTTGCTGACCTTACAATGGAGTTTGTGGTGTCAAGGTTGATGCATGAAGTGTCCAAGCGGAAGGAGAAGGGTGCTCAAAGTGGTGAGGCAGCGTTGGTGGCGGCCCAAAACAAAGCGAGGATGCAAAATGGCCCAAGGTTGTGCTTCAATTGTGGCAAACCGGGCCACATTGCAAGGCATTGCTTCTTAAACAAGAAGAAGGAGAAGGAGAGTGCAAACCTAGCAAGCAACAAAGACAATGGAGAAGACTATGCGTTTCTAAGCGCCTTTGTTGCAAGCAAGGTGGAGAAGAGGAGGAGCATGCTATGGCAATCAACGATGGAGATGACAACACCATGGCCACGTGGGTCATGGATTCGGGAGCCACCAAACACATGACGCCGCATAGGGCAGCGTTCCAAACGTATGAGGTAATTTCACCACCACGCAACGTGCACTTGGGAGATGATAGCATTGTGCATGCGGTTGGTGTTGGTACAATTGTTGAGGAGGTGATGGTGATGGGAGTGAAGCACAAGATCCACATGAAGGAGGTGCTCCATATCCCTAAGTTCAAGAGGAACTTGATTTCGGTTGTAAAACTTGCTTTAAACGGTTTAAAGGTAGAATTTGATGATGATGCATGCCTTGTGAGGGCAGCCAATAGGAAGGTGATTGCTAGATTGCCTAGAGTAGGGAGTTTGTATGAAATGCCCTTCTCCATGCATGAGATGGCAAATGTGGCGCTTCCAATGCCACAATCAGCGCCTTTGGAGCTATGGCATAGACGCCTTGGACATTTGAATGAGAAGAGTGTCAAGGCTCTTGAAAGCATGGTGAATGGCATGCAAATCAAGGATGCTGCATCAAATTCAGCGCTTTGTGAGGGTTGCATTGAAGGCAAGCTTTCAAGGACTCCATTTCCAAGTGAGGGAGGTCAGCGTGCAAGCAAGCCATTGGAGTTGATTCATTCGGATGTGTGCGGTCCATTCAAGACCATTTCCATGGGTGGTTGCTTGTATTTTGTGACTTTCATAGATGACTTCTCTCGAAAGGTGTGGGTGTATGTGTTGAAGTCCAAGGGAGAGGTGTTTGCCAAGTTTGTGGAGTTCAAGGCGCTTGTGGAGAAGCAATCGGAGCACAAGATCAAGGCGTTTCGATCCGACAATGGAGGGGAGTGTTAGAGATTAGGTTGCTCGTAGTTTATAAGAGCACCTAATAGTTTATAAGCCTCCAAATGCCTCAGATCACCTCCAAACACCTCCAAATGGCTCCAAGTACACCTCCAAAGCTCCAAATGGTTGCAAGCACCTCCAAGTGGTTGCACACACCTCCAAATGGCTCCAAATGCACCTCCAAAGCCCCAAATGGTTGCAAACACCTCCAAATGGCTCCAAATCACCTCAAAACACATTCAAATGGTTGCAAACACCTCCAAATGGCTCCAAATGCACCTCCAATGCTCAAAGGAGTGCAAATCAGCCCTTTAAGTGTGTGCAACACCTCCTTGACCTCTCCAAGCCTCCAAATGTATTCAAACTCAACCTCACTACAAGAGTAGTGGGCCCATAACCTATTGAAGCTCAATAGAGGGTGAGAGAGAATACAAACATCAAAGCTTACACACAAGGTAGAGCAATGAATGCTTGAATGAGATACATACTCATTCGAAGCCCTTGCTTATGTATCCATAGGTAGGCACATGGTGCTACAAACAATATGGGATAACCGAGAGGCTAAGTCCTCTCTTCTCTCTCTAAGGCTTTTAGGACCAGCCCTCTTCACACACCCTAGAGGACTAAGACCTAGCCTCTATTACTTACTCTAACATACTCTAGTAACTATTAGGTGCTCATATAAACTACGAGCAACCTAATCTCTAACACTCCCACTTTGCGAGTAGTTTTCTCCTCGCAATCCCATCTCCTTGTGCCTCACCTTGGTAAACGCCTTGGTCAACATATCACCCACTATGTCCTCCATTTGGTAATACGTCAAGCTCTCCTCTCCATCCTCTAACTATCTTGGGCGCATTTGGCAACAATGCCAATTCCCATGTGCCATTGTTTTGTTTGGTCAACTCCCATGTGCCATTGTTTTGTCAATTCCCATGTGCCATTGTTTTGTTTTGCTTGCATGCACACTTTGCAAAGCATCACCCAAACAAGTGACCTCCTCTCCCTTATTGGATACCATGGGCCTCGTGCACGCTGCCCCTCTTCAATCTTCCTCATGTGATTCAACCTCCACATCCTCCTCTTCCTTCTCTTTTGGCTCTTGCACTCCTTTAGGATCTTCTCCAACTTGAGCCTCTTGTACAACGCACGCTGAAATTGGAGTTGCATCCACCCCAATCACCATAGTGGCTCCAAACTCCCACTTGGATGCATCTCCACATTCGCATCTCGACAAGTGGCCTCCTCCGCAATCACCACATCACGAGCCGCTGAATTTGATGTCCTATTCTTGATTTGCATGCCATTTACCATCCTTTCAAGGACCTTCAAATTCTTCACATTCAAATGCCCAAGGCGCCTATGGCGTAGCTCCAAAGGCGCTGATTGTGGCATTTGGTGTGCCACATTGGCCATATCATACATAGAGAAGGGCATTTGATACAAACTCCCTTCTCTTGGCAATCTAGCAATCACCTTCCTATTTGCAGCCCTCACAATGCATGCATCATCATCAAACTCCACCTTTAAGCCATTAAGAGCAAGCTTTGCTATGGATAACAAATTTCTCTTTAACTTTGGGATGTGGAGAACCTCCTTTATGTTGATTTTGTGCTTTACTCCCATCACCTTCACCTCCTCAACAATGGTGCCAACTCCGACCGCATGCACAATACTACCATCTCCCAAGTGCACATTTCGTGGTGGTGATATTACCTCATATGTTTGAAATGCTGCCCTATGAGGTGACATGTGCTTGGTGGCTCCCGAATCCATGATCCACTTGTCGATGGTGTTGTGATCTCCATCTCCATTTGCAAAGGCATGCTCTTCCCACATCTCCTCTTTGCTTGCAACAACGGCGCTTACAAAGGCATACTCCTCCTCATTGTCTTTGTTTCTTGCAACATTGGCACTCTCCTTCTCCTTCTTGTCTTGGAAGCAATACCTTGCAATGTGGCCCGGTTTGCCACAATTGAAGCACGTCCTTGGCCCATTTTGCATCCTCCCTTTGTTTTGAGCCGCCACCAACGCTTCCTCACCACTTTGAGCACCCCTCTCCTTCCTCTTGGACACTTCATGCATCAACCTTGACACCACAAACTCCATCTTAAGGTCAGCAAGTTGCAAGGTCTCTAAAGCCGTTATCAAGTGCTCAAATGAAGATGGGAGACTATCAAGCAAGGTCATAACAATATCCTCCTCCTTCATGGGCACATCCAAGCAAGCAAGTTGATCCGCAAGTGCCTTGATGTTGTTGATGTGCTCCAACAAGTCAGCCCCTTCCTCCATCTTGATTGTGAAGAACTTGCGCCTCAAGAAGAGGATGTTGGCCAAGCTTCTTGTCTCATGGATGTTGCAAAGTACCCTCCATGCTTCCGCTGGTCCTTTGCAACTCTTGATGTGAGCAAGTTGGGCATCCACCAAATTGAGCCCAATCATGGACATGGCCTTCCTCACCCTCCTTTGATAGTCCTTCTTGTCCTTGTCACTTGCATGAGAAGGTGGTGCCTCCTCCGTGCCTTCAACAATCTCCCACAAGTCCATCCCGGAGAGCGCCAAGTTCATCTTAAACTTCCAAAGGTGGAAGTTGTTGCCATTGAACTTTTCAAGCACCCTTACACTCTCAACCTCAAAAGAAGCCATGGCTAAACACAAGCGCTGCCCTTACAACACCAACAACCCAAATCTACCACCTAAACACTCAAATCAGCCCCTTAGGAGTGTGCAAACACACTTGTGCACACAACAATGCACAATAAGCCACTCCAACACTCAAAAAAGCAAGATCCACTTGCTCCCACTCAAATCAGATCACACTCAAGCTATTTGACCTCCAAATACTAGATCTAAATCTCTCCAACACTCTAAAGGTGTAAATGCACCTCAAAGCACTCAAATCAGCCCCTACAAGTGTGCAAACACACTTGAGCACAAAACAATGCTCAATAAGCCTCCCCAACACTCAAACAAGCAAGTTTCACTTGCTCCCACTCACATCAGATCTCATTCAAGCTATTTGACCACCAAATGCTAGATCTAGATGTCTAATACACACACAAGGTGTATTTGCACCTCTAAGCACTCAAATCAGCCCTCTATGCCTCCAAATGAGCACTTGTGCACTCTCTACACTAGATCAGCCTTCAATATAGTCAAGAAAGCTTGTAGACCTTCAAATCACTCAAAACTAAGCTTAGGAGTCTCAAATCACCACTTTAGCACCACAATGGATCAAATCAGCCCTTTGTGTGCACACATGCACCCCAAATGCTAGATTCAGCCCTCAATACTTCAAGTGCACTTCAAGTTGATCACAATTAGCACTCCAAAAGCTCAAAACCACTCCAAACAAAGGATTTGGTAGCCAACAATGCAAATCAGCACCTCCTTGTGTTAGTATCACTCTACCTAAGACAAGGGAAGCATACAATACTCCAATGCCTTCAAGAGTCCTCCAAACACCTCCAAAGTGCTTCAATTGCCTCCAAATGCTCCAAATCACCTCCAAACAACTCCAAACACCTCTAAATGGTTGCAAACACCTCCAAATGGCTCCAAGTGCACCTCCAAAGCTCCAAATGGTTGCAAGCACCTCCAAGTGGTTGCACACCTCCAAGTGCACCTCCAAAACTCCAAATGGTTGCAAAACAACGTTAAATGCCTCCAAATTACCTCCAAACACATCCAAATGGTTGCAAACACCTCCAAATGGCTCCAAGTGCACCTCCAAAGCTCCAAGGAGTGCAAATCAGCCCTCCAAGTGTGTGCAACACCTCCTTGACCTCTCCAAGCCTCCAAATGTATTCTAACTCAACCTCACTACAAGAGTAGTGGGCCCATAACCTATTGAAGCTCAATAGAGGGTGAGAGAGAATACAAACATCAAAGCTTACACACAAGGTAGAGCAATGAATGCTTGAATGAGATACATACTCATTCGAAGCCCTTGCTTATGTATCCATAGGTAGGCACATGGTGCTACAAACAATATGGGATAACCGAGAGGCTAAGTCCTCTCTTGTCTCTCTCTAAGGCTTTTAGGACCAGCCCTCTTCACACACCCTAGAGGACTAAGACCTAGCCTCTATTACTTACTCTAACATACTCTAGTAACTATTAGGTGCTCATATAAACTACGAGCAACCTAATCTCTAACACTTTGGAGGTGCATTTGGAGCCATTTGGAGGTGTGTGCAACCACTTGGAGGTGCTTGCAACCATTTGGAGCTTAGGAGGTGTACTTGGAGCCATTTGGAGGTGTTTGGAGGTGATCTGAGGCATTTGGAGGCAATTGGAGCATTTTGGAGGTGTTTGGAGGTCTCTTGAAGGCATTGGAGGATTGTGAGCTTCCCTTGTTTTGGTTAGATTGTTTCTAACACATGAAGGGGCTGATTTGAGCATTTGTGGTGCATGTGTGCACACAAGGGGCTGATTTGAGCATTTGTGGTGCAAGAGAGGTGTCTTGAGGCTCCTAAGTTGAGATTTGAGTGATTTGAGGTTCATGAAGCTTATTTGACATTGATTGAGGGCTGATCTAGTGTAGGGAGTGCACAAGTGCTCATTTGGAAGCATTGTAGGCTGATTTGAGTGCTTAGAGGTGCACAGTCACCTTGTGTGTGTAGTAGACATCTAGATCTAGTATTTGGAGGTCAAATAGCTTGAGTTTGATCCAATTTGAGTGGGAGCAAGTGGATCTTGCTTGTTTGAGTGATTTGTTGATCTAGAAGCTTCTTTGACATAGATTGAGGGCTGATCTAGTGTAGGGAGTACACAAGTGCTCATTTGGAGGCATTGAGGGCTGATTTGAGTGCTTTGAGGTGCATATACACCTTGTGAGTGTGGAGGAAGCCTAGATCTAGGATTTGGACGTCAAAGAGCTTGAGTGTGATTTGATTTGAGTGGGAGCAAGTGGATCTTGCTTGTTTGAGAGTTGGAGGGGCTTATTGTGCATTGTTTTGTGCACAAGTGTGGTTGCACACTCCAAGAGGGCTGATTTGAGTCTTTGAAGCTAGATTTGAGTGCTTGGTGTGGTTAGGGCAGCGTTTGTGCTTTGCCATGGCTTCCTTGGAGGGTATTAGGGTGCTTGAGAAGTTCAATGGCACCAACTTCAACTTGTGGAAGTTCAAGATGAACTTGGCACTCGATGTTGAGAAACATGTACCTATGGGAGTAGATAGTGTACATGGAGGCATAGGAGTAGAACTACACACTTAGTTAGTTCATAGACTCCATTAGGTGTTGCTAATAGTCAAAGGCAGCCCATAGTGGTGAGTTATCCCACATGGTTAGGAGATATGTAGAGGAGACTTCCTCCTACTTGTATTCAGCCCTTGCATGGCTGAAGTCATCCAATACCATCTAAGTAATGCTTTTCCCTTCAATCTCAATAGGTTATGGGCCCACGCACGTGGTGGTGCGCTTGAAGGAGAAATTCAGATCATTTGGAGAGGATCGTGGAGCTTGTGGGACAAAACCAGCCTTGTTTGCATGTGTGCACCTTGAATCCAATTGGTGTAAGTTCATTTCCAAAGAAGAAGTCATGAAGTGCATTTTCTTTGGAGTTTGTTGGCTGAAGTTGGAGTTGATTGAGGAGTTTGCCATTCAATAGAGGGCTGATTAGAGCTCTTGTGAGTGAATGTGGCACATTTGTGCATTGGTGAGTTGGAAAGAGATCTAGATCTAGATCTAGATCTGATTTGGTGAAGAGAGTGCATTGGTGAGTTGAAGAAGGGCTTATTTGAGCACTTGTGAGTGATTGGAGCTAGTTTCTTGCATATGTGATTGCAAGAGGGCTAATTGCACTTCTTTGAGTGATTAGGGCAAGTTTGAGTGTCCATTAGGGCTGATTTCAGCCCTTGTGAGGTTGGTGGAGTGATTGTGAGCCACTTTGAGTCACTTGCTCATTTGGATCCATTGTAAGGGCTAATTGGGAGTCCCTTAGCTCCTTGAGGTGTGGATTGCACTACATTGTGAGTTAGTGGCTGAATTCAAGAAGTTCTTGCCTAGGTAGCTCATGTGGGTGTTTTGAGCAAGATTAGGGTCTGATTTGGTGGTTAGTGAGCTGATCTACTTGAGGGAGGTGTTTGTGAGGTCCTTAGGGTTTAGATCTCCTTGTGAGGAGCTTGCAAGGGCTGGTTGGTGCAACTTCAGCCCATTGCCTTTGTTTTAGGGATTCTAGGGAGGCTGAATTGAGTTTGTCAACTCTCTTAGCGCCTTTAGGTGCTGCCATCAAGTGGGAGCTACTTCAACATGGCTGCGAGTGAAGGAGATGGCGTGCGCATCATCGACAAGTTCAATGGTGTCAACTTTGGCATGTGGAAGTTCAAGATGGAGATGATTCTTGCGGAGAAGGACTTGTGGGATGTGGCTGATGGGGGTGAGGAGCCTCCAAGTGCTGATGCGGATCTCAAGACCAAGAAGGCATTTGAGAGGAGGGAGAAGAAGGCCTTTGCTCTCATTGTGACCAATCTTGCGGATCAGCAAATTGCACACATCCGCCATTGCAAAACACCAGCGGAAGCGTGGAAAACGCTTTGCAACATCCATGAGACCAAGAGTCTCTCCAACATCCTATTTCTTCGGCGGCGCTTCTTTATTGAAGCTCAATAGAGGGTGAGAGAGAATACAAACATCAAAGCTTACACACAAGGTAGAGCAATGAATGCTTGAATGAGATACATACTCATTCGAAGCCCTTGCTTATGTATCCATAGGTAGGCACATGGTGCTACAAACAATATGGGATAACCGAGAGGCTAAGTCCTCTCTTGTCTCTCTAAGGCTTTTAGGACCAGCCCTCTTCAAACACCCTAGAGGACTAAGACCTAGCCTCTATTACTTACTCTAACATACTCTAAAACCTATTAGTTGCTCTTATAAACTACGAGCAACCTAATCTCTAACATTCTTCACTACCAAGATGCAAGAGGAGGATGACTTGTTGGATCATGTCAACAAGATCAAGGCATTGGCGCATGAGTTAGCTTGCTTGGAGGCACCCGTCACGGATGGAGATGTGGTCATGACATTGTTGGAGAGCTTGCCACCATCGTTTGAGTTCCTCATCACCGCTTTGGAGACAAGGCCAATGAAGGAGCTGACCTTGGAGTTTGTTACAGCCCGTTTGATGCATGAGGTGACCAAGCGCAAGGAGAATGAGCCCCAAGGAGAGGGATCAGCGCTTGTGTCAAGATTTGCCAAGGGAGGCAACACCAAGGCTTCCAAGGACACAAGAACATGCTTCAAGTGTGGTAAACCAGGCCACATTGCAAGGTTTTGTAGGTCCAACCAAGCCCAAGGCAAGGAGAGTGCACATCAAGCCTCCAAAGTGGAGGATGAGGAGGATTTTGCCTTTGCTACACATGGAGGAGGAGAGAAGGCCGACATGTTCACGTGGATTGTCGATTCCGGCGCCACACAACACATGACCAGCCATCGAGATGCCTTTCACACCTATCAATCCGTTGTGGGGAAGAAGATTTACATGGGAGATAATGGCATGGTGGAGGCACTTGGCATAGGGGAGGTGCATGTGGAGATGCAAGACAAGGGCCAGCCCAAGAGGATCACCATTCGTGAGGTGCTCCATGTGCCCAAGTTGCATGCCAACTTGCTTTCGGTAAGCAAATTGGCTTTGGGAGGTTTGAAGGTGCAATTCAACAATGTAGGGTGTGTTGTGAGGTCTCCAAGTGGTATGTTGATTGCATCAGCCCCTCGTGAGGGCAATTTGTATCTTCTTCGATTCACCAAGGTGAATGGGAGTTCATTTGCTTGTGTGGCTCAAGGGTCAGCCCATGAAGAGCTTGTGAATCTTTGGCATAGGAGGCTTGGCCACTTGAATTTGAAGAGCTTGAAGGGCCTCCAACACATTGTGAAGGGGCTGGACCTCTCTTCTTGCAAGCACGATTGGAGTTCCTTGGCTTGCAAGGGGTGCATTGAGGGCAAGCAAGCAAGGCAGCCCTTCCCCAAGCATGGAGCAACAAGGGCCACCAAGAAGTTGGAGTTGGTGCATTCGGACGTGTGCGGGCCAATGAAGACCACTTCCATTGGAGGAGCAAGGTATTTTGTCACCTTTATAGATGATTTCTCACGCAAGACATGGGTGTACATGCTCAAGTCCAAGAGTGAGGTGTTTGGGCGTTTTGAGACTTGGAAGGCGCTTGTGGAGGCCCAATCTGATTGCAAGGTGAAGGTGCTGCGGTCGGATAATGGAGGGGAGTATGTGTCCAAGGCCTTCGAGAACTTCCTTAAAGCCCATGGCATTGAGCACCACACATCAGCGCCTTACACGCCTCAACAAAATGGTGTTGCGGAGCGTGCAAACCGCACGATTGTGGAAATGGCAAGGGCCATGATTCATGGCCAAGGGCTCAAGTATGAGCTATGGGGAGAGGCCGTGAGCAATGCGGTGTATACGAGGAACCGCTGCCCCACTCAAGCATTGGTAAGCAAGACACCTCAAGAGGCTTGGAGTGGAGTGAGGCCCCATGTGTCTCATATGCGTTTGTTTGGTTGCATTGCGTATGCGTTGGTTCCAAATGCAAAGAGGACCAAGTTGGATGCCAAGGGCATCAAGTGTCTTTTGCTTGGGTATTGTGAGGGATCTAAGGCCTATAGGCTGATGCGTGTGGACACCAAGGCCATCATCAAGTGTAGGGATGTGACATTCTTGGAAGATGGAGGCGCTGATTTTAAGCACTTGGAGGTGAGCCCAAGTGGGAGAAGTGGAGGACCAGCCCAAAGTGTGGGCTCAACTCCAAGTATTGACATTGAAGAAGTGGGAGATGATGATGAAGAAGATTTGGAGGAGCCCAAGGACGAGGAGGTGTTACCGCAGCGGAAGAAGATATCATCCACTTCCTCACCAAAGGAGCAAGAGAAGGACCAGCCCATGGAGGAGCCACGTGAGGAGCCTCAAGAGGAGCCAAGATACCCCACAAGGACTCGCAAGCCACTTGGGGATTGGTGGATGAACCACATTCTTCCTCCACCACATGAAGATCAAGCAAATGTGGCATTTCTTGGAGACCCATCTACACTTGGAGAGGTGCTGAATTGTGAAGATGCAAGCAAGTGGGAGGTGGCTATGGAAGAAGAGTACAAGGCCCTCATTCACAAGGGCACTTGGGAGCTTGCACCCCTTCCTCCCAATAGATCAAGTGTGGGTTGTAAGTGGGTTTTCTCCACCAAAAGGGATGCTTTGGGGCATGTGGTGAGGTATAAAGCAAGGCTGGTTGCACGCGGGTTCACCCAAGTGGAGGGGGTGGATTTCAATGAGACATTTGCCCCCGTTGCCAAATTCAACACAATTCGGTGTGTTGTGAGCATTGGGGCAGCCATGGACCTTGAGATGCACAACATGGATGTGAAGACCGCCTTCCTCAACCCCAAGTTGGAGGAGGTCATCTACATGGATCAACCCCAAGGATTTGTGCAACAAGGCAAGGAGCATCTCAAGTGCAAGTTGAAGAAGGCACTTCCCGGTTTGAAGCAATCCGGGAGGGCATGGTATCAAGATATTGATGCCATGTTTGTGAGGAAAGGCTTCCAAAGAGGCCACGCTGACCACTCTTTGTATATCATGCAAAGTAGTGAGTTTCTTGTGATTGTTGTGTTGTATGTTCTTGATTTGATAATCCTTGCAAGTAGCATGACCAAGATGTTGGAGGTGAAGGCTATGCTCAAGGAGGAGTATGAGATGACGGATTTGGGAGAGCTAAGCTATTGCCTTGGAGTGGAGTTCAAGAGGGATAGGGCTGCCCGCACCATCACCATGAGTCAACACAAGTACCTTGAGGAGATTCTCAAGAGGTTCAAGATGGAGGATTGCAAGGCCATAGGTACACCACTTGACACTCATGTGAAGTTGCCCAAGCTCACGGAGGCTGATTTTGAAGAGGTGAACGCTGAAATGGCAAGTGTGCCATACAAGGCTGCGGTTGGGTGCCTCATGTATGCCATGGTGGCTACAAGGCCCGATTTGGCCTTTCCGGTGAGTGTTGTGAGTCAACACATGTCCAAGTATGGCCCAATGCATTGGGCAGCGGTGAAGAGGGTCATGAGGTACCTCCAAGGTACACTTAAGCTAGAGTTGCAACTTGGAGGTGCAAATTTGTTGTTACGTGGCAATTGTGATGCAGATTGGGCCGGTGATGAAGGAGATAGGAGATCCACCACCGGTTATGTTTTTATGCTTGGAGTGGGTGCCATTTCGTGGAACTCCAAGAGGCAACCCACCATAGCACTCTCTACAACGGAGGCTGAATACATGGCCATGAGCCAATGTACCAAGGAAGCCATTTGGTTAAGGCAACTCTTGGCTGATGTTGGCTTTGTTCAACAAGGTGGCACACAAGTGTTGTGTGACAACCAAGGAGCTATTGCCTTGGCCAAGAATCCTACACACCACTCACGAACCAAGCATATTGATGTGCAACATCATTTTATTCGTGAGCAAGTGGAGGATCAAGTGATTGAGCTCAAGTATGTGCCTACCCAAGCTATGGTTGCTGATGTACTAACCAAGGCCGTTGGAAAGTCACAACACTTGATCTTGATTGAGAAGATGGGGCTTGGTGCCTTTTATTGAGATTCAATAGAGGAAGAGAGAGAATACAACACACTCAAAGCTTACAAACAAGTAGAGCAATGAATGCTTGAAATGAGATATGGCCTTCTAACAAAGGCCTTTACTTATACTTCCTTATTGGCACCTTCCTAGTGCCTTCTTGTACATTTTCCAAGTGCCTTTGGCCCACATGGTTCACATGTGTGCCCCTTTAGTATTTGCCACCACCTACTTGCCTCCTATAGTCAACAAAGTGGGCTGGTCTTCTCTTCCCTCACTATTGCTCTTACGACCAGCCCCTTTCCACACTCTAGAATACTAAGTATAAGCTTCCATATATATATACTCTAACAAGTACTAATTGCTCTTATAAACTACGAGCAATCTATTCTTCAACACTCCCACTTTGCGAGTAGTTACCACCTCGCAATCCCATCGCCTTCGTAAGCTTCTCGTGCCTCACCTTAGCAAGCGCCTTGGTCAACACATCAGCCACCATATCCTCTGTTGAGCAATACCACAAGCTCACCTCTCCATCCTCCAACTTCTCTCGAATGAAATGGTGTTGCACATCAATGTGCTTCGTGCGTATTGAAGCTCAATAGAGGGTGAGAGAGAATACAAACATCAAAGCTTACACACAAGGTAGAGCAATGAATGCTTGAATGAGATACATACTCATTCGAAGCCCTTGCTTATGTATCCATAGGTGCTACAAACAATATGGGATAACCGAGAGGCTAAGTCCTCTCTTGTCTCTCTAAGGCTTTTAGGACCAGCCCTCTTCACACACCCTAGAGGACTAAGACCTAGCCTCTATTACTTACTCTAACATACTCTAGTAACTATTAGGTGCTCATATAAACTACGAGCAACCTTATCTCTAACACTCCCACTTTGCGAGTAGTTTTCTCCTCCCAATCCCATCTCCTTGTGCCTCACCTTGGTAAACGCCTTGGTCAACATATCACCCACTATGTCCTCCATTTGGTAATACGTCAAGCTCTCCTCTCCATCCTCTAACTATCTTGGGCGCATTTGGCAACAATGCCAATTCCCATGTGCCATTGTTTTGTTTGGTCAACTCCCATGTGCCATAGTTTTGTCAATTCCCATGTGCCATTGTTTTGTTTTGCTTGCATGCACACTTTGCAAAGCATCACCCAAACAAGTGACCTCCTCTCCCTTATTGGATACCATGGGCCTCGTGCACGCTGCCCCTCTTCAATCTTCCTCATGTGATTCAACCTCCACATCCTCCTCTTCCTTCTCTTTCGGCTCTTGCACTCCTTTAGGATCTTCTCCAACTTGAGCCTCTTGTACAACGCACGCTGAAATTGGAGTTGCATCCACCCCAATCACCATAGTGGCTCCAAACTCCCACTTGGATGCATCTCCGCATTCGCATCTCGACAAGTGGCCTCCTCCGCAATCACCACATCACGAGCCGCTGAATTTGATGTCCTATTCTTGATTTGCATGCCATTTACCATCCTTTCAAGGACCTTCAAATTCTTCACATTCAAATGCCCAAGGCGCCTATGGCGTAGCTCCAAAGGCGCTGGTTGTGGCATTTGGTGTGCCACATTGGCCATATCATACATAGAGAAGGGCATTTGATACAAACTCCCTTCTCTTGGCAATCTAGCAATCACCTTCCTATTTGCAGCCCTCACAATGCATGCATTATCATCAAACTCCACCTTTAAGCCATTAAGAGCAAGCTTTGCTATGGATAACAAATTTCTCTTTAACTTTGGGATGTGGAGAACCTCCTTTATGTTGATTTTGTGCTTTACTCCCATCACCTTCACCTCCTCAACAATGGTGCCAACTCCGACCGCATGCACAATACTACCATCTCCCAAGTGCACATTTCGTGGTGGTGATATTACCTCATATGTTTGAAATGCTGCCCTATGAGGTGACATGTGCTTGGTGGCTCCGGAATCCATGATCCACTTGGCCATGGTGTTGTCATCTCCATCTCCATTTGCAAAGGCATGCTCTTCCCACATCTCCTCTTTGCTTGCAACAACGGCGCTTACAAAGGCATACTCCTCCTCATTGTCTTTGTTTCTTGCAACATTGGCACTCTCCTTCTCCTTCTTGTCTTGGAAGCAATATCTTGCAATGTGGCCCGGTTTGCCACAATTGAAGCACGTCCTTGGCCCATTTTGCATCCTCCCATTGTATTGAGCCGCCACCAAGGCTTCCTCACCACTTTGAGCACCCCTCTCCTTCCTCTTGGACACTTCATGCATCAACCTTGACACCACAAACTCCATCTTAAGGTCAGCAAGTTGCAAGGTCTCTAAAGCCGTTATCAAGTGCTCAAATGAAGATGGGAGACTATCAAGCAAGGTCATAACAATATCCTCCTCCTTCATGGGCACATCCAAGCAAGCAAGTTGATCCGCAAGTGCCTTGATGTTGTTGATGTGCTCCAACAAGTCAGCCCCTTCCTCCATCTTGATTGTGAAGAACTTGCGCCTCAAGAAGAGGATGTTGGCCAAGCTTCTTGTCTCATGGATGTTGCAAAGTACCCTCCATGCTTCCGCTGGTCCTTTGCAACTCTTGATGTGAGCAAGTTGGGCATCCACCAAATTGAGCCCAATCATGGACATGGCCTTCCTCACCCTCCTTTGGTACTCCTTCTTGTCCTTGTCACTTGCATGAGAAGGTGGTGCCTCCTCCGTGCCTTCAACAATCTCCCACAAGTCCATCCCGGAGAGCGCCAAGTTCATCTTAAACTTCCAAAGGTGGAAGTTGTTGCCATTGAACTTTTCAAGCACCCTTACACTCTCAACCTCAAAAGAAGCCATGGCTAAACACAAGCGCTGCCCTTACAACACCAACAACCCAAATCTACCACCTATAGCTGGAATATATACTCTAACAGAGTACACACATAATTGCTCTTATAAACCTAAGAACGTCTATAGATTGTGGCACATTTGTGAGTATTGAAGAAGGGCTGATTTGAGGTCTTGAGTGGATGTTGTACATTTGCAGTGGAGTTAGAGAAGCAAAGACAAGTAGACATCTAGTATGGCCAATTGAAGAGGGGGAATTGAGCACTTGTGAGTGACCAAATGCCTGTATTTGCGATAGTTAGAGGATGGATTGGAGAGCTTGCTGAGTGATTAGGGAATGGAGGACATAGCTGGGTGATATGTTGACGAGTGAAGGAAGTTTTGCATTTGTGGTTGAAAGGGCTGATTGCACTTTGAGTGATTAGGACAAGTTTGAGTGTCCATTAGGCTGATTTCAGCGGTTGTGAGCTTTAATAGTTATTAATTGTGAAGATTCTGCTGCTTTGAGTTATAAAGAGCATCTAACAATCTTTAGTGAATTTCATGTGAGGTAGGCCACTGGTGTTCCTCTTTTTTTTGTGAAGAGAGTGAGAGATTTGGGCTTAGTGAGCTGATCTGATTGAGAAGATGGGGCTTAGTGCCTTTTAGATCTCCTTAAGTGGGAGTGTTGACCTATGGATAACTTGGATTGGCTTGGAATGAGGGAGTTTAGGAGGTAGAATTGACGCGTCTTAGTTAGTTTTAGGTGCTGCCATCAGGTGTTTGTATTCTGGTCACGCCCCTGAGTGGTGAGTTATTCAATGGTTTGGCATGTGGAAGTTCAAGATGGCTTGATTCTTTGTGAGAAGGACTTGTGGGATGTGGCGGATGGGGGTCAATAGCTCTAAGTAAAGTTTGATTTCAACCACCAAGGCGTTTGAGAGGGAGAAGAAGGCTTTGCTCATTCTGCGGATCGACAAATTGCACACATCGCCATTGCAAACACTGAAGCGTGGACAACCCTGTAACATCCATGAGACCAAGAGTCTCTCAAACATCCTATTTCTTAGGGCGCTTTTCACTACATTTTCTGCAGGATGAGGTTGACTGGTCGTGTGAGCAGATTAAGGCATTTGCGTGTGAGTTGCTTGCTTAGGTTCTGCCACGGAAGGAGATGTGATCATGACATTGTTGGAGAGTTTACCACCATCATGATTACTCACAAGCTTGGAGACAAGGCCAATGAAGGAGTCGACTTGAGTTTGTTATGTACCGTTTGATGGATGAAGTCACCAGCGCAGGAGAATGAGCCCCAAGGAGAGGATCAGCCCTTGTGTCAAGATTTATAAGGGAGGGAATACAAAGGATTTTAAGGAGACAGGACATGCTTCAAGTGTGTGAGCATCGCTTGCATTGCTAGTATTGTAGACCAGCCTCGCCGGCGGAGAGCGCATCAAGCGTCCAAAGTGGAGGATGGAGATGATTCGCCTTTGCTACATGGGAGGAGGAGAGAAGACATGTTCACTTGGGATTGTGGATTCGGCGCCACACAAGCATGCATGAAGCCATCGAGATGCCTTCCACACCTATCAACAAATTTACGGCAAGAAGATTTACGTGGAGATAATGACATGGTGGAAGCACTTGGCATAGGGGAGGAGAGTGCATAGTGAGGTGCAAGACAAAGTGGTCGCCCAAGAGAATACATATCCAGGTGCTCATGTGCCCAAAGTTGCATGCCAACTTGCTTCGGTACGCAAAATTGGCTTTGGAGGTTTGAAGGTACAATTCAACAATGTAAAGTGTATTTGTGAAGTCACCAAAGTGGCTTTGATTGCATGGAAGCCCCTAGGAAAATTGTATCTCACCAAATTCACCAAGGTGAATGGAGTTCATTTGCTTGTGTGGCTCGAGGATCAGCCCATGAAGAGCTTGTGAATCTTTGGCATAGGAGGCTTGGGCACTTGACCTGAAGAGCTTGAAGGGCCTCCAACATTGTGAAGGGGCTGGACCTCTTCTTGCAAGCACGATTGGAGTTCCTTGGCTTGCAAGGGGTGCAGTGAGGGTAATGACAAGGCAGCCCTTCTCAAGGATGGAGCAACAAGGCCACCAAGAAATCGAGTTGTGCATTCGGACGTGTATGGCCAATGAAGACCACTTCCATTGGAGGAGCAAGGTATTTTGTCACCTTTATAGATGATTTCACGCAAGACATGGGTGTATATCTTTGAAGTGCAAGAGTGAGGTGTTTAGGGTTTTGAGACTTGGAAGAGGCGAGAGGCCCAATCGATTGCAAGGTGAAGGTGCTGTGCGGTGGATAATGGAGGGAGTATGTGTCAATGCATTTGAGAACTTCCTCAAAGCCCATGGCATTGGCACCACACATCGCCTCTACACACTCAACAAATGGTGTTGCGAGCGGCAAGTAGCACCATTGTGGAGATGGCAAGGGCCATGATTCATGGCCAGAGGCTCAAGTATGAGCTATGGGGGAGGCCGTGAGCAATGCGGTGTGCCGGAACCGCCCCACTCAAGCATTGGCGAGTATGACACCAAGAGGCTTGGGTGAGTAGGCCCCATGCGTCTCCGTGTTTTGGTTGTCAGAGTTACTGTGCGTTGTTTCCCAATGCCAAGAGGATTCAAGTTGGATGCCAAGGGCATCAAAGTATCTCTTTCTTGGGTATTGTGAGGGAACCAAGGCCTATAGGGTGATGTGTGCGGACACCAATGCCGTCATCAAGTGTAGAGATGTGACATTCTTGGAAGATGGAGGAGGCGATTTTAAGCACTTGGAGGTGGAGCCTGCCAAAGAAGGGAGGACAAAGATGTCCACATCTCTACCTTCAAGAGTGCATATTGAAGAAGGGAGCTGGAGCTTAAGTTCCTCAGAGTTGGAGGAGAGGGCCACTTGGTGGCTCATGGCATCCTCATTGAGAAACCAACTACATAGGCAATCCGAGCAAGAAGCATGATCACCACGGAGGAGAGCCTCCCACTCCAAGCCTCTTGGAGGAGCTTAGATATCCTACAAAGGACTCGCATGCTTGGGGATTGGCCGGATTGCTCATTCTTCCTCCACCACTTGATCATGGCAAATGCGTCTCCTTTTCTTGACATCCATCGACACTTGGAGAGGCCGATGCGAAGATGCAAGCAGGTGGCTATGGAAGAAGAGTACAAGGCCCTCATTAACAAGGGCACTTGGGAGCTTGCACCGCTTCCTCCCAATAGATCAGCATGGTCAGAAGCGGGTTTTCTCCACCAAAAGGGACGCTAGTGATGCGGTGAGGTACAAAGCAAGGTCAGATGAAGCTCAATAGAGGTGAGGAGAATACAAACATCAAAGCTTATACACAAGGTAGAGCTGAATTTAACGCCGAACGAGATGCATACTCATTCCAAGCCCCCGTTTATATATCCATAGGTACACATGGCGCCACAATTAACATGATAACCGAGAGGCCAAGGCCTCTCCTCTCTAAGGAGTTCCACTGAAATTTCTTCACACGTTCCTAGAGACTAAGAACAGCTCTATTAAAAACTCTAACCTGAATAAAAAACGTTTCTTATAAACTACTTAAATAGAAAAGCTCCTAACACTCCCACTTCTTGAGCGAACGTACGCCAACCCTCGTAATCCCATCTCCTTGTGCCTCACCGGGTAAACGCCTTGGTTAACATATCACCCACTATGTCTTCGATTTGGTAATACGTCAATCGCTCCTCTCCATCCTCTAATTATCGGCGCGCAATTGGCAATCAACTTCTTCCTCCTGTGCCAATTGCTTTGTTTGGTCAACTCCCACTTGCTTGCATGCACACTTTGCAAGCATCACCCAAACTCAAAGATCATAAAAACAAATAAGATTTGCACGTCAACCTCAATAGATGGTGAAGAATATGGTTTAACCACCACTCACTGTTTAATTCTCCTCTCCCTTATTGATACCATACCGCGACGCCGCCTCTTCAATCTTCCCTCATGCGATTCAACCTCCACATCCTCCTCTTCCTTCTTCGGTTCTGCACTCCTTTAGAGTTCAGTGCCGCACGATGTGCCCAAGGTTAGCTTTAATAATGCCGAGTGGCGAGAAAAGAAGGCACGGGCACCCCTTACGAGGATAGGCGTGGGAGACATTCATGTCTTTATATCCACGACCTCTTCCTCACTTTTGCAAGTGGGGCTAACTTGCGTCATGCAAGCGCCAGAGTGCAGGCTGCCCATTTGTGCTTGGTGGCAAGCATCACCACCCTCACCAATGCTTTCAAGAACCTCTTCATCATTTCCATACGCGATGGAAAATTGGATCCCATGTGCTCGGTCTCGGTAGCTGATCGAGACTCGAGTGGGCTAGGAGACAAACATTGCTCTGCTCGCATCGAAGAAACCACCGGGCAATACTCTTGTTACTTTTTGCCCTGTCATGAACTTAAGGGTCTGCCTTCCGGCTTAATGGTTATCGCAATTCAACCGGGATCCGCACTTTGTCTGAAGACTACTTTTTCCTAGCATTACATTTTGGGTGGGTCGGACCCCTTATGTTTCCGTTTGGCTTACTCCCATCACCTTCACCTCCGCTACAATGGTGCCAACTCCGACCGCATGCACACACAACATCTTGCCGATGCACACATCGGTGGCGAGCATACTGTTTAGTGAAATTCCGCTATGAGGTGACATGCCTATGGCTCACGAATCCACATCCACTCGGGCCATGGTGAATGGGTATCTCCATCTCAATTAGTACTTGCACGCTCTTCCTATCGTTTTGAAGATTAGTATTCAGGGTTATAAGAGCATCTAATCGTATAGGAGATATTTTATGTGAGGTATAGAGGCTTTGTTCCTAGTCCTTTAGGAGCATGGAGACAGTGGTCGGGTCCAAAGAGCCTTAAAAGGCACACATGAGAACCATGTAGCCAAGGTTATGGAAAATGCTGAGAAGGCGCTGGAAGGTGCCATTAATGGAAGTATAAGTAAAGGCCTTGGAATGAAAGCGATATCTCATTCAAGCATTCATTGCTCTACTTTGTAAGCTTTGGATTATTTGTATTCTCTCTCTTCCTCTATTGAATCTCAATGGTTATGTACCACTACTCTTATGGTAGGGTTGAGTTGGAATACATTTGGAGGCTTGGGAGGTTAGGGGTGTTACGACGCCCCTGGGCGATTTCATATTTGGAGGTCCTTGGAGTTTGGAAGCCGACCATTTGGAGGTGTTTACATGGAGTCAATTGAAGTTGATTTGGAGCATTTTGAGCAAAATGAGCAATTTGAGGTGTTTGGAGGTGTTTGAAGGCATTGGAACATAAAGTGTCCATTGTAGTTGAATTGAGTCCTCATGCGCATTATGGGTGTTGATTTGCATTAAAGGCAGCTTTGGGTGTTTTGTTTGAAGTGATTGTGAGCTTAGAAGGGTGGTTTGTGATCTATTAGTCATTTTTGATTTGTAAAAATTTGAATCTAGCATTTGGAGTGCTTGTGTGCACACTAGGGGCTGATTTGAGCTAGTGAGGTGCTAAGGAGGTCAATTAAGGGCTCTTACATTTGAGTGATTTGGAGTTATGAAACATTTTATGATCACGGTTGAGTGGGATAGTGGATCTTGCTTGTTTGAGTGTAGAGCGCTTTTGTGTGTTTTGTGCGCAAGTGTGTTTCACACTAGTGGGGGCTGATTTGAGTGTTTGGTAGGCTCGTTTGAGTTGTTGGTGTTGTAAGGAGCGTGTCTTTGCTATAAGCGGCTTTGGAGGTGAAAGTGTTAGGGTCTTGAGGATTCATAAGCGCGGCTAACTTGTGGAAGTTCGAGATGGCTGGTACTCTCTTCCAATGGACTTATGGAGATTGTTGAAAGCTTGGAGGAGGCTCCCGTCTGTCACCAGAAGAATGAAGAAGCCGAGAAAGGAGAGGTGAGGAAGGCCATGTGGCTGATTGGGCTCAGTTGGTGGATGCCCAACTTCTTCATCGAGGATTCTGAGGCGCCCGTAAGAAGTCTTTCTGTGTTTTCTGACATTCATGAGATTTGGCCAACATCCTCTTAACCGTATGAGGGTCTTGCCAATCAAGATGAAGGAGGCGACTTGTTGAGGCGCATCAGCAACATCGAAGGCACTCGCGGATCAACTCGCTTGCTTGGAAGTGCCCATGAAGGAGGGCGATATAGTGATGACGTTGTTGTGGATAACTTGCGACCTTCATTTGGTTTGATCATAGCTTTAGAGGACGCTTAAACTGGCTGACCTTACTAATGGAGTTTGTGGTGTCAGGTTGATCGTAGTGTCAAGACGGAAGGAAAGGGTGCTCAAAGTGGTGAGGGCGTTGGTGGCGGCCCAAAACAAAGCGAGGATGCAAAATGGCCCAAGGTTGTGCTTCAATTGTGGCAAACCGGGCCACATTGCAAGGCATTGTTTCTTAAGCAAGAAGGAGAAGGAGAGTGCCAAGCAAGCTTAACTGACAGACAATGGAGAGGACTATCGTTTTAGCGCCTTTGTTGCGAAGCAAGGAGGTGGAAAGAGGAGGAGCATGCTATGGCAATCAACGATGGAACAACACCATGGCGCGTGGAGTGCCGTGGATTAAGGCCATACGGCTTGCGCCCGCGTAGAGCGGCGTTAAGTCACGAGGTAATTGTAGCACGATATGTAAGCAGGAGATGATAGCATTGTGCATGCGGTTGGTGTTAGTACGAATGACGGTGACGTGATGGTGATGGGAGTGAAGCACGAGATCCGGCGTGGTGGTCTTTCCCGTATCTAAGTTCAGAGGAGCTTGATTCGGTTGTAAGCTTGCTAAGCGGTTTAAAGGTAAATTTGATGATAATGCATGCGCTTGTGAGAGCGTACGATAGGAAGGTGATTGCTAGATTCTTGCACAGAGTAGGGATTTATTGTAAATCTTGTACAAAAAATGCGTGAAATAGCAAATGTAAAAGCTTCGATCCGCTTGTCCAGCGGCCTTTGGGGCTATGGCGTAAACATGGCGTTTAGGCATTTGAATGAGAAAGAGTGTCAAGGCTCTTTAAAGCATGGTGAATGGCATGCAAATCAAGGATGCATGAGTGTGCTGTGTGAGGTTATTGAAGGCAAGCTTTCCAAGGGACTCCCATTTCAGTGAGGGAGGTCGTGCAAGCAAGCCATTGGAGTTGATTCATTCGGATGTGGTTCATTCAAGACCGTTTCCATGTTGGGTTTCTTGTATTTGTGACTTTCATAGATGACTTCTCTCGAAAGGTGTGGGTGTATGTGTTGAAGTCAAAGGAGAGGTGTTTGCCAAGTTTGTGAGTTCAGGCGCTTGTGGAGAAGCAATCAAGGCATTTCGATCGGACAATGGAGAGTTCACCAAGCGTTGGCGCTTTTTCAAGCATATGGCATTGAGAGGCAACTATCAACACCTAAGCACCACAACAAAATGGAGAGGCGGGCCGTGACTGCCTGGTGTGGAGATGGCAAGAGCATACTCACTTTTGAGGCCTCAACAGAGCCTTTGGGGCGGACGGTGGTTACGGTGTACGCATAATGGGTGCCCAACTAGTGCACTTGTTGGTAAGACACACGAAAGAGGCATGGGTAGTAGAGGCCTCTTATCACACGCTGTGCGTGTATTTAGTTGTATTGCTTATGCAAAGTGCAGGATGAAAGGACTAAACTTGATGCAAAAGCTTAGTCATTTTGTTCCTTAGTTGTGAAGGCACCAAGGCATATAGTTGATGTGTTTGGAGACTAAGAAGATCCTCAAGTGTCGTGATGTGGTGTTTGCGGAGGGCGCTACTTGTGCGGATGCAAAATGTGGAATGCATCCAAGTGGGAGTTTGGAGCCACCTACGGTGATTGTAGTGGATAGCTCAATTTCAGCGCCCGCTTGCTTTCGAGAAGTTGAAGAAAGAAGCGGCCAAGAGGCCAGGCAGGAGGGAGGTTGTGGAGGAGGCCTTGTAGCAGATAGAGACGTGGAGAACTGGCTGAACCACAAGGTTCAAGTACCCCCACAAGGGAAGCGGCCGCTTGGCGATTGGTGGATGAACCACGTTACGCACCGCCTGGTAGGGTGAGCGTCACAAAATGTAAACATTTGGTAGTCAGCTAAGCATAGATGCTTTGCAAAGTGTGGATGCAAGCCAGTGGGGTTGGCCATGCAAGAGAGTATGCATCTCGTGGCCAATGGCACATAGGAGTTAGCACATTATATGACATATAAAAGTGTTGGTGTAAGTGGGTGTTTAGGACCAAGAGGGATGCACGAAGGCAACGTGGTGCGTTACAAGGCAGCGGCTGGTGACGAGGGGCTTCTGCCAGTGGAGGGTGTAGATTTCAGCAGGACAACTTTGCACGCGTGGCCGAGTTTACCGCGTACGATGCGTGTTGACGATTGAGGCAGCCATTGGACTTGCAGATTCACCAAATGGATGTGAGACGGCGTTCTTGAATGGTGAGTTGGAGGAGGACATCTCGCTGGATGTGCAGCCAGGCATTGTGGAGGAGGGCACCAAGCGCCTTGTTTAACAACTCAAAATAGTTATACAGACTCGAAGTAATCTCGGGGCGTGGTACCAAAGGATTGGCGTTTTTTTCATCAAAGAAGGCTTTCTAAAGGCCCATCTCGGATCGCTCATATGTATGGAAAGCAAACAAGGGAGTTCTTATTGATTGTAATCATCTATGTTGATGATTGGTATCTTGGCTAGTGATGATGCGGTGTTGCGGTGTTGACCAAAGCTTGAGAAGGAGTTTGAGATGAGTGATATTTGGACGCTTTGGGTTGCACTTGGTGTTGCATTTGAGCGCAATGTAGCGCACGCCTCATCGCCCATGAGCGAGCAAGTTCATCGAGGTGCTCAGCGGTTCAATATGAGAGTCTGGCCATTGGCACCCTCTTGATGTGAAGGGGTCATTGTTGAAGCTTTCGGATTAAGGGAGTTCAAGGAGGTTGAAAGAGAGATGAAGGCCATTTGTCCTGGCTTGTGGTGATGGAGTGATATGCAGTAGTGCGCAAGTGACCTTACATTTCAGTGCATGATAAGCCGGTCGCCCGTAGCTAATGCTCAACATTGGATAGCGGTAAGCATGCGAGAGTCTTGAGCGCGTGGCCTGAAGTATGGTAGCGAAGTAGAACGATGAAGTTGAGAAGAGATCTTGCGTCACGGATTAGAAAGCGGGTGATGTGAATAAGCGCGGTCCGCTCACAGAGGTATGTATTGCTGTCAGAGATGGGCGCAATCTCGTGGAACTGCAAGAGGCAACCCACGATAGCGGTGTCCACAACTTAAGTGAAAGATATGGCAACAAGCCATTGCAAGGCATTGTGGCTGCGGCAACTATTGGAGGATGTTGAGTTTGTCGCAGCTGAGCCACGGCGATCACGTGGCGACGACCAAGGGTGTATTGTGACCTGAGACCCCAGCGCGCTCACGCGAAGCGCGTTGATGTTAACACCATTTCATTCGGAGAGGAGGATGGAGAGGTGAGCTTGTGGTATTGTCATGGGGAGGAGATGGTAGCCGTGTGTTGACCAAGGCGCTTCTTTAAGGTGAGGCGAGAAGCCAACAAAGGCGATGGGTTGCGAGGTGGTAACTACTGCGGGCAGTGGGAGTGCGGAAGATTAGATTGCCTGTGAGTTACAGGGAAGATCTAATAGAGTATATATATATATATGGAAGCTTATCTTAGTATTCTAGAGTGCCAGTCTTAGTCCTAAGAGCAATAGTGAGGAGAGGGCTGGTCCAAGAGCCTTAGAGAGCGAGTAAGGCCTGGCAAAGCCTAATCCCAGCACACATGTAGCACCATGCGCCAAACCTATGGATATATGCTGAAGGCGCTCTGGAAGGTGCCAATAAGGAAGTATAAGTAAGGCCTTTCTTTAGAAGGCAACATCTGCATTTGAGCATTAGTGCTCTACTTGTTTGTATTCTTTCTCTCTGTTTATCGAAGCTCTCTTACAAGACGGAGATGATTTCGCGGAGAAGGATATCATTTCGACGTGAGGAAAATCGCGGCGGTGGATTCAAGTAATAGTACGTGTACAGGCGGCAGGTCATAGTGTTGTCCCTCGCGACCAATCTTTGATCCAGAATCGCGCACATCCATCGCGAAACACCATTTTAAGCTGACAACTCCTTGCAACATCCATGACCTTGAGTATTTCAAACATCCTATTTCGGAGCGAGGTTACTATGAAATGAGAGAAAACTGAAAAATCACGAAAAATCAAAGAATTAGGTCATGAGTTGGCTTCGCTTTTTGGACGCACCCGTCACTAAGGAGATGCTGTCAGAGACATTGTTGGAGCAATTTAACCCTCCTTCGAAAGGAGCTTCACCGCTTTGGACAACGGAAGGACGTGAATAATCAAGTAGGAGGTTATGATTGAGCAACGCAAGGAGAATGAATCTGGCCGAGAGGATCTGGCTTGTGTCAAGATTTGCCAAGGGAGGCAATAGCAAGGATTGCATGAGATTAAGCATCACGCGAAAAGCAAAGAAAACTCTGCCACATTGCTCAAACCCTAGTACCAAATAAGCCCAAGGCAAGGAAAGTGTTGATCAAGCCTCAAAAGTATTGAAAGAGAGAAGAACAAAACAGAAGGAGCGAGAAAAGTGAGTGAGGCCTTGATTGTGGATTCGGAGCCACACATGATCGACGGGGGTTGGTGATGCCTTCCACACCTATCAACCTGAAACTTCGGGAAGAAGATTTTAACTAGACTTGTAGTAGGTGGCTAACTCCCAGGGAGCTGCTCTCTAATAACAACACAGTTACGGTGGTCCTCTATCTCACCTCATCCCGCGATCGTGCCCATGCTTACAGTTGCGCCAACTCAGCTTGCCCCAAATAAATCGGCTATGGGAGGTTTTGAAGGTCAATTCAACAATGTGGGGTGTGTTGTGAGGTCACCAAGTGTCTTTGGTTACATCAGCCCCTGTCATGTAGGAAATTTGTATCTACTCAAATTCACCAGTGAATGGGAGTTCATTTGCTCACATGCTGATGATCACCTACGAAGAGCTTGTGATCTTTGGCATAGGAGGCTTGGGCACTTGAATTTGAAGAGCTTGAAGGGCCTCCAACACATTGTGGTGAGTGGACACTCTCTTGCCAGCGGTGGGTTCTTGGGCACGCGAGGGTGCGTTGAGGCCCAGCCAGCGAGCGGCGTCCCTAGCGTGGAGCAACAAAGGGCGCTGAAATTGGAGTTAGTGCGGTCGGACGTGTCTTGAGCCAATGAAGACATTCCGTTGGAGGAGCAAGGTATTTTGTCACCTTTATAGATGATTTCTCACGTAAAACATGAGTGTATACGCTGGCGCAAGAGTGAGTGTTTGGGCGTTTTGAGACTTGGAAGGCGCCATGAGGCTTGTCCCGGTCGATTGCAAGGTGAAGGTCTTGCAGTCGGATAATGGAGGGGAGTATGTGTCAGGCTTTTGAGAAATTCCTCAAAGCCAGCGTTAGCGCCATGTTAGAAAGCAAGCAAGCAAGCAGAAATAAAGCGAGAGGGAGAGGTGAAAGCGAAAAGTAAGGAGGCGAGGCTCCTCTAAGTATATATATGTAAAGAGAGAGTAGTTATGTCTAGTGATAGCAGTGATAACATAACGACCGCTTCACCTTTATTATCAATAACCTAGCTAAGCTAGCACAGTTTACTATCCCAGTGGAAGTTAATTCGAGGTAATTACTAGGAGTTAATTCCTAGGGGTAGAAAGTTACTAGGAGTTCCTAGGGGTAGAAAGTTCTGAGTCTACCCCTAGGTTATGTCTCCCAGCGCTCCTCCTCGACCAAGGCATCATTAAAACTCTTCTTGAAGTAAAACCCAATGGAAACCTCCAAGATAAGAAAAGAGTGCATGAAGGTCTTGAAGGCGCATTAAATATGTGCTGCTTCGCGGTGTTTGTATGCGGTAGAGCTTTAATCAGCATATCCGCGATGTTCTTCGTGGATTCAATTTTAGTGATGGGCACTGACTTGAGTCTACAAGATCTTGCATATATCAGAATAATATTGGGTTGATGTGTTTACGCTCGATCAGCTTTGATGAAGCCGGTGGAGACTTGGGCTACGGCTTGCGACATTGTCTTCAAAGATCGCGATTGAAGTGCGGAATCTTGCCTTGCATTGATCGCTAGATTGTTCTTACCATTATTCTCCTGCCACTCCCTGACTTCAGGTGCGACCGTGGAGGGCAAGAAGTTCTGCGTGGTTAGTGGAGGTGGCAAATGGCGGTTTGCTTGGTAACTTCCAGCGAAATGGGCGCCCGTTCTTCAAGAAGATAGCGGTTTGAGATTTGCCATTAGTACTCATCCGTCCAGGAACCAGTCGAAATATCCTACTATCTTTGCATCTGCGACTTTGGTGAAGTACAAACCCAAATCTTACGTGCGACGAAGGTACCTTAGCAAATGTTTGATGGCGGCCCAATGTCGTTGAGTAGGCTTCTTGCGTGACGTGCCAAAACGACAGTTCTGGAAATGAGATGTCGGGGGGCAGTGTGGGTGGCGAGTACTGAGCGCGAAGCCAGCCGAGTACCCAGGTTTATCCACCTCTTCCTCCTCCTCCTCGCCGGTAGTATGGATCCTCGCCCGGTCTTGCTGCGCTTAGATCATTAGTCTTTGAGGAGTCAGATTTGCATCGGCCATGCCCAAGTTGCGAAGAAGCTTGCGGGTGTAGGATTCTTAGTGGAGTAGGATGCTACCATCACAGGAAGTGTTGTATCTGCAGGCCTTTCTCGGTGAGGAATCAGCGAAGGTGGTGATACTGCGTCTGGCAACTTGCTTCGGAGCGCGTAGAGGGCCTTGCGAGATGGATTCCGACAAAGTGGCTGGGAGGCGCAGCCGGGACAGCGGGAAGAAAATCCGGGTAGCTTGATGAAGATAGTCTCCTCGAGCTTTCGCCATAGAGATATCTTTGTAACAACATCCAGGAGTTGCGTAGCAAGGGAGAAGCTGAGCTGCAAGAGCAAGTAGGTACCAAGTAGGCAAGTAGAAGTGAAGGATGTGCAATCCATCAGCGGGAGTAGGTTTGATGATAATCAATTCCGAGTGCTGATTGAATCCTTGTGCCGCCTTGACGGACCTTATGTCGAGCAGTCTCGCGATGCTGCGTTATCTCTTGCGGGTGAAAACCAGCTTGTATCAATAGGACGAGTTGATAAGTTGGTGTGCTGATTTGCGAAGGCGCTTGCAAACTTGCGGAGAGAGTCGTACTCATTGATGATTACTGTTACCCGGTCAGACTGTCTATTAATGCAGCCTTGGCAAACAAGCGAGGTAGTGGGTTCGAGATCGAGGTTGAGAAGCTTGGTGGCGAAGGTTGAAATGTCGGAGATGGAACGATTCGGGTTCCGTGTCACTGAGATTCGGAAGTCGCCGGTTCCATGGATGATCGGAGAGACTTGGCTAGTCGTGGTGGGTTTTTAGTTGAGGGGGTAATGTCTTCTTGGAAAGGGGTGGGTTTCCGGATCGCAGGATTAGGTTACGAAGAATCTGAGGGCTAGTTTGAAGCTATCCAGGATGCAGTGAGCTAAGGTTTGTAGGTGGAGAAGTTTCTTAACCCGGCTTGGGCGATTCCAGCGTGCGTGAATAGGGTTCGTGGAGGGAGACTCGGCGGCACGGAAAGGTGAGAGGAGCAAAGCGGAGGAAAAGCGAAGATTTGGAAAAACCGTCTCTATAAATACCAATTTTACCAGCGGGCCTTGTATAGGGTGCCATTCCCAGGGTCTATATGCTTGATGATCTGTGGGAGAATCGAAGCCTACACGTAATCCTTCTAGGCGATGGGCACTAATGGTGCGGATTCGAAGTTAGTCGCGAGGTATCCGGACACGGCATCCAAAGACCGCGGAGATAGCGGATGGCTGATGACGGCGGATACTGGATTCGAGAGATGTTTGGGTATTGAGCCCAGTTGAGTGCAGATAGGAGAATGGTAGCGGCGGAAAAACGGCGCGACTCCACATAGAGCGGGGAGGTTAGCATGGATCGGGAGGGCGGGTGATCAATGGATTTTCTTAATGAATGCTTGGCTAATCCGTTCTAGAATGCTCGTAAGGAAGCGAGAATACGTGAGATCAATCCAAGTGAGGCGGTACAATGGTCTTGAATGCATAGGATCTAAACTCCTGGGCATTATCCATTCTAAGTATCTTGATGGGCTTATAGGAAGTAGTTACTGAAATCTAATGAGCATCGCGAGGAGTGCAGGGAATGCCATGTTAATTACTAAGGAGAGATAATTACGCGTAGCTTCCGGAAGGCATCAACTAGAAACAAGAAAGTAAACAGTAGGCACCTGAGGCGGGGGTTAATGGAGTCAGCCGAGATGTCACCTTGCTCATCGTTCGGTGGTTGGTAGGCGTAGGTAAGCGTCGGCGTGATGGGTGCCAGTACTTGCCTTGTATACATGCGGTCACCCAGTCATCGACTTTAGGCCCCGCATCACTTGAAATTTTGAAGTATGGCAGTGAGGACCGGTATCATCTTGTTGTGAAGGAGTCTTGCCACGGGTGCTTGATCGGCTTGATGCCATATCTGGGCCTTGGGTAGTGCCGTTTGTATGATAGGAAGCGCTTGACTCTGTAGTCGGAGAAGATTAAGTATCTCATACGGTCCGGAAGGTCCAGTGAGGAGTCTTAAAACAGTGGTTTGAGTGCCCACTTGTAGTGCCATGTGTTCATCATCATTTTCCAAACTTGTGGAAATGTGGATCCCATTGGAGCCTTTGTCGGTAGGCGGTCGAGGCTACTGAGGCGTCAGCGCATACATCGCCTTACTACACACGAGGAATCCCGGGCAATACTATAGATTGCCCGGCCCTCCGAGAACAGAAGTTCCGACCCCGAAACGTAATAGTGAGTATTTCACCCAGCTACGTAAGTCGCACAAACAAGATGAATCAAAAGATTCGGGTTTCCTAAGTGTTGGCATGAGTGGACCCGCTATCTGGGAGTGCCTTGTCTAATAGCATTGAAAGTCAGAGGGAAAGGACCATGAAAGTACACGGATCTACTTCATTGAAACGAGGGTGCATCGAGGATTACGCCCCCTCTTTCCCTCTTTCGGTTTGAAGTTCTGGAAAATTTCGACCCAATGGCGTGGGTGCGGCACTCGCGCGCGTCAGTCACCTATACGACCGGCGATTGTGACAAGCCCCTCTAGATGTTCAGACGGGAAGATTGACTAGTGGCGATGATACGTCGATTAGCCGTCGCGATCATAAGGCTCGCGGCCCAGTCTGGTCATACCGTTGGTAATCGCGGCGATCGTCCACGGTCATTGTCGGTTATCGCGAGATCGAATCTTAGTTGTCAGCGATGGTAGTTATCGCGATTGCTTGAGTAGCGATTTAATAAACCTCGGCTTGGCGTCGTGCTGCCGCTTCGGCGATGGGGAGTGCGTCGTGCGGCCTCGGTAATGTTAGCTTCTACGACTTTTATTCTTTAGCGTGGTGGAGAAGCCAGGCTTGTTATTGGCGGAAGTTGGAGTAAGCGGAGGTAGTGATGATAGGTTGGTCGTATGGATCTCCCTTGGCCGAGATTACGCATTCTTCAAGCGAGCTGTTGCTTCTACGCCATCAACAAGTTGGACATGAGCTGGAGTGAGTATTAAATCGCATGTTGCGATCTTCTTTGAGCAAGACTAGGTTTGTGCGGTGGAAAAGTAGATGAGGTTTTGTCGATTAAGTCAGCGTCGGGTGATGCGTTCGCCGCTTACGATCGGAGTTGAAGCGGATAAGCAGTGGAGGAGTGAGTTGAAATCATGGATGGAGGGAAGTCCATGTGCGAAGGATTCGCCCATTAAACTCCCGGGCTTGAGGAAGCGTGAAGTCTTGGTGATGTTGAAACGTGCTTGGATTTGAGACCGCAGGCTCGCCGCGTCAGAAATGCTGCCCGATCTTTGATGGCGTAGTGAGGTCTCCATGTGGCCCAGCGTAAGATCATCCCAACGCTTGTTGGCACTTGGAGTTTGGCATCCCCCTCGTAGTAGCTCATTCTGAGCACCTTCAAGTTCTTCGCCCGAGGTAGGTGTGAGCGTCGCTTGTCCATTCGAGAAAATTGTTGCGAGTCTGCGAGAAGCGTCAAGTGAGCTTAGAGTGCAGAGACTCACGTCTGTTAGTCGTATTGGTGCAAATGCGAGCACACACCAAAGATGGCCAAAGAAAGAAAAATGTCGAAAATAACGAGAAAGTGGGCTGCGGGGAGCGGAGGCGGGACAACAACGAGCTGCAAAGGCGGCGGGAAAACCCAGAGCGATCTGCTGCGAGGTAGAGGAAGCGGATGACTTGCTCATTTGTAACTGCGGACACCGGATATGCACTGTTGGACCAGCAACCACACGAAAGAATTAACTAGAACAAACGGAGAGGAATAAAATATCTTAGGGCAGCAGTATAGGCTAAATGAGGTTGTGTCTGTTGTTTGTGAAACTGCAGTGTATTGTAACAAAAGCAGATTACATGTAGCAAAAAGAAAAATAAAAGCAAATAAAACGAGTAAGTAACTATCCTTCTCTCATGTGTCACTTCTAAAAGGAAAGATAAAATAGCCACAACCACCAAGGAAAGCAAAACTAAGGGAATAGAGCAAAGCGTATCTTGATAACGTGTTAGAAAGCCAATGACAGCAAGCTTAAGAAATAAGCAAGAGGGAGAGGTGAAAGCAAAGAAGAGAGGTGGGCAAGGCTCTCCTCTAGTATAAATATGTAAAGGAAAGTAGTTATCTCTGGTGATGGCAGATGATAACACTTGACCACACCTTTATTATCCAATAACTACAACTAAGTACAGTTTACTATCAAGTGGAAGTTAATTCCAAGGTAATTACTAGGAGTTAATTCCTAGGGAGTAGAAAGTTACTAGGAGTTAATTATAGGGGTAGAAGAGTTCTGGGTCGCCTAGGTTGTATCTCAGCACACACAGCACATCATTCTGCAGCCTCACTTGGAAATGGTGTTGCGGAGCGTGCAAACCGCACCATTATTAGGTACTTAAGAGGCATGAGTCGTGGCCAAGGGCTCAAGTATGAGCTATAGGGTGAGGTAGTAGACCCAATGCGGTGTATACAAGACATTGCTTGGCTCAAACATTAGTAAGCAAGACACCACCAGAGGCTTGGAGTGGAGAGAGGCCGCATGTGTCCCATATGCGTGTTGTTTGGTTCCGTGCGTATCGTTGGTTCCAAATACAAAGAGGACCAAGTTGGATGCCAAGGGCATCAAGTGGCTCTTTCTTGGGTATTGTGAGGGAGACCAAGGCCTATGAGGTGATGTGTGTGGAGACCAAAATTACATCCCGTGATGTAGAGATGTGACATTCTTGGAAGATGGAGGAGCTCATTTTAAGCTCTTCGAGGTGAGCCCAAGTGGGAGAAGTGGAGGACCAGCCCATTACAGTGTGGGCTCCAACTCCAAGAGTTGACGTTGAAGAAGTGGGAGATGAAGATGAGCATGATTTGGAAGAAGCCCAATGTGGAGGTCATTATTCACCCTTAAGCATGAAGATATCAACTACTTGCCCACCCAAAGGAGCAAGAGAAGGGCCATTCGTGGAGGGAGCCAGGGAGCAGCGATACTTGGAGGAGGCAAGATATCCTACAAGGACTCGCGAAGCCACTTGGAGATTGGTGGATGGTGCATTCTTCCTCCTCCGAATGAAGACCAAGCGAATGTGGCATTAGTTGGAGACCCATCTACACTTGGAGAGGTGTTGAATTGTGAAGATGCAGAAGCAAGTGGGAGGTGGCGATGGAAAGAAGAGTCTGAGGCCCTCATTCACTTACAGAAGCGGCTTGGGAGCTTGCACCGCTTCCTCTCAATAGATCAAGTATCGGTACATGGTTAAGTGGGTTTCTCCACCAAAAGAGATGCTTTGAGACATGGTAGAGTACAAGCGAGGCTGGTTGCTAGGGGTTCACTGATGGGGGTAGTTCAATGAGACATTTGCCCCAGATTTAAATTCAACACGATTGGTATATTATAAGCATTAGAAGCGTGAGATGCACAACATGGATATCAAGACCGCCTTCTCAACCAACAAGTAGGAGTCATCCTACATGGATCAAGCCCGAGAAGGATTTGTACATAAGCGAGGAGCATCTCAAAGATGCAAGTTGAAGAAGGTATTGAAGCTCAATGAGAGAGAGAAGGAATACAAACAATCAAAGCACACAAACAAGTAGAGCAATGAATGTTAATGAGATACATATGTTTCAAGCCCCTTATCTATCCATAGTAGGCACATGGTGCTACAATCAATATAGGATAACTTGAGAGGCTAAGTCCTCTCTTTCTCTCTCTAAGGCTTTAGGACCCGTACTCTTCGCACACCCTTACGGGGACTATGTTGAAACATGTACCTGTTGAAGTAGATAGTGTATATGGAGTTATAGGAAAGAGAACTACGCACTTGGATTAGTTAACAGACTCCATTAGGTGTTGCTTGTAGTCGCTGCGTACATAGTGGTGAGTTATCCCACATGGTTAGGAGGTATGTAGAGGAGGCTTCCTTGTTTGTATTCAGCCCTTGCATGGCTGAAATTATCCAATACCATCTAAGTGCAAAGTCTTTCCCTTCAATCTCAATAGGTTGTGGCCCACGCACGTCGGTAGTGCCACAAGGAGAAATTCAGATCATTTGGAGAGGATCGAGAGCTTGTGGGACAAAACCAGCCTTGTTTACATGTGTGCACCTTCAATCCAATTGGTGTAAGTCCATTCCCAAAGGAGAAGTCTTGAAGTGCATTTTCTTTGGAGTTTGTTGGCTGATGTTGGAGTTTTGAGTGCATTTGAGTGTGAGGTTGTGTTTTGAGAGAGATCACACTTGGTAGGGCTGGTTGCATGCTCTTTCATTGAGTTTGTGCTTAGATTTACATTGGGAGCCAATTAGGCTGATTGTGCACTTGGGTGCATTTTGGGATTGCAATTGAGGCATCTTGCAATCTTGTGAGTGCTTTTGAGTGTTTTTTGAAGCATCTTTGAGTTGATTGAGGAGTTTGCCATTCATTAGAGGGCTGATTGTGCTCTTGTGAGGTGAATGTGGTACATTTGTGCATTGGTGAGTTTGAAAGAGATGTAGATCTAGATCTAGATCTGATTTGTGCTTCAGAGGAATCTTGCACATTTGGCATTGGTGAGTTGAAGAGGCCGATTTGAGCACTTGCGAGCGATGGAGTCAGTTTTGTGATTTTACATTGCAAGAGGGCGATTTGCACCTCATTGATGATTAGGGCAAGTTTGAGAGTCCATTAGGGTCAGATTGCATCATTTTGAGTGGAGCGGGCTAGTTTCTTGCATTTGTGATTGCAAGAGGGTCGATTGCACTTTGGAGTGATTAGGACAAGTTTGAGTGTCCATTAGGCTGATTTCAACCCTGCGAGGTTGGCGGAGTGATCGCGAGCCATTTTGGGTCACTGCTTCATTTGGATCCTCGTAAGGGCTGATTGGGGGAGTCTCTTAGCTCCTCGAGGTGTGGATTGCACTACATTGTGAGTTAGTGGCTGAATTCCCAGTTCTCGTTGCTCATGCGCGAGCTGGGCATAGGGTCTCATTTGGGCGGTTAGAGAGCCATCAACTTCATGGAGTCTTCATGTTGAGATCTTCTTCGTGAGGACTCAGTGGTCAGACAGTAATTGGTGCAACTTGAGCCCATTGCCTTTGTTTTAGGGATTCTAGGGAGGCAAAATTGAGGTTTGTCAACTCCCCTAGCTTCTTTAGGTGCTGCCATCAAGTGGGAGCTACTTCAA
>CM073331.1:600000-822500 GCA_037043015.1 Bryum argenteum
CCGAGGAGGACGGCGTTGCTTGCGTCGAGCTTCTTGCTGGAAAGGCAGGCCATGTGAACTACGACACTGTGCCCGGAGTTGTGTACACTCACCCTGAAGTTGCCAGTGTTGGCAAGACGGAGGAGCAAGTGAAGGCCGCTAACATTAAGTACAATGTCGGCAAGTTTCCGTTCATGGCTAATAGCCGTGCTCGCAGTATCGATGACGCTGAAGGTATGGTGAAGATCATTGCGGAGAAGGAGACTGACAAGATTTTGGGTGTGCATATCATGGGCCCGAGTGCTGGTGAGCTTATCCATGAGGCTGTCTTGGCAATGGAGTACGGAGCCAGCAGTGAAGACATCGCGCGTGTCTGCCACGGTCACCCCACTTTGAGCGAGGCCGTCAAGGAGGCTGCCATGGCGACCTACGACAAGCCTATCCACGTCTAGAGTTGTAAACTCAGAGTATGTCACCTTTCAATAAACAACTCTCGAATGTTAATGTACATTCTTTCTCGCAATTAGTACCATTGTAGAATTCAAGCCTTTTCTGAACTTAATACAATCACAGTCTGATTAAGGTAGAAGATGCTGTTTGCTACAGGAAGATGCTGACACAGAGAGGTCAGTATTGAGCTGCATACTGGTTCACTGCACAGGCATATGCTTGTCAATCCTGAGCCTCATTCTGCTCTATGTTCGCTGCTGGTCCGATTGAGAACCTTTCAATGTCCTGGAACTTTCAATCTGAGCATATAGCTTGAATGTGTCTGACATTGAAGTCATTCCTAACGGATTACTGGAGGGGTTTGATTTTCCTATAGATTCTTATCTGTGTTTGAGGATAGGGGAAACAGGGTCATAGATTTTCAGTGGCTCACGAAGCGTTCTGGAATAAGTGCGAAATACAATGAATCCACTGATGCTTCGAGGGAGGAACAGATTGGTATCGACGGTCCAGAAGTGGATGTTGAATGAGCCACAAAGTGTGGATCATGTTGTTGCTTTGTGTCGGCGAGGATATAAAAGTGTCGTCAAAAGCGACTGGCTGCTGCTTTCCCTTTTGAGATGATGCACAGGGAATAATTATTGTGGACCACTGAAGTTTCCTGATCGTAATTATTCATAGATGTGGTTTATATCTCTACTCGGTCCACCCATCTATTGTGGGACTCAAGATCCTGTTGTATGGGTGCCCATGTTGGGATCTGTAAGTGCCGCAAATGTTCTGAAGGAAGGCTGGATATATGTACTTGCCCTTCGTCGAAGTTTTTGGTTTTTTTGAGTGGTCTGGAACGACCTTCAAATGATGCTTTTTGTTCTATTGCACATTAATGCCTCTTGTCGGCTACTGAGGACATTTTGGCCTAAGAATGAGATTGAGGATATGCGGATTAGGTCTTCTTAATTCTTCAAAAAAGCCAGAAAAACGGGTTGGGGTCTGGTCAGTCCCTTATTTACTATATTAAGCTCATGAAATCAAAACCTTCTGCAGGTTGTAAAGTTTTTCTATAGTCATTCCTTGCTTCAGAATTCCCCATACTTGAGGAGATATTCACAGTCAAAGTTTAAAATACTGCTTGAAATGTGCCCAAACTGAGGTATATGCTTGTTTAATCTCTAGTCTGCCCAAAATAAGTTAGATTGGAAGAACTTTAAAAATTCACCAAAAATTGAGATAATACTTTTTGTTCAAGTTTTGATTTTTGTACTTGGAAAGAAGGTCTTAAGGTACGATCTCACTGCATGGATCTTTCATCCGACTATCCTTCACACGCCTTTGAAGTTGAGTTTCAGAATACCTCCATGTGAATTTTGTTTTTAGGTTTTATAGGCCACATGAGGTAAAAGTTGTATAGACATGTTTTAACTTACTTAGGGACAAGAATTTGAAGAGTCACAGTTCAAATTTACTCTTAAAATTAGTTTTTTGGGCTTGGAACAGCTCTGAAGCATTCGAGATTGTTGGAGAATGTCACATAGTGACCAGCAATGTATTGCGCTATCTCAGACCATGAGCCAAGATCGATTGTTGGCCATTCTTTTGTCTATTTAAACTTGTAATAAGGAGACTATCACCACTAACAAGATGTCTCCAAACTTTGATCCAGTTGTATGTGTGGCGGCTCTAATCACTCTCAACTCATTTTCCCTTAATAAGCCTTACTTGGTAGCAGAATCACGACTTACTTCATTGGTAGTAATTGGCCACAACTCAACTTTGAGGGGCCATATCTCCTAAACTATCTCCTAAACCATGAGCCTTAGAATTTTGGAAAGCTCTTGTCCATAGTTTTATAACGACATGTAGTATGCCTCATTTTGTAAAGAAAGTCATTTGGTCCCTAGAGGCAACAATTCCGAGTTCACAAATGTCCCAGAAATGTACTTCAACTTTGAAAAGCCATATCTCATGATTTGAAATGCACATCATGTCCTTCACAAATGTGACTCACAACTTTAAATCTTTGGACCCTTAGAGGTGTGTGCTCAAACAAGGTTCCCAACCATGTAAGTCACACTACCAACTTCGTCCTGAGCACGGCGCTATTGCGTGCTCTGTGCTCGGGACTCCTTTTGGTCACTTCACTTGGTCTCTTGCCAAGCCCAAGCCGTCACTCCCGGGGTCCTCTTGGCTCACCACGTTGTTCGGACATCCTTTGGAAAGGAATGTGCTGGCAAAGGGAACTCTTCATGTATAAGGTCATGGAGACGACATAGTTGGGATCTATTAAACTGATTGTAAGGGGGTGCATCTTTTCTCTACGAAAGCTTATTTGCTGGAAGCAACATTGCATGTTTGGCGACATGTTTGGGAGTCAGAGATTGAAGTCAAGATCTCTCTACAACAAAGATGTCGGGCGTCAATGTCAATGATCAACTACGCACATGTTATACTTGCTCAATACTCACAATGAAGTAGTGGCCTTGAATTGGTTGGTTTTTTTGTCTACATTGATATATTACTCACTAATGCTTTAATCCTACACTAGAACATATACACTTGTAATGGGCTCAATATGGGGTGTGAAGCCAACTCGGTTTGTTGAGCACCTTGATTTGAAGCACTTCATATAGTTTGAAGAAATTACATTTATTGAAAAATTTGTACAAAGGATGCTTATTTCGTATTACAAATCTTTCCATCACCATATGCATTCCAAACTCCAGATTGTATTCATCACCATTGACAGGCTTCCAGCTCTAAATTTAACCAATAGATATTCTCAAAAATTTGTGTGCAATTCAATAGAGAAGTGGTGCACATATTTACCAATGAAGCTACTACACTAAAAATTATATTTAGTGTTGGATGACAATTAGTGTAGTACCCACCATCATGCTCCAACACTATTAGTCAACTTGTGGACAATTAGTGAATGGGAGGGCCACCCCTTCTTAATGGCAACCTCCCTTTTATGGTCAACTTGTAAACAATAGTGTATTGGGGGGCCACCATATCTTAATGGCAGCCTCCCTTTTAGTCACCAAAGTTGCAAGTTGGCTAACACCAAACCAAAATCTAGCACTAAATGTCAACTTCTTCATTTTTCAATTCTTTAATTCTTACTATTGTTCACAACTGGTGTTGGAATTGACAATTAAAGTTGCTACAATTCTACCCTTGTTGACAATTGGTGTTGTTGTTCGTATTTAGTGTTGCCAACACTAAATATAATTTTTAGTGTAGTGGATTCGTCTGTCATGCTGAATAGACATTTCTATTTGAGTTAAGTGTTATTTTTGGCCGCCGTCTAGAAGCCCTACCAATGGAAAAGAGTCAATTGAAAGTACTTTGTGTCAAAATTTAAACCATACTCTTCTTGAAGGAGAATAAGACATTGCATAAGACAAGTTCACAAAGAGCTAAACGAAAAAACCAAACATTAATTTATGATTTGATAGTCACTCTTTCTTTAATTTAGAACTAATGAAATTGTTCTCAAAGTCCTTCACCATGAGCTGATAGAGGATACATGGTATCAAACAATAAAAAGAAACATGTTAGTCTTGAACATGTAGCCAAACAACTTGTTTATTTTTAACCCCTAAATGGTTTGACTCATTTGTAGTAAAATGAACACATCCTCAAAAGCATTGTCATAGGTGGAGGTAAAAGTGTGTTATCCAAATCTCAACCGTACAATCTTGTCGTAGACATATTGAACATCATGTGGGTCAAATTTTGAGTCATGAGGCTTCATAGATTGCGAGATCATAATGTATTAATACTCAAAAATGATCACATAATTTCATCATTTTCACTTTAAAGTGAAAATGCTACCATTAGACTTATTGCAATGAAAAAGTCACCAATTAGAATGTTGTTCACCTTCATCTCAGTAGCATCCTTGAACAAAAAAAAACCATGAGAAAAATTTCTTTGTGCAAATTATGGCCCTGCAATGGTGAAAACTGCCCTAAATTTTACAAAGGAAAAAATGTCTAAAACTAGGCTGCTGTCACTGAAATGCATGCCATTAATTCATACTTCATTGTATGGGTCTGAGATTTTCATTACATAAACTAGACTTGATTTGGGACCCAACCCAAGTGATTTCGTCCAAAACGGAGTCCGGATGAAGAAGTTATGGCTCTCCAAAGTTGGTGTCATCCAAAATGTCGTTTTTCGACATTCGGCCCGCTTAAGGGTTAAACAACAAATATTAATATTAGATCTACCTCAGTACACTAAATTTGATAATTAGTGTTAGATACACTAATTTACATAAACATGTTATAAGTTTTTACTGTTGTTCAATAATTTTACCCACTATATTGGCCAAGATGGGAGTCCTTATATAGTATCAGTATCAATGCTCTTGGTAATTTTTTTTAAACAAAAGTAAAAACTTGTAGCATTTTCAAATCTTACAATAATCCAACACTAATTATCAAATTTAGTGTAGATGGTTCGTCAATAATCTTGGGTATCAAACTAGATAGAAATATTCTCACTCTCCCATTTGCCTTCCATTTTTGCTCATTCAAGTCTTCTTGAATCATGCACTTGCAGAAGGATGGTTCAAAAAAATCAGGTTTCGAGAAATTAGGTGGGCAATTTCATCCTTGATTATGATATGATCCTATTTAATCTCAGAATTTTGAAAAAAATATTTTTTTCTAGTAGTTATTGAATCTTATCATTGGATACAATTTATGTAGTGAAATTGTATGTGTACCATTTATTTCCCAAAATTTTGACTCCTTAAAGTGATATAAAAGCCCTAAAACTCATAGCTTTATCACATTTTTGCAATATAAAAAAAGAGGTGATTGTACAAGCTATCTAACACTTCTACAAACTCCTCTAGTTAGTTACCATAATTTATGATTACTACTAAAATAAACCAAAAAATGGGGAGTTGGGGGACGGGGAACTGGAAACCAAGAACAAATGATGGAAACCAGGAACAGGAGTTTAGAGTTAGGGAACCATTAGTAAAGAAAAGGAGAATGGGGAATCCGAGTAGAGGACATAGTTAGTGGTTTTTGATTGTTATTGAGAGTTTTCTATATCCCAATAATAATAATACAAGGAGTCAAAGGGACAAGAATATGGAACATGAAAATGGGAGCAAAGAAGGAGTGAAGGGAGATCAAGGGAAGATTGGAGGGGACTAGGAACGGGGAATAAAGGATAAGAATTACGAACAAATAATGAGAACCGAGAACGAATGATGGGAACTACAAACAAATGATGAAAACTAGGAACGAATGAAGGAAACCAAAAAGGAAAGTTGTCGGAGGGGGAACTCAAAAGAAAGGATGGGAACCGGAAACGGGCCAAAGCATGGGTAACCGAGAGAAAAGGAATGGAGGACGTGTAGTAAATCTTTAAAAGTAGGAGGACCATCAACCAGGGAACCGAAGATACGGGATAGTTTTTACATAGCACCAAATAAAGAGCTCACCCGTCGGGAGCTCACAAGTCATTTAAAATAGTTTTAAAAAATATATTTTGGTCGTGGTCATCACATTTGGTCATGTATACATGGTATGAAGAGTTTTAAAGATTTTAAAGAGTTTTCATGAGTGGTATTTGATTGTTATTAAGAGTTTATTAGATCTTAAGAATATAAAAGGGAGGCAAAGGGATAGATAGATAGATAGAAACTCCGATCCCTTTCTAAGGGGCCGGCGTGAATGAAGTGTCCGTTCGTAATGCTAATATCCCGATGGCCACCGGACAAGGGGAAATTGGAACAATTCTACTTCCCCCTCTTGAGGGTGGACTATAACTACGCTAGTTTCTAGCCTAGTTACTAATGCCTTGAAGATACTTGACATAGTATCCCCCCAAAGGGCTTTGAGGTACCCATACAACAAGGTCCAAAGACCCCCCACAATAGTTGGGTGGACTATAGTGGTAAGCACCACGCCGGCATGGAGAATAGAACCCACGACCTCCTCATTGGGAGCCTAAGCCCTAACCACCAAGCCAAGGCTTGTGGTGCCTGAGGCAAAGGGACAAGGAATATGGGAATGGAAAATGGGAGGAAAGAAGAAGAAAAGGAGGGATGAATGGAACTAGGAACGGGAACAAAAGATAGGAACTGGGACAAAAGATGAGAACCAGGAACAAATAATGAGAATTAGGAATGATTGGTGAGAACTATGAATGAATGATGGAAAGCGAAAGTGAATGATGGAAAGCGAAAGTGAATGATGGAAAGCGATAAGGGAAGTTGGGGAATAGGGAAATGGGAACAAAAGATGGGAAACATGTTTGAGAGTTTGGAGGTAGAGAACCAGTAAAAAGTAAAAATGGAGAATGGGGAACGATAATAGAGGACGTAGAACTGAGAACAACGGAAAGAAGGAACGAAGGACATGCTAAATATCTTAAAAAACACGGGGAACTAAAAAGATGGGAAAGGAGAACATGCTATAAATCTTAAACAACATGGAGATCCGAAAGAAGGGAAGTTGCATATTGATTGGATATTCCATAATTTCAACATCACCAAAAACCTCCAACTTCGTATTATTTTTTATACCTAAGTTTGTATTTTTTACACATTTTATAAATTTCAATCTGACCTTTTTGATGTTCGTTACCGGCTGACACGGATAAGAACTTGTATAAAAGAATATAAATTGTATGTATGTCCTTGGCGGTCCGTATATGCATGGTCATGGTCATCATTATTGGGTCATGTGTACACATGAAGAGTTTTGAAGACTTTGAAGAGTTTCAGTAAGTGGTATTTCTTTGTTATTAAGTGTTCTTTAGTTTCCAATATTATAAGGAGTCAATGGGCCAAGGAATATATAACATAAAAATGGGAGAAAGTAAGGAGTAAAGAGGAGATCAAGGGAACATCGGAGGGGAATTAGGAACTAGGAGCAAAGGATTAGGACTCCGAACAAAGGACGAGAACTAGTTACAATTAATGAGAACAAGGAACAAATGATGGCAGTTAGAAACAAATGATGGAAACTAGGAACAAATGATGGAAAGCAAGAAAGGGAGTTAGGTCATAGGGAATTGAGAATACAATATGGGAACCAGAAATGGGTGTTTGGATGTAGGGCATCATCAACCAAAAATATTGGAGAATGGGGAACTAGAAAGAAGGGAATGAGGAAAAGGACATGCTACAAATCCTTGAAAACAGGGGAACGTTACCTAGGAAACCTAGAATGAATGATAGAAATCAAGAAGGGGAGTTGGGGAATGGCTCGGAAACGGGGCTTGGAGCAAGCGAACGCCGATAGCGAGCGGCAATCGGAACCCACGACTTGGGCTGGTCGTCGAGCTGAGGGAGGGCGGGGACCCTCGTCACTAAGGGCTCCCCACAAACAGGGGAGCGTGGAGCTGCCCGGCTGGGGGCGCTGCCCGCTCTGCTGCCGCCGTTTGCCTGCTACGGTTTTAGGGTTTAGGGTTTAGAGTTTAGGACCCTCGTCACTAAGGGCTCCCCACAAACGGGGGAGCACGGAGCTGCCCAGCTGGAGGCGCTGCCCGCTCTGCAGCCGCGTGCTGCCGGCGCTGTGAGCATGTGAGATCATTCCCGAATTATTTACAACATCCTGAATTAGAAGAAAAGTTTAATTTGAATTATTGATGAAATAAATTTCATAACCACCTGTATGAAAAACAATGAGAATATTGTGAAAGAGAATTCATAACCACCTCTATGAAAAACAATGAGAAGAGCAGGAAGAGCCCGGCCCACCTTGGAATGATAAAAATAATCTCACCAAGTTGGCAACTGTAAACAGGGTAGTCGTGGCTTAACCCTTAAAGGTCTGAACAACCATATTTTGGTTGCTAGAATACAACGTATTTTGTTTGTATTGGAATGAGTGCACACCTTTAATAGATTTGAGTTCAAAGAACAAGTTGACATATAAATCCATGCGGTTCTACTAAGCTTTTAAGATCTCATTATAGAGTTTCTTGTTGGTAGCAAATCTCAATTATACGCCACCGTACATACTATCCCCAAGGGACCTTTAAGGGTTAAACGGAACCATCTAAGAGAATTTCTAGCATTGGGGTTGATAACCATTAGTTTGAGGAGACTAAGAGACAAATAGTACAAAAAGTACAGAAATTAATTTGTTTGTACCTCTTACAATCCGAGTCTTTTTTTAATGAAATCGTCGTCAAGCCATCTCACTCACGACCCCGACAAGGGTAAACCTTTAACCCGTGGATATCCTATTCCCAATACACGCATTTCCTGAATTTCAATGAACTCGCAAGAAAAACACTTTATTAAGTTCGCAACATTTCAAGGATCAGAAGATGGTGCCGTTTGGAGGAAGATGGCGAGGATGTAAAAAATGGAAAAGAGCAAACATCATCATAATGCGGCATTCAGTTTTTCAACATCAGAACCTCCATCGGTGCTGTTCTGTTGATTCCAGAGTTGGGCGTAGCGGCCGTTGAGTCCCAGCAATACCTCGTGACTGCCTCTTTCTACGACGCGGCCCTGTTCCAACACCACAATCTGAAGCGAAACGATGAAGTCAAGTCAGTATACTCACATCAACACACGGTCGCAATGCAATTCTTTCATGATTCACGCACCTCATCACACTGCATTGCTGTCGTCAGCCGATGGGCTATGAAGATGGCCGTTCGGTTGTTTGCTAGAGATCGCAGGGAAGCCAATATCTCTCCTTCAGTTGAACTGTCCAACGCACTTGTTGCCTCGTCACAGAGCCTTCCATGCACCAGAGAACGGTAAGCGCCCAAGTAGAGATCTTATAGGTGACTACGAAGCAAGTTTCTACTATTCAAGAATCTGTTCCATCAGTTTTTTCGTCACCTTCCTAGATGATGTAGTTCAACATCATAGGTCAATGATTTAAAAACCAGCTTACGTGAATTGAATAACATCCTGACTTTGGTTCGGCATCCCATGATCTACGAACTTCAGGTTTCAGAATGTTCCAGGGAAACTCACAATACAGGAGGTGCTTTTAAGAAAGCTCGGGCTAATGCGACGCGTTGTTTCTCCCCACCACTCAGCTGCAAAAACGAACACAGACAATGCTCAGCGACATAATACCAACGAGCTGAGATGAAGGTGATGAGAAATTTGTCGACGAACCTTTAGGCCTCTTTCTCCAACTTTGGTTTCATATTGATCTGGAAACCTCATGATGACATCGTGAATTGCTGCCTGCCTAGCTGCCTCGATCACCTGCTTCAACGGACATGTCACCACGGTGTTCAGAATAAGACTTATATAATCATTTCAGGAAAACAGCAATGCAATCTGAAGAGATGGAAAGCACAACCTCTTCTTTCGAGGCTGACATTCGACCATATTGGATATTGTAGAAGATAGTGTCGTTGAATAGAACCTGAAATCAAATACGATAATTAAGTTCGCTGTTGTAAAGTAGTTCCTTTCATCGTGAACTAATAGAGATTTGAAGCAGTCAGAATTGAGCATACAAATGAAGTTGTGAACCTTTTACGCCTGTTCAACATATACCACACATACCGTATCTTGGGGGACAACACCAATGGATCCTCGTAGACTGTCGAGTGTAACATCGCGCACATCTTGACCATCCACTTTCACCTGCAAGCAGGCAGATTAGGACCGTGAGATTCACAGGGCTTGGCGAATACTAAAGATCGTCAAAAAGCCCTACTATTGCAGTTGAATAGGAACAGAACTTACTGATCCAGAGTCACTGTCAAAGAATCTGTAGAGCAACCTCAAAATTGTGGATTTACCTGTACAAACACGCACTATCAGAAAATTGCATCCATCTTTGATCACGGTAACGATCGAAGATACATGAATTTGACTGTGGAGAGGCCAAAGTAGTTATTCAGAAGATGTCACTCGGCCATATAGCAAGATGCAGTGAAGAAAGAACTACAATGTATTTAAATCTGTGTAGGATCTATTACCGCTCCCACTTGTGCCAACAATGGCCACACTATTTCCTGAATGAACGTCAAATGATATTCCGTTCAGTATTGACCTGTTCGTAAGATACCTGTGAAAGAACAAGTAACTGCTTTAGCGAAACGGAGAAGATACGGCAGATTGCGTTAAAGTAATTCCCTTCTACTGCTCTCGAATATCAACTACATAACAGCTTATTTACCCCTGAACTAAGCTTTGCACTGAATGCAACAAATACAGCATATGCATAAGTGGCGCCTGCAGAGAACTGGAATGATAATAAGAGATCTCACTCCAGACTTTCTGACCAACTTAAGTGTTTCTAGATCTACACGTTGACTTAAAAGAGAATTGAAGTAACCAAGCTCCTCACACACGGCTTGATAGGTGGAAAGTAAAGAAACGCACCCAAAATGAACGTTTTCGAAAGAAATGCTTCCACCTTTCAATTGCAAAGGCTTTGCATGTGGTGCATCCATTACATTTGGCTTCACCTGCTCAACAACAACGTATATCATGTACTAATGTCAATGAACAGGGAGAGTACCCCTAATTAAACAGCTACTATTATTTCAAAAGGTAAAAACATCACCTGCACTTTAAAGACCATACGAAAACTGACATATCATACCTCAAGCAAGGAGAACATGGAGTGCATATCGATCAAGCTCTGCCGGGTCTCCCTGTATACGGTACCCAAGAAATTCAGAGGTAGTGACAACTGGAACAGCAAACCGTTCACCATTACCTGTAACAGGAGAAAGCCCGTGATCAGCAGAAATTGACTCAATTCAACGCAAGTACTACAACTTCAAGAAAGCAAACCAGCGACAAGACAAATTGCTATATATCTGTATTTGTTTATACCAATTGTGTGCCCATCAACAAAAACTGCTCTAGATTTAGAGGTGATGACATGACTGACTTTCTACTCGAATCATTCACTTAGTTTCGAGAAAAATAACCATCTGGATATTTATCAAATCTAAGCAAAAATGGGCTGAAGAGAGAACCAACAGCAGAGGCACCGAACGATAGATGAGTATCCTTTGAAATTGCAAGGATGCCATACCAAGTCTCCGATGCTCATCGTTCCATCGAGAATACCCTGACTGCACATTATCATGGCTGTAGACAAAGCGGCACTGAAGATCACGTTCTGTCCAAAGTTTAATGATGACAAGCTTGTCTGTGTCTTCAAGGCAGCATCTTCGTACTCTGTCGAAGGATAAGAGCATAAACAAATCAGCTTGACAGCTAGATGACCCAGTGCGTCACCATTACCACGACTTGAGGGCTTGCTAGTTCATATGTACTTATGGTACTAAACCGGTCGATAAGAGGAGATCTGTTACAAACTAGACACGGTTCTTGGCAATGTCTACTAGGCATACGGTGTGCTCTGGAGAAACTGCATAGCTGACACAAATGGACTGTCCAGAAGTTGATCGATCTTAATAATTGAAATCACTTACTCTTAAGATACTCATCATATCTTCTTGCTTCATGTTCCTCATTGTTGAAATACTTCACAGTCTGCAATAGCACGAATCCTCCTTCATATGATGTGAAAAAGAGCAATGCATGCTTACATGTAATGGTGTACTGCAAGCTTATAATCATGAATTTCCAGATATTGAAGTGGTGTCAAGAACATTAGACGTAAACAACCTCAAACTTCTATTGAATACCGAGGGCGCTATCAATGGTGTGCTTCCAGGTTAGTAGAAGTTCACCTCATAGTTGATGAGAGAGTCTGTTGCACGTGAACTGGCTGCATTATCAGCTTTGTTCATGTCTTGCCTAAATTTGGTCCGCCACTGCAGCCACATCATTGAACTGTAAGCTGCGGTCATGAAAAAAATAAATGTTGCATCCAGTTTCTCTCCGTTTATAGATGCAATCTTAACTACCAAGTAACCGGTATGAACTCAACAACTTGGAGGTATAAGATATCCTGCCTGTGTTACGCTCAATGTGAAAAGAGTGTAAGCGGCCACTGTCAGCGAGGTGATCCATGCAAACGGAGCTCCAAATTTGTAGGCCAATATTCCAGCCACCATCGATATCTGCACAAAAAGGTAGAATCTATGTTAGGAATTTCAGGACTATTCCATCAATAAGGACATTACAGATGTTTGAGCTTTCAATGGATGGTAAACTCGTTGCACCATCAGGGTATCGTATAGTTGTGCCAATGAATATATAGATACAGAGGAAATCTCTGCACTGAGAGCTCCAACTTATAAAAGGTCCAGAACTTACTATCTAGGTCATTTTCGAAGGTATCGAATAAAATATGATCGACATGTACCTCTAACAGTGTTGGTACCACGTTAAAAACCATGGATGAAAGAATGAAGTTGATGGCTCGAGTTCCTCTGTCGATTATGCGATTGAGAGATCCTGTCTGCCGACTGCATGAACATGAAGCAAAGCAACATTTACAACAAGCTCATCAAAGCAGCATACTCACGGATATGACTCTTTACAAAAACAACGACCTTCACCGCAAGATTACGGCAGCTACAGCTGACTTCAACAGATATGAAGGCTCTGAAAGTACCTCAAGTGATAGCTTAAATCAAGGTCGTGAAGATGCATAAACACCTGTTGTCAAAGACACATTAAACACCTCAGATTATGATATATGAAGCCAGAATGTGCGACAGCAGGAAGCTACAAATGGCCGACGCAATGACTCTGAGAGCATGGAAATAAGAGCAAAACAGGCGCCCTAACATCTCCGAAGATGTTTCACCTTGCGAGCAACAGTACGTATTGTGCCTTGAGCGACCTTGGCAAACACCGCATTTCGCAGCTCTGATTCCAACACATAATGTCAAACAACGCGGGCGTAACAAACGTCTAGACCTGAGATCCACCAACACATGGCAGATTCTCTTGTAACTTAAAAATTGCAGCCGTGGAAGTCAAAGAAAGTGGGAAGCAATTTTTGTAAAGGGAAGTTCCAAGCACAGGAACCCTCATCTGATCGATTTCAAACAAAAGTGCTATAATGTCCTTTTCAGTTTCTTGTAAGATCCCTACATGCTATCAATGTTAAATGGTCTCTTACCATTGCAAGCTGAAGCACCAGCTCGAGCGATACCATATCCAAGCAGAACCGCTGTTGGTGTAGCGAACAACAATGTAGAAGTTGCAGCTGATGCAGCAGCAGTTGCACCAGTTGCTCCAGCAGCAGTCGACAAGGAATCGACAGCATACTTGAACATGAAGGGAACTTGCACATTCAGCACCTGCATGAAAGTTGCCAATCTTTGATGAATAATGCTTCCACTGGTCAAAACTTCGTTCTTCTCCGAAACATATAGTACTTCTTAGAGCCACAAATGAGATGAAAACGGTACCTTAGAAGCAACGAGAAGAGTCAAAGCAAGAGCAACTCTCCTCCGAAACTCAGGGTTATCCTTGGGCCACAAGTAAGATGCTAAAGATTTCAGAATCCTTGCATCAGCCACAGTTTTCTCGGGTTCTTCCTTCATTGTCATGTCGTTTTTGATAGCAACTTTGATAGGATCACTTTTTGATGCGTCGGCAAGAGTTGACATCGCACGTAAGTACAGTCCCGGTACGGTAGAAGAAGAACCAGGAACATGCGGAGCAGCTCTAGCATACAAGCAACTTCTGAAACTGTCATCCTGCAGAAAGGCGATCCTCATGTAAGTTCACCAGCTTGCACGACATCTACAGTCTTAGAAAGTGCTTTACACATTCTATCGAAGCATGGAAAATGGAAGAGAGCAAAAAAGAATCTTACTGCACCATGCTTGCTCAAAATGTCTGACGCAGAAACATCTCGGAATCCTCGTTCATCTGGACAATATCCATACAATCATCTGAATATTATCTGACTGCTAGCAATAGACTTCCTAAACTTGCACAAGAATCCTTGATAAAGTGCAGTGATCAACATTTATCAAAGAACAAGGCATTTTCCATTCGAAACTTGGACTATGACCTTGTAGCGCATAACCATGTAGCTTACCACATGCTTCAAAATGAGAATTACGATCAGTCCCGTGCCATTTTCCCTGATCCCCAGTCACAGTTCCCAGCCCTGCGTGGACACTACTCTGCGGTCCCCCAAGAGTTTAACATCAGCATTTTGTATTCACATCTCGCTCAAAGAAGTCCAGATTAGTGGAAAGGCTCGGAATCTAGGAGTACATGCATCATAATAGAGAACTCTAATGATTCATTACTTAAACTACTACTAATCCATTCCGACGATAAAGAGCAGCGTCAGATCCATGAGGCTGAATCAAGTGATATACGACCCTCTGAAAGCTCCAACAGCTGAATCATCCTTATCAAAAGCTACGAGAAACTCCGTCATTGGGAAACGTATTGTAGAAGCTAATAAATTGTTTCTAACAGCATAGACAGGAACTCGTCACAGGCCTTATGTCCAGAAGTAATATATTCCGGCAATGACAGGAAGGGACAGACCGATGCCCGTGAGACTTGCTGTCATCAAGACCAATGACTACCATAACAAATGTACTGATTCTGCAATAGTATCAAGCAATCAAGCAGAATGCAAGTAAGTAGACACCCGTGATCGACCAGAAATTGCAATTACATACAGCATGATCATGAAAGGATACCCTGGGCAAGCTTGTAAGTAGAGGCGATCGACGGGTTTCAGCGCCAGGAAGCGACTTGCTCGCCTGCACCGCCTTCCTCACCACCCGCCTCAGCATCTCTACCCCACCCCCAAACTCCAAGCTATGAGGGGCAACGCATTCAAGCGTCTTCTCTGCGCTATACACCTCTTCTCAAAGAACCTGCATAACGGCCCTGACAACCGTCACTAATAGCACCTCAAGCTCACCCTCAAACCTAGCATCTCCTCTCAGAACAAAATCTTTCAACGAGCTATATGATTTTCCATGTATAGTTCCCCAACGTCTCGTCAATGTTACTCCATTGATTGCTATTCATTCCGCAACATAAAATCAGTCAAAATTGACCTTCTTATGTAAGCATTGACATTCACACGAGCATGTCACCAGCTAGGTCAATCAGATCAAGAGCAGAACTAACTACGCTCAATTCACTTCAGCTTCTCAAGCCGAAATCAACAAACTCTCAGAAGACAAATCGACGCCTGTGGCTACACTAATTAACCCTACTAGTGCTTGTGAGACTAAAGCACGACAATTGTGATTAGTGCTTTCATTGAAACACGCAATAATATTCTGCAATCAAAGAATGACGACATCTACAGAGAGATCAAATTAAGGATACTTAATCAGGTATGTGAACAGCCAATAGACAAGGAGCGATGTATAAACAGTAACGTAACGAAAACGAATTGCACTTTCAACGTCAGTAATGGTTAAAGTGAAGATTGAGGAACTAGAAATGGCAGAGTATCAACTCGTTCATCAAGTTCGCGCGCTATAAAATTCAGGATTATCACGAACGATGTATCCCGAGGAATTCCACACTTGATCCTCCGCTCATGCAAGCGCCAATCGTTTGGAGCTCACTCTCCATCAAACCCTAAGAATTATTCACCTCTGGCGCAGTGGGAGGAACAACATCAAGTCACTTCTCGAAATTGACATTGCTTGTTTCCAAACTAACGAAACACTGCCCGCTCGCGCGATCCACTAGAATCGAAAACTCCATCGACGAACCAAACAGAAACTCGAATTCCTCGACCTAAATAGCAGAAAAAATCACGAAATAAACACCGTATCCGTGGCTGAGACGATTTCGCCCACCTTTCCAAGCGCAGCAGAAAATTGTCGCAATCAGAAGCTCAAATGGCCACGAGCTCCTCAAATGTCGAGAACAGAGCCGATTCTGCACCAAATTGGACGACACAAGCAGCACCTTGAAAATCTCAAATCGAGTCACCTCTTCCCTGCACCATCGCGATCCAAAAGGGTCGAAATTCGGAAAGTTTGCGGTGTCGTGTAAGTAAGCTTTGTCTTTGCATTCATACAGCAGCTTCGAATACGGAATCTATGAGTCCTGGAATCTAGGTACAGGTCGCGGACCGTCACATCAATGAACCCTCTCAAGTGTCCTCTGGAGTGAGACATATCTAGCCATAGTGTAGATATATCTTATTTCTTCCTAGATTTGGGGAAATTTTAGAATCTATGCTTTGCGTAGAGATGGACTGTAACAATATTCGACAACATCCAAAGGTAGCCTTGCCTTGATCTCGGCAAACAGTTCACATCGACATTGATTTGGAAAGGTAACCTGCTCAATAATGGCTCAAATTTCAGCATAGCATATTTGTAGTAAGTAACGCAAGCAACTTTTGTGCATGGGCAAAGTATGTGGAATCATAATTGTTCCACAATTTTTTATATATTTTTTGAACTTGATTTACAGGTGTTTATAAAATGGTGAAATGGCACCCTACAATGTTCACCATAAGTACATCGAAGAAGCTAAAGGGGCCAATAACCCCTGATGTAGCTTGATGTTGTCAAGGGATTTACTTGCACAACATAAGGAAGTACTCACCTCATCAAATTGACCACTAGGACCAACAGTCCTTCGCATTGTCTAATCACCAAGGTCACCAACTCCATTTACAATAATACTACATAAAATTCAATTTAAAAACGCAAAAACAACATCCTAAGCTCGCATTGTTGCCCTTATTGCTCCCTTCTACATTGTTGCCTTAGCACAATTTCCCACCTTCAATTCCTGCTATTAGATCCTATATTTTGTAAACAACATGGAAAAGACTATTATTTGAACGCTCACCCTCGCCGTTCTCAATAGCTCTATTTACACCCCGGAAACCACAATTTCCTTTTAGTTCTAGTTGTGTTTCTTTGTAGTTTTTCCGTTTGCATACATATATCATATTTACTTTTTCATTTATCTCTGGCTCCCATTTACTTGATTTTCCCGGTCGCACATATACAAAATCCATTAATTATGTCGCGACCTCGTGCACGCTACCCTAGAGTTTAATGTATTTCACTTTAAATTCTACCTCACAACCTGAAAGGTGGCCTCTGCGACCCAATTTTCCCATCCGAGACTCTAAAGGGTAAATACTTAGTGTTTCTAAACTTTGAACCTGAATTTGCTAAAGTTTGAGGAATCTTGAAGAATGAATGGTCTTCTTGAGTAGATTTGGGGAAACTCTACAACGAGCATAGAGCTTCACCTCAAATGATTTGCATCTAGTAGTTGTGCTTCACCAAAAATGACCATATTTCGCCTTCAATTGACTTAGGCATTAAGGTACACCTTCCAAAATTCATATACTAGAAGTAGAAAAGTAAAAAAATCTGGATTTCTTTATCACTAATTCTACCATAAAGTTTGCTCATTCCCAAAAATTTCCTTCAACTACTCCATGAGAAACTTCTTGAACCAAAATTAGTTCGGTCTCTAAGCATGTTGACCGTTGAACGCCCATGGGGCTTGAAACGGACGGCCCAAAATTGGATTGCAACCTCTTTTGGACTTGGGCATCATGAATAGTGCACTTTTTGAACTTGGGCATCATGAATGAACCAATCAATGATGATTTTGCAACCTCCTACAAGGTGATGTACAACCCCAACCTACCTACCACAATCCTTTCAAAGCACAAAATCACTTAGACAAATTGAGATTTGAATTGTAAAATTTCACTTTTTGAATGCATCATAAGAAGGTGACCACTTTGACATCAAAATATAAGTAAAAAATTGAGTACAATGAGAGCTACAAAGCAGATTTTGTTGGAGAAAAGCTTGGGCTTGCTTGGGCATTTAAGGGCCGGTTTACACTACAGTGGAGAAGGCCTTCAGCCGGTCAAGAATGCTTGGCCATGACATAGTTATATGAAGCAAATGGTGAATGTGTCGGAGAAGAATTAAAGGCAATAAAATATTATTTAAGGAGTCTTATCGGTTATAGTCTATACACCTAAAGGAGAAGTGTTACCGGAGAAGTCCAGAGGAGGAGTCTACCCGTGAAGAGAAGTTTAACGAATGGTGAAAGATAGCTATGATAAGAAAAACCATATTTCTTTACATGTACATTGCTGTTAAAAATTTCATTAAGAATTTTGTTCATGAAAAATTGAAATGTATATGTATGACAATTTAATTTAACTTTGTTTCAATTAGCATAACAAATCGTGTTGTGGATAGCAAGTTTTTGATACATCATTATTTCAAATACTAAAAAGACATCACATGGTAATATTGTGTCCAAGTTTATACTCCCTCTGTCCCATTATGATTTTCCAGTAGGTTCTCTCAAATCTACCTCCAAAGGTAGATTTGAGAGAACCTACTGGAAAATCATAATGGGACAGAGGGAGTACTATTTTTGTTTTAAAGAAATTACCAAACGTTTTGTCAAATTTAAACTCATGTAGGAAACAAATATTTTCTTGGATGTTAACTCCTAAATGATTTGACTCATTTGTAGCAAAAAGATCACATTCTTAATCAAAAGTTTAAAAACATAATATACTAATTTCACCTATCTTTCACATGATTAAAATTCAAGAGAGATGAAAAAAATAAAATAAATGATCATATGGTTCAATATAAATGATATATGTATGGCCATGAAGTGCAACAACATGCGCGTGGGGCATCATGAGGATATGAGTGAATAAAAAATACAAACAATCATGCAAAAATGGGGTATTTTTTAATACTCTCAAAATTGTAATGTCCTCGAAATCCGACTTTATTCTCCTTCTACACTATTATTTTCTTATAATTACTCTGCCTTCTACAATGAATGTGCTTTAAAGACATAATTTTAAATCTCAATTAGTGTTCTCCGAAACAATGATTTCTTGTACAGCCTCAAAAAAGCCAGACACGAAACTCCATCTCCGGAAAACTATTTTTTCAAAAAGTGTCGCCACGTAGGCAGCCATGTCATTTTATCATCCATGAGAAATGTTCATCATCATTGCTATCTTCATTTAGTGTAAACACCCACTGGTCAAGAAGCACTCTTTCAACCAATCACAATTAGGAATTCTCCTTATTTTCATGACATGTGGACTTCCGCACTATAGTGTAAAGAGGGCATCTGAACACGCTTTTGCAGCGACCATGTTAGTGCACCGGGTTCTTAGGGCCACTTTATACTTGGAGGCAGATTAAGAGTCGCCCTGAATTCTTGAAATTTTGACCAATAGGATGGCTTGAAATATTGACCAATAGTATGGCTTGAAATTTTGACCAATAGAATGGCTTGATTCTTTCCCAAGGGCTTTATACTAGGGCCTGACCACAACTTCACTTTATCCTATGTGGCATCCTGGTTGGCACAGTTTTGGCGCCAAAATGTTATTGGGGCACCTCTTACCCTGTCCCGAACTCCCGAACTTGGCCGAACTCTGGCCGTGAATCCGGCCTGCTCTTCAACGTGGCGTTTCCACGAGCCATCGCAAGAGAGAATGCAAATGAGCAAAGGACAGTGCCAAGTAACGCAGGCTTGGTTTTGGCCGACCGCTCGATCGGCCGAGTGAAAATACACAGTCTTCTTTATCTTCCAGTATTGATCAGATTCTTTTGCATTCTATTTGCATTGAAATGGCAGCGATGGCGAGGGAGGACACAAATTCTGTAGCGATGAGAGGCGAGAGGAATTTCAAGTTCAAGGGAGTGAGATTCACAGGGGTGATATGCGAGGTCAAAAATGCGAAAGGAAAATTTTACATGACTCTTCCGCAAGACACGAAACTGCAGAAGGCTGCCATTCTTGTCGATCTTTTCCAAATTAGGATTGATTCGGATGTAGATGTAAAGAATCTCAACCTCAAGACTGTTGTAGAGTCCTTGGGGAGCTCCCTAACCATTGACAAGACTTTTTATCAAGAAACCCTCCAGGGTATCCCACTCGAGTCTTTGACGAAGGAAGAGCTGTGGGTGAAGGCCCAAGAGGTTTACGATCTGCTCGTGAAGAAGGTGCATTTATTTTCTGAAGTCGAGTTTCGGTTCTAGATATTTATGGGTTCCATATGTTCCTCATTTTTAGATATCCAAAAATACTGCTGCGCCTCGGTTGTTAGGGTTTCGTGCCCCTCGTTTGTTAGGGTTTTGCGGGTGTGAGATTTGAGAGAATTGCAAGGTTTCAGTTGTCGGAAAGGGTCGATGGTAAAGCCGGAGTAGGATATCTGAGCAGAGCAGCTGTTTGGTTCTCCAATTTTGATCTGATCGTGGCAACTTTGCATCTGTGCCATTCTTGTTTGCCGCAAGCGTGGATTTGACAGTGTTCGATTGTTGCAGATCGTGGGGGTTGAGGGAAGGAGAAAAGAGGATGAAGCTGAGATATATCCCGCATTCGAGGAGGGCGTCATTCACCAAGAAAACATTACAGTAAGTAAACCCTTGTCATGCTTGAATCGAAATGAATAATCTTTCGCTGCTCTTACTTTTTTATTACTCAATTTCCTTACGTGCTATGGAGTTGGTAGTAGACTGCAATTCTCGTTACGGAAATTTTTGCATAGCTTAGACCCTCAATTAAGAGTAGGGATAAGCTCACATGAATGTGGGTGTTTCAGAACGAGGGTTTGCAGAAAGTGATTACTTCCTTGAAGGAAAAAATCAAGATGAAGGATGCTGAATATAAGGAGAAGGATGCCGAATGTAAGGAGAAGGATGCTGAAATAGTATGTCTGAAGAAAGAATTGTATGCAGGTTAGTGTGCTGCAATAATTTCAATCTCAAGATTCTGGTTGCATCTGAATCCCTGTGCGTTGTGAAACCTCTTGCTTCTTTATCGACTTATGTTCCGCTTTTTGCAGCAAATGCGAAGGTCGATGGCCAGCCCTTGAAACGTCAGGCACCCTCTATCACAGCAACGGGAGAACTTCCACGAGGCGATGCTAGTACGCCCAAGGTTGGTGAAGTCGAGAATGCAATTCAAGCGGCAGGGGATGACTTCGGATTACAAACTCCAGGGGATGACATAGGGACCTTAGATCTTTTCAACTGTGATATGTCCTTCTTAGATGAAGTGGACACGAACTTGGATAAGTGTTTCCGAGTGCTTTAGCTACGTAGAAGGAGGTACTTTGTTCAAGGAGAATGGTGAAGTGATTAGTCTGAAACTAAGTGTGAGGAGTATTCCAGAACAATAGAATCTCAAATCTTTGAAGGACGCAAAACTGTAGAATCAAGTGTATAAACTTGCTGTGATGTAGACTATGTAAGATATCTGTGAAATTGAGTGTTTCTCAATTGAGAAACAATGATAGTAGTGCCATATTTTTGTAATCTACTTTATTCAAGCTGTGAGAATGATCACGAAAGGTCGAAACTTTGATCAAATTAGGAATCTTATCTTTCCAAAATTTAAGAATAGTTATCGTTGTACAGATGAACTGTAGGAACTGAGTTTCTTAGTTTCTTGTTGTCAGAATCTCTTTGTAACTAATCATGGTTTACAAATGTGGTTTACAATCACCTGAACTCTGACCTTCAGTTCTGCTTTCATGAGTGTAATGGCCTCCAGCCTAGGAGTGTAATGTCCGTACTATTTGTATCTGTAACTTGAAATGCACAATTAACATTCATGTGGGAAGTTTTTGATAATATTTCAAGCCTTACTGATGCATCCGATCTAATTCTGCTACTTGTGAATTTTGTTTGTCTTAAATCATTATGATATTTTATAAACTCGATGCTTTGATGCTTTGTTCAGGTTTTTCATCTCAAACTATGCGATTGTGCACTAATGTGTTGTATATATGTGTGTTGAATTTGAATATATATCTTAAATCAAAATGGGACATTTTGAGTGAAAGCCAAAATGGGACATTTTGACTTTGGTCAGCCTTTCAGTTACTAAATATAGATACTATGAAGTTGAACTTTGTGAGGCTTGTAGAGTTTTTCCATACCTTTCTGATAAGTTTATTCGTGCTTCAAAATTCCTCATACTTTAAGGAAATATTCAGAGTCAGAGTCCCAAAACACCATTTAAAATTTGCCCAAAATGCGGTAAACACTTGTTCATTCTCAAAATCTGCCCATAATCAATCAAAACTCATAAACTTTGAGGATTCACCAAAATTTAAGTTTTTGTACATGTAGATAACGTTTTAAGGCAATATCTCACCGTTTGGATCCCAATCCAATAAGTTTCCACATGCCTTTGCTGATGTCAAAGACAAGCCATTGTATTTTAATTTCAACAAAGGCTGAGGGTGTTGAGAGCTAAAATTGTTACGTAAAAATCATGGCAAACCCATTACAAATACAAACCATAAAAAATAACCCAACTCTTACCCCTACATTGATGAAATCATTCTCTACAATCAAGAAAATCTATACAAAGTTATACCACTCCTTAGTAACTACACCTTTATAGCAATTCAAGAGATTATACTCAAACCAAAAAAATTGAACAAAGTTAATCACTTATATGAGGACAAAAGGGAGTAAATAGTTTAGAATGATGGGAGCCTTTGAGGCATAGCCGCCCGCTCATTGCATCGACGGCGCGGGTTCTCGCTGCCTCCACCACAGAATGCCGATCAGGAAAAGCGACCCACCGAAAGAACGAGCGAGAGCAGATTTGCATTCTCAAGCAGATTCCTGTTGTTAATTTTGCCGCTTGAACAATCGGTTGAAAGCTTTCCTGCCTCATGTGTGCGGTTTCATTGTTTTCATAGCCAAAGCCGAAAATGGCGTCCACTTCCATGTCGCTCCCGCGCGCTTGCAAGGTTCACGCATTTGCGAGCCGCTCTACTTCGTCTTCATCCAGTTTTTGCAGGCCTAGTGTTGCGTTTTTCGGACAAGCATTTAAATTGCGCTCCTCTCAGCGAGTGCGGTGTGACCGGCCTGCTGGTTTCGTCTTAGTGCGGGCGGAGGAGATGAAGGAGGTGAAGGAGGTGAAGGAGGTGAGGAAGGAGAAAACTCAGGCCATAGGACTATCTACGGAGACGGGAGGTCAATGGTTGAGTTGTACGACTCGTCATATTCGAATTTATGCAGGATATGTTGATCCTGAGACGTCGATTATGGACCAATCGCAGTTGGATAAGCTTACTCTCATGCTTGATCCCGACAATGAGTTCGAGTGGCCTGAGGAAATGGTGGAGAAAGTTTATGATCAATTTAGGGAGCTTGTTGACATCTACGAAGTAAGTGTTTCAATCTCTTGTAAAGTGAACGTTGATTATTTCCGCATACGTTACTTGAAGTCGGTTCGATTTGGCATAAAACGCACTGTAAGGCTGTGATGTCAGAGGCCTTTCTCAAATTGAATCTCTTGAAAGTGAACGTTGATTATTTCCGCATATATCACTTGAAGTCGGTTCGATTTGGATGCATTTGGCATGAAACGCACTGTAAGGCTGCGATGTCAGAGGTCTTTCTCAAATTCTTACAGGATGGATCATCCTACAGATAGTGACATGACGTATCCGCGTATTCTACCTCATTAAATTCAAGAATCAAAGCATCGCCGTTGTAGCTAGTCTGAGGCTCTTTACATACATCTGCGTCGTGTTTATGAATTCGTTTCTTGATATCCTTAACCTTCGACACGTATGTCTATGGATATAGTGTAAGCAGTTAGTCACACAAGAGTCAAAATCATACCGGAGATTCTGTAGATAGAGGTACACCTTGAAATCTTAGTGCAGTGTATGAATTGCGCGGGAAAAAAAATCAGTTGAAATTTGAAAGGTGTGAATGTCGGAAATAGGAATCTGTGTGCTTGAAGTGTTTCGATATTAGAAATCGCGTAATATTAATCAAAATTTGCATGAATTTTTGCAGGGCGCCGACTTGACGGAGTATACGCTGCGATTGATAGGTTCCGACTTAGAGCACTACATCCGCAAGCTGCTCCTAGCTGGAGAGCTGAAATACAACTTGGATTGTAGAGTATTAAACTTTAGTATGGGGAAACCTCGTGTTGAGCCATCGGAATTGGACGATGTGGAGGTTGAGGAATCTGAATAGGTCGAAGCTGAATCTTGCCGACGGTGTATGTGTAACTACATCAAATACACAATGCAGTCATATTTGTACATTTTTTTTTCTTCACATGTTCAATAAATTTTCTTCCAGGCATCTACTGATTCCTCCATCAATCCGGTACGTTAGTCCGCCGTTTCAGTGCAGGGACATTCAGATGAAATAGTGAATCTGCATTACATCGATTTCTTTTCGTAGAAAACAGCTCAATTCATCTCTCTGACAGTAATGTTTAAAAGCTTCTTTCGAGGGTTTCATTATAAATCATCAAACAAGTTCTCTAACTTTGCAATGGGGTCGTGAAATAGGTTGCTGGATTGCATTGCTGCTATGCCGAATATATGGGCAGAACGCCCTAAAGTAAGTACAGTTCCAGATTTCTGTTTCCAGAGGTACCTTATCTTGGAATTTTCATTGAGCCAGGCAAAGCTTTGAATAATATTATACTTTCCTCGTCCTATTGCTTCAAGGATAATCGGATTCCAGATACGCAGCAACAACCGACAAGAATTATGTACAGTCATTCTGGGACCACCGGTGGATTTGAAATAAATAAGATGGCAATATGATGTGCATATCGATGGATTTGAATGTGAATATTCTTGTGTCATTCAGAGCAGATTTTGAAGGCCATTACGAATGTCATCACATCGAGGATATGAGAAGAAATAAATGTAATAAAAAGAACACTTCACTGTCATCATGCTTCATTTTCATTGAAGTACGGAACTATTTCAGTTGCAAGAGTACTTTCATATCTTATCCTTTGTCCACATCCCTAAATTTTGTAAGGGGCCTTTCTCATTCACAGGGGGCAAGAAACAAAAAGTGCCCACACTAAGTAGGCATGTTGCATTTCACTCTCTTTGTAGCCACTTATTTGTTCACAGACATGCTACTAATAATACAGCACGGCACTGGAACACTGACAACAAAGAAATAAAGTTTACTTCAGTACTTCAAAACTGTATAGAAATACGAAAACTTTCAATAAATTAACATTCAAGACTCAAAGAAGATTCTTCACACTTCAATTACAGTGACGAAACCAAGGACGAGACAACTCTTGAAGATTTGAAAAATGGAGAAAGTCTATAGAATTTTCAAACAAGCGATCGAGAGAGATCGCATAAATCTGCACTGCGGTGACCAGACGCTCCTGAAGATGCACTCTAATCTCGATAGAGTCGGATGTAAATGGAGCTCCAGTCACTTGATCGAGCTCTTCCCTGACTTGCTGCTGCTGCTGCTGATCCAATAATTTCAGGTTCAATCGTCGTGAATGGCGCTTGATCAGGCTTCAGCTATGCCGTGGGTGGAGTATGAATGCGGCAGGTTCGATGATGGATCAACCAGCCGTGAGGATGCCATTTTTCAAGCGGACGATGGTTTCCGAGAGATCCTTGACTTGGAGCTGCAGATGCTTCACATACTCGACAGCTTCATCAAGCATATCTGCAGTGTTCGTTTGCTTGTCCATGTTCGGAACAAGATCCTGCAGTTTCTTCATCCGCTCGCTGATCCTGCTACGGCGATTGCGCTCCGCAATACTACGGGGATGCGTAGCATACCCACGGCGAGCTCGCGTTTTGCACGGCGCGTACAAGTCAAGGAGATCGTCGTACCCCATTTCGTGCATGGACCCGTCCGTCGGGAGGCTCTGGTGCCGCATCAAGGACGCCGGCTCCGATAACCCAGTAGTGGTACTGTCCGAAATCTCCTCGGGAAAGCGCACTCGCTTCCCGCCCGCGGGGCTTGTCGGGAGCTTCCATGCGCCACCGCCGGCAGTCATGGCGTCGTTGAAGGCGAACTTCGGCTCCTCCGGGGTTGCGAGAAACTCAGCCGGGGAGCTACTTTGCCGCAGCAAATTGTTGCGGGCGCGAAAGCCTGGTTGTCGAGCTTTCTCCGCTTGGATTGCGAGATACTGCTCCGTGCTCGTGAGCTGCGATTGCTTGTTGTTCACGAACCTTGTCAGAGGCGCCGACTCCATGATCGGCGCCAAATTGTTACTGTCGTTGAAGAATTGGTCGTCGTTCCCCGTTATGTGAGCGAAATCTTCCTCCCCAAAATCGGCTAAGCATTGCAGGAACGTGCTCGGTGCCGAATGGTACCGTTGCAAGCCTTGCGTGCGCGAGAGCGAGGGTTGTTGCAGAGGCTGGCCAAAGCTCGAATTCCCACCGTTTACCTCGTTCTTAGTATCAAGCTCCCACTCGGCCGACGGCCATTGCGACAGGCTTGATACGGAGCTTCCGGATCCCATCGATGATAACCCCCCGCTCGACAAATTCATGTTGTTTCCCCCCATGGAATGCGCCCTCTGCAACGGCGAGTACGGCAATTGAGCTGCGAATAACTCCCGTTCTGAGTAACCCCCGTTCATCGACATTAGACCTTCACTTGAATGGCTCGGGTGCATCATCGCGCTCAGGTCGTCTTCCGTTAGCGCCATCCCTTCCAAACCAAACAGACGCATAGCTCAGTAACCATCGCCAAATTTCACCCAAATCAGCCTTTCATCAATCTCTCCTCATCTTCCAGAATTCCATCACCGATTAGACCGGCAGCAACCAAATTTGGAACGATGCCATGACCTCGCTCACCTCGTTTGAATACCCTCATTCACCATTAAAATCCTTCATCGTACTACGAGAACCAAGACTAGTGACCGCTCTCACGGTGGCTTCGAACCTCTCAACCGTATAATCCTCTCAACATTCACAGCTTCATGAGCAACATTTTGGGAAATCTCAAATAAAACCGTCACCGGTCAACAAGAATAGTGATTAAAACTGGCAGCAACCAATTACCTCGCTCAGCATTTACAAGTACCCCCATTCACTACCCGGAGAAGTGAAGCAAGAGTAAGTGCCGAGACTGCTTACCGACGCTCGTCACGGAGGCTTAAAATCTGGACGTCGCTCTCTCAATGGTGCGAAGCTCCACTCAACTCCATCGCCGCTTAGGGTTCAAAACCTCACCCGCTCGTCAGCTCGCAAACCTGAAAGGCAAAATTCCCAAAATCAATGCAAAGCTCTGAAGTGGAACCCAAAAAATAAGAGGATAGCTAGTACAATATCTCACGACAACAAACCTTGCCTCGCTAGAATGCAAGATCCGTCATGACATTCGGACACAGAAAACGCCGAACCACTGCAAATGAAGATTCTATTCCAAAGATCTAAGGAGAAAAGAAAGCTAGGGTGGGTGGCGTACCCCATCGTCACCACGCAAACCTAGCGCACCGGTTTCAAACGGAGGAACCATTGGGGATAAAAAAAATTGGGTGCACACAAGGTTTGGCAGGGATTGCGGGAATCCCAAACCCTGGCAGCAATGAGCACGGGAGTCAGGAAGTGGTTGCAATCAATCAGTGCAGTAACGGAGGGAGAGAGAGAGTTGGGACGTTTTGTTTGTAGTGGTGGTGTACAAGCAAATCTAAGCTACTGGGGTGGTGAAAAAGAGGATATGAGCATCTGAATGGATCTCACGCATCGAACGGGCTGGCGGGCTGGCTGGCTCACGAGCGAGGGAGCGAGCAAGCTTGGATACTCTTGAGCCCGCGGGCACGTGAAGCTCGCGACGAGTCTTCGGCATCTCCCTCTCGTTTGCTTCATCCAAATCCACATTCGAAGATTTGGGGAGGCGAATCTAGGAACGATGTAGATGTGCGCGTCTCCCGAGAATCGTATCTACCCACCCGAGTACGGCACTTTACTTTTTAGGAAACTAAAGTACGGCTCACTTTATCTTCTCGTTTTTTCCTTTGGTGGGATGATATGGGAAAACTTTCGTGTTGGTTCAATACATAAATAATTTGACATGTCAAAGAAGTCAAAAGAGGAACTCGAAATAAATTTTAAAGTTGGCATGAAACTTGAAAGTGCTCATAGGCAATAAATATGTAGAGTCTTATGCAATATATCGGAAAAAAAGTTGAATTTTTATATATATCTTCAGTTTTTGGTTCGAGTAAAGTGAATTGGAGAGGTTTCTATAGAACTACTCTTGTTCAAATTGTTCTCTGATGTCACTATTGCATATGTGGTCTAAGTAGAGGGAACAAGTAAACCTGGAGTGGTCTAAAGCTTGGGTCTTTTAGGCCATTTCGGGTCTACTCAAACCTTACATGCACTACACAAGAGTTGTTAATTAGTGTTACGAATGTTAATTGCAAACGGTTACACTAAATGTCATACATCACTATTGTGTTCACAACACTAATTGTTCAGACCATAACACTAAATGTGAGAGCATGCACACTTTATTATCTTGCAAGTGAAATAACTTCTTGGAAGTGATGCAATTGGTGGCTTGAGAAAAAGACAAGAGGCATTGATTGCAATGGCGGCCTAGTGTGAACACCAATCTCAAGAGAGTTGAGAAATAGTGTTATTAACCGGGAGTTCACCTACTACAGTAATATTCACGTTACACTAATTAACAACTCTTGTATAGACAATGAGTGTACTCCACGATAAATGAATATTTTTGAACCCTTTTATTCAATACTATAGACATTATTAAATGAACATGAAAGCACATTTCTTCATCTTTCTTAAGGTTGTTGAGTTATTGGCGATACAATGGGAGGACTGAAGCTAATACTACTATCAAAAATAGTTCCCTAAAGAAGGAAAGGCATTTTTGTACTCAAACTTTGAAATGCATTCAAGAACAGTGACTTCTCTTTAGATGGTGTTAAATGATACACCTTCAAAGTTTCTTCAATGATATCCCATGAGCAAACAATTCCAAGTGACTTGTGTAGGTTATGAGCATTTTTACTCGTATTTATAAATTAATCTTCTACTTCCTCCCTTCCATCGGAATCTACTCGTTTCCTATACTCAGACCACATATAGTGTTACAAAGGTCACCGAATGACCCATTAGGATAGCTACGCAATCCCTTGTTGGACCAAAGAGGCTCAGACAACAACATGAAGTGTTTCGACAAACTTTTCACGCAAATCAGAATATTTTAGTAACACATAGGAAGTACAATTTTCAAAAAGATTGAACACTTATCTAGGATAGGGGAAGTGTTTACTTGAGATGAGTATTTATACCATAAATTGATACTTTAGTTGCAAATTCTTCACAAACCTTAAGTGTAGAAAAGGAGGATCCAACACCCAAAACAACTGAAGAAAGGATTTGGAGATTGATCCAAGTAAATGAAATGGCTTTCAACTTTACACTGTAAAACTCAGGAAGTAAAAAAAAGGAATTTCAAAACTCATTAAAAAATTATAAGGCACATTTAAATACAAGGCTGACACATCCACCTATCAAAATGAATGCAAGTATTTATATCATATCGAGAATAAGATCTCCAGGGTGTTTCTCAGGAGCAAATAATATGATATCCTCTTATAAATGTTTTTGGTATTCTTCACCATCATGTATGGATAAGGTACATGACTTAAACCCCAATTCCGTTAAAATGGCATTATTCCGGTAAAATGGCACACCTCAACTTTCTGAACTGTAGCTCAAAAACCATGTGATATAACAGAATTTTAAGGTGATATTAGGGAAAATGAGTGACAAAGTATGTAAAGAAGTGATATTACAAAAAAAGTTGTGATATTACAGAATGTACCATTTTATATGAGCACAAATGCAAAATCTAGTGTGACAAAATGGCACATGGCATAGTGCCATTTTAACAGAATTGGGGTTCTTAGGGCCGGTTTACACTACGGTGGAGAAGGCCACTACGGTTGAGAAGGCCAAGAGTGGGTCAAGAGTGCTTGGCTAAGACATGGGTATATGAGAGAAATGGTGAATGTGTCGAAGAAGAATAAAAGGTAATATGATTCATTTTTTGGGTGGTCTTGAGTGATTGTAATCTAAACATGCAAAGGAGAAGTTAAGCGGAGAAGTCCACCGGAGAAGCCGATTCACAAGTTTACCATATGGTGAGGATAATCCATGATAAAAAAATTAAAAAAACCATATCTTCTTACATGGACTCTGTATCAAAATATTTCAACACAAAATGTGTACAAAGAAATCAAAATGTATAGGTATGTATGTATTAACATTCTTTAAACACCAATAATAGTATTTATCCAATATTTTATTTTATTTGAGAAGGAGTTCTGTAGAGGCAATATTTTTTCTCTTGAGGCAGGACAAGAGATTGGACATGCGGAGAACTACGTATCCAAAAAGTGTTGCCATACATGATGCCATGTCATTTTGTCATCCATGAATGAAGTTCACCACTAGTGAGTTTTTCACCCAGTCTAAATACTCACCGATCAAGAGTTGCACTTTGAGCCAATCACAATCAGTATATCCCTTTATTTCATTACTAAACTAAAAATTATAATTAGTGTTGACAACACTGAATACAAACTACTACACTAATTGTCAACAAGGGTAAAAACATGACAACTCTAAATGCCAACTGCAATACTAATTTTGATTTATAGTAAACTATCTATGATGAAATATTAAGAAAACTGACATTTAGTCTTAGATTCTATTATCATATACATCGAAATTGTGGGGAAATTTCAAAGGGAATAGAATTGTGTAAAAATTGTAAGAGGTTGAAGGTCATCAGGAAATGACATAAGCTGGAACGCGACGGTGGGTAATTCTAGCGTTTCCAATTCTCTGTGAATTCATGTCAACTGTCTAAATACATGTGCAGCAACTTTGACTCTATGTGGCAATTTCAGCTTGTAACTCTAATTAACAAATCCATGTCTAATTCTCTGCGACACATCAATTTCAAATCCTCTACAACACATCGACTTCTAACCTTCTACAATGATTTCAATTGTGATGCAACCACGTGGTCCTAGCCGAAAGAATCAAGTGGTTATAGTTAATTAACCTTACATTCCAGTTCTCTTGAACATATTTAGACCACAAAGGCTTGCTTGGCTCATGTAAAGATACGCTACAACTATTAGGGTTACAGACAATTCAGACATGCGAATTTTATATATGAAGCTTGGCAAAAGAAGTCGGTAGGTGGAAGAGAGGTTACCTTAATAAAGTGGCTGCTTCAAACACTAATTGTTCATTATATGACTATCATTGTTGTGTACATGATGGAGGTCATACACTATTTGCCATCCAACATTAAATATAAGTTTTTTAGTTTAGTGACTTATCTATAGTAATGTAAACCACTTGAAAGGGAAGGGCGTACATAAGGAGGAGACACCTATGACAAAAAGGGAAAACAAAAATATATATAATATTGTCCAGACTATGATGGAGCAATCCATTTAAAGGGAACAAAATTCTAAGAGGAGAGAATTGACTGCATGATTGACCACGACTGCTCAACTCCCTTTCCGAGAAGAAGTGAAAATGATTTGTGATCTTGATTGATGGAGGCAAAATGGCGGGCCAAAATTCCCCTTTGAAATTTCAATATGGTCGATAAAGCGCCACAAAGGGAATCGGAAAAAGTAGGAGATCTCTCCCAATCAAGAAGATTATGTTGTTCCCCCATATGATTTTTCACAAGGCATGTTCATAGTTTGATGTGTGAGTTAATTCCTTGAAATAGCGAAGTCATGCTATTCGTGTAGAGTCTGACAAAATTTTATTAATATTCATTAAATACCAAAAATAGTACTGAACCAACCTTATATTTAATTTGAGAAGGAGTTCTCGATAAGCTGAATTTTTTCTCTTTGGGGCAAACAAGAAATTCGTCCCGCAAAGAACTTTTTCTTCAAAAGGTGATGCTACACAAGATGCCATGTCACTTTGTCATCCATGAATAAAGTTCACCATTGGTGAGTTCTTCACCTAGTCTAAATCCTCACCGGTCAAGAGTTGCACATTCAACCAATCCAATCAAGTATTACCCTTTCTTTCATTACTACCGGCTTTCCAAGCTTCACATTTGAGTTTCACATGTCTGAATTGTCTATAGCCCTCATTGTTGTGCGTCTCCTTCCTGAATGAGTCAGGCAAGCATTTTGTGAGCTAAACTTGCCTCGCAGCAGACCACGACCCGCTTGGGGGAACTATAATGTAAGTTTAACCACCTAGAGCCACCTGATTTTTCCGGTAAGGACGACGCGGTTGCATCACAATTGAAATTGTCGTAGAAGTCGATGTGCTACAGAGGATTTGAATTTGATGTGTCGTAGAGAGTTAGACATGAATGTGCCAATTAGGGTTCGAGTTGTAGTTTTCACACAGAGTCGAAGTCGCAGTGCATGTATTTACTCAGTTGACATGTATTCACATAGAATTGGAAACGCCATATTTACCCACTAGCGTCGCATTCCAGTTTCCGTCATTTTATGATGATCTTCTCGCTCTTACAATTTCTATCCCTTTAGTTTGAAATTTCCCTACAACTTCAATTTATACGATAATAAAATCCAACACTAAGTATCAATTTTCTTAATATTCTAGTCTTGATATTTTACTATCAATCACAATTAATGTTGCAGTTGGCATTTAGAATTGCCATGTTTTGACACAATTAATGTTGTAGTTTGTCTTTAGTGTTGCCAACACTAAAAATAAATTTTAGTGTAGTGGACTTCTCCACCGTAAAGTAAACCTCTTGTAAGGGGAGGGCTTACATAATGAGGAGACACCTATGACAAAAAGGTAAACAAAAATATAAATATAATACTATCTAGACTATGATAGAGCAATCCATTCAGAGGGAAGAGAATACTAAAAGGAGAGGGTTGACCGCACGACTGACCATGACTGTTCAACTTCCCTACCTAGAAGAAGTGAAAACGATTTGTGAGCTTGATTGAGGGAGGCAAAATGGCGGGCCAAAAGGTGACTCTCAAAAATCAATATGGTCACTAAACCGCCACATAGGGAACCGGAAAAAGTAGGATTTTTATTTTATTTTGTTTATTTATTGTTTTTAAATATTATGTAAAATCATTAAAAAAATAAAAAAATAAATTTTTTATCAATGTACCATTGATTGAAAAATACATCTATTCGGTAGGAAAAGCTTAAGCAAAACCTTTGTCTCGCAAATCAACTACAGTAACCTCTATACATTAAGATGAGAAGATAGAAAGGATGTCTAAGTGAAGGTACCTAGAGAAGGTTGAGTGAGATGAAACTCGGGAGCTAGGTCTACTATACTAGTATAAACATTAGAATGTACACTAAAAATTTATATTTAGTGTTGGATGACAAATAGTGTATTTAACCCAACACGTTCATTACACTATTTGTCAAATAGTATACAATTAGTATATGGGACCACCCCTCTAAATGATAGCTTCTCTTTTCTTCATGGTAAATTCTTCGATCCCCTTCTATAGAGAGATTTAATTTCAAGCCTGTGGATTAAAAAGCTTCCTTGGCGGAGGTGATTGCGCCCCTCTTTCACTGCCTTCATCATCCTCTGTACTTACTTTATGATAGGCTGCAATTCGTCCTGCAAAGTATTTATGAATACAAAGTGTCGTAAAGAACTCTTGTTGAACTTATTCTAGGATTTTTTAGGTGCCGAAATAATTCTTGTTGAACTTATGCTGGGGTTTCTCACTTAAAATTTCAAGTCAGAGGTGGTTGTATATCTTCAATTCAGAGATACTTCAATTCAGAGATGGTTGTATATCTTTTTGAAGGGTTTTCTAAAATCTTGAGAGCGCTTTGTGCAACGGAAGTTGAAGATTGGAATTTAAAGTGCAAGCCTTAGATCACTGATAGTACTCGTGAATAAAGTCGTACATTTGGTGAAGGGAGTGTATAGAAATAGTTTATTGAGCTTTTGGTTGTGTGAGATTGATATTTGTAGGTGAAGCAGATCTGTGCGCCATGGTGGCAACACTTATACTTCCAGGATTAATTTTCAGAGGTCTCATCATGGATTTACAATGATAAGAAGAAAAATAAGAGATTCCTATTAAAATCTAACACTAAATGTCAACTTACTTACTTGTTGTTCCTTTAAAAATGATTAGTGTTTACGATTGGTGTTGGAATTGACATTTAGTGTTGTTGTACCTATTTAGTGTTGCCAACACTAAGTATGATTTTTAGTGTAGCAAGTTTATATCAAATCTAGATAAGAACTTATCTATGTGCTTAGGATTAAGAACAATCAAGTATTTCCCTTCATATCTCTACCGTAATGTAAAACACTTGAAAGGGGAGGGCGTACATTACGAGGAAACACCTATGTCAAAAGGTAAAGGAAAAATATATAGAATACAACATTTCATTCAGAGGGAACAAAATTCTAAAAGGAGAGGGTTGACTGCACAACTGACCACGACTGTTCAACTTCCTTACTCATAAGAAGTAAAAATGATATGTGAGCTTGATTGAGGGAGGCTAACTGGCGGGCTAAAAGGTCACTTTGAAAAATCAATATGGTCACTAAAGCGCCACATAGGGAACCAGAAAAAGTGGGAGGTTTTTTTTGAAAAAAAATATTTTATTTTATCTTATTATTATTTAAGTTCTTTTTGTTTGTTTTAATTCTTATATTTTTTTGATTGAATCAATCAATGTATCATCGATTGAAAAATACATCTATTCTATAGAATAACATTCAACAAAACCTTTGTCCCGGAAATCAATTGCAAAAACCCCTATACATTAAGATAATGAAGAGGAAGATCAGAAGATAAGAAGGATCTCTAAGTGAAGGTACCTAGATGAGGTTGAGTTAGATAAAACTCACGAGCTACTAGTAGAAACTTTATAAGGTAGCTACACTAAAAAGTATATTTAGTGCTGGATGATACATAGTGTGTTTAACCCAACATGTTCACAACACCATTTGTCAATTACTACACAATTAGTGTATAGAACCACCCCTATTAATGATAGGTTCTCTTTCATTAATGCCAAATTCGTACATCCCCTTTCTAAATGAGATTTGCTTTCACGCCTATGATTTTCGAAGGTTTTGTCACAGAGGTGATTGCGCCCCTCTTTTACCACCTCGATCGTCCTCTCTACTCACTTTATTATTGATTGCAATTCGACTTGCATTTCATTTATCAAATTTAAAGTGTCATAAAGAATTTTAGCTAAACTTATTCTAGGGTTTCTCAGGTGTCTAAGAAACCGTAAGAATTCGGCTTTGAACTTATGTTGGGGTTTCTCAATTAGAATTGCAAGAGGGATGACATAATGAATCGATACTTGAATTTGGAGAATCTTGTATACCTATTTGGAGGGTTTTATAATATCTTGGAGGTTGTAGATTGGTATTTAAAGTGAAGGCCTTAGATTACCGGTTGTACTGGGTGAAGTCGTACATTTGGTGAAGATATTGTAGAGAAAGAGTTGATTGAGTTTGTCGTTGTGTGAGATTGATATTCGCAGGTGAGGTAGATTTGTGCGCACTTATACTTGGATTAATTTTCAAAGCTCTCATCAAGGATTTACAAGGATAAGAAGAAAACCAAGAGATCCCTATCAAAATCTAACACTAAATGTCAACTTTCTTACTTGTTTTTATTGTTTACAACTCGTGCTGAAATTGTCAATTAGAGTTGCTGTAATTCTACCTGTAGTTGACAATTGGTATTCCTGGTCATATTCAATGTTGCCAACACTAAGGGTGCGTCCGGACTTGGATGCCTGAAACTACTATTCCGTCGGTAGGTGATGTTACAGTATTCATGTGTCCGCACTACAAACAGTAATATGGACGCAGACGATGTGGCATCCGAAGTGGAGGATGAAAAAGTGACGTATATGTGGGAGTGACAGCAGAGGTTGGCCGGTGATTACCGGAAGAGGTGGGGGTGTTTAGAATATCTGTTTACTTTATAAAAATTAGATTTATGTTTCAAAATCTAAGATTACAAGGGAGTTAACTGGAGGTGTCTATTTCGCTCTCGAAGGGGCAATTAAGTTATTTGCGAGTTGGAAACTTTCCGTGCGGTTCAAGAACCATCTTCGGCGACAAGATTGCCGGCATAGCTACAAACGCGGTAACAGTAACGGCAGCACCACTTCAAATCCTACTGTGCAGTCTCGGTGCACGAGCCTTTACTACCGAGTCTCTACAGTAACCGCCTCGAGCTGTCCTTGAATTGCATCAATTGTTCAGCTTCCGTACTCCGAGTCGAAACTACAACACGTCATGGCCTCTCCTGCAACGCCTGTTACCGGTGCCGGGAACCGCTCCCTTTCTCCTACACAACAATCACAAGGTGAGTCCACTGTTATGTTCTTGGTGTAAAATTTTGTTGGGAATTCATGTTATCTTCTCCCTCGGTTGCGATTCAGCACTGTTCACGTTGGCTTACCTTCATGAAGGCGACACCTTCTTGTGTAGTATGCTGCAGCAGATCTCACGTTCAGTTCGCACCTGAGACTATGAAACAGCCGCTCACCGACCTTCACCCCCCCCCCCAAAACGCCCCTCCGATGCTGCAATGAGTATTTGTCTGATTTTCCATACTTCCATCATTAATATAAACTTGAATTTGAAAAGCATTGTCTGGACATTATGCAGGGAACACAAACACAACAAGTCAGAGGCGTCATGTCCCCGACGAAGCTGCATCCAGAGGAAATGCGAAAGGCAAGCGGAAGGCATCTGCTGCTTCCGGCCAGGGGCGGAGTTCTCAAGAGAACAGAACTAGAGCGGACGATGATGGACCCTCAAGGCACAGGAAGGAGCGTGACTCCAACTGGAGTAAAGACGAAATATTGGCACTTGTTGAGGCAAAGCGTCTCGAGCACTTGGAGGAAATGGAAGTGATAGATGCGAGGGATCTCATGTCAACTGATGTTACGAAGTGGGGGAAAATTGCACATGAGGTGAATGCTATAACTGGAGGGGGGGTTGTAAGGGAGGGCCCAGCCTGCAAGCACAAGTGGACATCAACGATGGCTGATTTCAAGCGCATTGCCGACTACCACAAGGGTACAGGGAGGAACGCAGAGGAATATTTTGTCATCACTTATGCGGACAGAAGGAAGGAAAACCTTCCTCGATCCTTCTTCAAGGAAGTGTATGCTAACATGTACGAGTTCTTCATGTCACGTCCAATCATGAATCCCCCCCACCATCGGGATCTCCTCCGACCCGAGGACGGGAATTATGCAAGTGACAATCGACGAGGCAGTGCCTCAGATATCCATGCGGACGTCAAGGACGACGAGAGCTTCATGGACTCCCAGCCAGACAGTTATTACATGAGCAACAGCTTAGGAGACTCTCCGAACATCCCAGTCAAGGAGGAGACCCGGGAGTCCAGCCCCGATGTTTCTCATTGGGGAAACGGAGCCTGGACTGGCCATCCAGCACCAGAGAATGTGTACCCGGCCCCTCCACCGCAGACAGCATCGACTGTCAACATCGGAGGTCATCCTTCGTTCAGTCACGGAGTACCCGGCGGTAGTATGAGCCATCCGCAAGGTCAGTACACTACACATATGGAAACAACTACGACTGCTGGGGGGAGGGCCAATGCACAGCCCCGTCAATACCGCGAGGCAATCACCAACTGCAGCCAACCTGCCAACAGCAGGTTATTCCCCCCGAGTCCCGCTGCGAGGCATCTCTCCACAAGCACCACGTACGGCTGGCATGGCAGACAGTGGCTAAGCAGGGCGGCCGCATGTTCTGTCGTCCTCAGGGACATCCACTTACGATGTCACGCGACTCAATCGCAATATTGGGCAACGCAGAAACGGACACACTGAACATAAGCTGATGGCTGATGTCACTGCCGAAGCTGGGGGAAAAATGGTAAAAACTTTGCAAGACATGACTCACGCAAACAAGGAGATGGAGGATATGCGGTTGGAAATGGCTAGCAAAATGCATGCTGAGCAGATGGAGTACAAGCGGGATAAGGACCGACTGGAATTGGAGAACATGAGATTGGCTTTATTGAACCAGAGACTTGTGGTGAACGCAATATCTAGCCTCGCAGAGGCAATTGGACGGAGTGCACAACAAGCTGCGTCTCCCTACCCACCGCGTCCTGCACCAGTGCAAGCGAACCCCCCCGCCACTACAAACCTGGTGACTCAGGCAATGCCAAGCCTTGCATCAGCTTCGCGTACAGCGGAGGATGCGGTATGAAGGTGTTCGGGCAGCATCCACCTTGCCTGCACATCATAGCTGTGATTGGGAAATGCAAGTTAGTGAGAGGGGTTGAACTTGTGACTGCAAGAGTGTAGTTTTTTTCCTTTATGTTTTTGTAAAACAGAAGTGGATCATGCATCCGTTGTTTCCCATGTGTTTGTATGTTGTTAGCCAAAAAAGAAAAAAATAAAAAAATAAAGCGTGTTTGTTGTACAATGAAAGATGTACATTGACGTTGGGAGAACTGACCTGATCTTCAGTGTCGTGACCTACGGTGCCCTGCGGTTCGCCAAATGCATGCCCAGTGCGATCCTTTTCGCATCCCCTTCTACGTAATCCATGTTGGAAGGGCCTGGTGGAGGCGGCTCCACGATGGGATCATCGTCTACCATCGGAACCATCCCTTCAGTCTGAAGCACCTCTAGTAATCTGTCCACTTGTTCATGTGACTGCCCCAACAGTAGGTTGTGGAGCAAGCAGCAGGTGACAACAACGTCAGGTAAGAAGGTTACATTCAAGTCAGATTTGCCGATGAGCTCTCGGAACATCTGCTTGAGAACCCCAAAAGCATGCTCAACCACAAACCTCCCCTTTCGAAGCTTTTTACTGAAAAGCCTCTCTGCGTATGATTGCTGAACGTTAGGACCATCACGATACGGAGTGAGAAGCCATGGGAGGAGGGGGTATCCCTTGTCCTCTATAAAGTACGGGCTGAAGCCATGCTGCGAATATGCAACGTCAAACAAGTTAGTTTGTGTAGCTAGATGATACAGCCCGGATCGTTTGAGTACTCTCACATCGTGCGTTGACCATGGCATCCCCACTGAGACGTCAAGAAAGCGAGCACTCCTGTCGACGACAACCTGGCATTGCAAGCTGTAGCCACCCGATTTAAAATAATAGTAATCTTCAGGACACAATGCAGGTTTCCGAATTTTGAAATGAGTTCCGTCTATCGCCCCTACGACAGCAGGCAGGCTGCAATATTCATCGAATGAATGCATAGTCTCGATCAGTTTGTTGCCCTTCGGCTACTCAATCTCCCCTCGTAACTCGATGTTTATGGCATACACAACCTCCTGAAGCATTTCGCTCACGGTCTGTTTTCCTACAGCGAACATCTCTCAACATATCAACAAACTCGCCCCCTGGCAAAGCTTGTACAGAGTACATGCGACTCGCACGAGTACTGGGATAGGACGCCTAAATTTTGTGTCTTGTTTTGCCACATGAGGCGCTAAAACATTGGCGAGCCTGATGACTGACTCCTTCGACATTCTAAAAAATTTTATCCACCGAGAATCGTCAAACTCGAACATCACGAATTGCGAGAACCACGTAGTGGATCTAGGCTAGACCCACCATCCGAGGTCAGGAGGAAGCAAAACTGAAGTGTGTTGAACCCTAAAATCATGAAGAACGCAAGCGATAATTGAGTTCATGTCCATCATAATTGACTCGGGGATTGTCTAAAGGCAGCAGCCCCTCCACTGCATTTTGCAGCAGGACTACTAAAGCCGGGAGGAATTGGCTCACAGCGGCCGTGGACACTGTGTTGGTCATTGGATCCCGACGCCCTCCTACACCAATGCTACCCGATTCGTGTCCTCGACGCGCAGCACACCGAACAGTGCCCTAAGTCACAAAAACTTACCTGAATCCGTCCAGGAAGTCTCGCCGACCTCCGCACACCCAGTAATCCCACCGCTTCTCCCCTACGCAGTTACAAAACCAGAAGGTCGCCATATGGCCGTCAAGACAAGGGCCAGCGTGAACGCAAGAATAGCAACGTCGATTGCAATGAGGAAACAAAAAATTGAACTGATCAGACACAACACTCACCGAGGAGAAGCGGCGCCGCGAACGAGATACTGTAAAATAAAAAAACGACCCCCTAGTCCATGGACTCTGCTGATATTCAATCGCACAATACCAACGACAGTATCCCAGAACCAACGCACAGCGAACGAGGGATCAAGAGCAGAGAAGAACCCAAAAACCGAAGGAGACAGGAGCGAAATCCTTGAGAGAGGCGATGGTCGAGTGACGGGAGTGTCACCCTGCCGACGATGTCGAAAATCTGAACCTCCCATCAAATACGGGGTACAAACCGTATTGTACCGACCCATATGCGGATACCAATACTGATTATGGTGAATACGTAAAACCAGGGAGTCCCAAAAATTTGAACTCCCCTGAATTTCATCTCACAGTGTGAATCGAACTTTAAAAAAACCGGTTCCCCCGGATATAGGACTCATTTGCAGAGTTCCCTATGTCCAAGTCCGGATGTACCCTAAATGTAGTTCTTATCAAATCTTAATAAGGAACTTATCAATATGCCTAGAGTAGGTGTCAATCATGTATCTTTTTAATATCATTCTATGAACATGGCTAAAAGTTTGCCACTGGCACTTTCACCTCTCGCAGCAAAACGAAACTCTTTATTCCGCGTCAGGTAAGAAAGACAAAAACCACCACCTTTTTCAGATTATTGACTTTTGTACTCAAATCTATTTCCATGCAAGATCATATATTTAGTAACCAGATCATGTACCTGCATGTGATGAATTTCCTAACTTGTCAGAGGAATCGAATTCCCCTTCACTTTTACCAGGAACAAAACAGATCCCCCGAATAATTCGTGGGAGAATTGAGCTTTACTCTCCAAGATTTTTCATCGACCTAAACCGGACGTGGAAAACCACCACCGACATCGTGAGGAAGGAAACTTACAGACGAAGCTTTTTGTTGGTTTTCCTGCAAACAAAGGAGCCGGTTGACCGCACGACTGACACGAATTGACACATCCATATCTAACTCCCCACGACACATCAATTTCAACTCCCAGCACAACGACTTCTAACCTTCTGCAACAATTTCAATTGTGATGCACCTAGGTGGTCCTTACCAAAAAAAATGAATTAAGTGGTTATTGCTGGTTGAGCTTACATTCTTGCTCCCCTAGTGCTTGGCAAGTCAAGCTCACGAATGGCTCGTTTGGGTAATGAGAGGCTACAATGATTAGTGTTACAGACAATTCACGCATGTGAAACTCAATTGTGAAGCTTGATAAAGGAAGGAGGTAGGTGGAAGAGAGGTTGCCTTAACCCCTTAAACGCAGAAAGTGCTTGAAACATGCAGCCCAAAATTGGATCACAACCTCTTTTGGACTTGGGCATCATGAATAGTGCACTTTTTGAACTTAGGCATCACGAACGATCCAATCAATGATGAGCTTGCAACCTCCTACAAGGTTATGTACAACCACAACCTACCTAGTACCACAATCCTTTCAAAGCACAAAATCACTCACACAAATTGTGATTTGAATTGTAAAATTTCACTTTTTGAATGCATCACAAGAAGGTGACCAGTTTGACATCAAAATATAAGTGAAAATTTGAGTACATTGAGAGCTACAGAGGAGATTCTATTGGAACATGACCCCTCAGGTCTCCGTAGGTGTTTAACCCCTAAACGCCCAAACATATTTTTAGCATAAAAGCACATTTCCTTAGAAATCGTCATAGATGAAAATCAAGAGATGGTATTAAGATCCTAACCCCTAAACGCCTGAGCCTATTTTTAGCAGAAAAACACATTTCCATAGAAATCGTCATAGATGAAAATCAAGAGAAGCTATTAAGATCTCAACCGTACAAACTTGTAATAGACTTATCCAAGATCATGTGGACCAAAATTTGAGTCATGAGGCCTTATAGATCGGGAGATCATAACATATTAATATCAAAAACAAACTGCGAAATTTCATCATTTTCACTTTGAGGTGGAAATGCTACCAATTTACCTATTGCAATGAAAAAATCACCAACTAGAAAGATGTTCACCTTCATCTTAATAAGTCCTTTACCCAACAAAAACTCATCAAAAAAATTTCTTGGCTCAAATAAAAGCCATGCAATGGTAAAAACTACCCAACGTTTTACAAAGGAAAAATAGTCCAAAACAAGACCCTTTGCATTCAATTTCATGCCTTATCTTCAAAACATCTTCGATCTTGTTAAGGTTTCTACCACTTAGACTAGACTCTGATTGGAGGCCATCCCAAAAAATTAAGTTGAAATCCAACGGTGGATGAGGGAGATATAGCTCCTCAAATATCATCCATTTTCTCACTTTTTCTGTTGACAAAACATCATTGCAAATCCAATAGCAAAATCATTTGGATCAAAAAACTTCTCACTACAAAGTTGTTAAGAATCACCTTAAGATGATGACCATGAAAAAAAAAATTCATGAAAATCTATTTTTAATTTCACATAATTGGCTTGCAATGGTAATACATGCCCCATGCTTGAAAACCCAAAAACAAGAGTTGTCTTCACTAAAGTGCATTCCAATAATTCATACTTTATTGTATGGGCTTGAAAATTTTACAACACAAACTAGACTTGATTTGGAACCTAATCCAAGTGATTTCATCCAAAAAGGACTTCGGATGAAGAAGATATGGCTCTTCAAAGTTTCTGATGCACATCCAAAATGTCGTTTTTCGACATTGTGGGCATTTAAGGGTTAACCGTACAAACTTGTAATAGACTTATCGAAGATTGTGTGGACCAAAATTTGGGTCATGAGGCCTTATAGATCGGGAGATCATAACATATTAATATAAAAAAAAAACTGCAAAATTTCATCATTTTCACTTTGAGGTGGAAATGCTACAATATACCTATTGCAATGAAAAAATCACCAACTAGAAAGATGTTCACCTTCATCTTAATAAGTCCTTTACCCAACAAAAATTCATCAAAAAAATTTCTTGGCTCAAATAAAAGCCATGCAATGGTAAAAACTACCGAACATTTTACAAAGGAAAAATAGTCCAAAACTAGACCCTTTGCATTCAATTTCATGCCTTATCTTCAATACATCTTCGATCTTGTTAAGGTTTCTACCACTTAAACTAGACTCTAATTGGAGCCATCCCAAAAAATTAAGTTGAAATCCAACGGTGGATGAGGGAGATATAGCTCCTCAAATATCATCCATTTTCTCACTTTTTCTGTTGACAAAACATCATTGCAAATCCAATAGCAAAATCATTTGGATCAAAAAACTTCTCACTACAAAGTTGCTAAGAATCACCTTAAGATCATGACCATGAAAAAAAAAAAAAAATCATGAAAAACTATTTTTAATTTCACATAATTGGCTTGCAATGGTAATACATGCCCCATGCTTGAAATCCCAAAAACAAGAGTTGTCTTCACTAAAGTGCATTCCATTAATTCACACTTTATTGTATGGGCTTGCAAATTTTACAACACAAACTAGACTTGATTTGGAACCTAACCCAAGTGATTTCATCCAAAACGGATCTCGGATGAAGAAGATATGGCTCTTCAAAGTTTCTGGATGTACATCCACAATGTCGTTTTTCGACATCGTGGGCGTTTAAGGGTTAAGGGTTAATAAAGTGTCTGCTTCAAACATTAATGTGACTATTAGTGTTGTGTACATGATGGGGGTCATACAGTATTTGTCATCCAACACTACATATAATTTTTCAGTGTAGTTCTCATCAAATCTAAATAAGAACTTATCTATGTGCCTAGAGTAGGTGACAATCAGGCACCTTTTTTTATGGCAAACATAAATCGATGAGGCATTTCTATGGACATGGCAAAGTTTTAGCCACAGGCACTTTTACCTCTCGCGGCAAAACGAAACTCTTTATTCGGCGTCAGGTAAGAAAGACAAAAACCACCACCTTTTTCAGATTATTGACTTTTGTACTCAAATCTATTTCCATGCAAGATCATATATTTAGTAACCAGATCATATACCTGCATGTGATGATTTTCCTAATTGTCAGAGGAATCGAATTCTCCTTCACTTTTACCAGGAACTAAACAGATCCCCAAATAATTCGTGGGGAAAATTGAGCTTTGCTCTCCAAGATTTTTCATCGACCCAAACCGGAAGTGGGAAACCACCACCGACATCGTGAGGAAGGAAACTTACAGACGAAGCTTTTTGTTGGTATTCCTGCAAACAAGCGACTTGTGGCGAACCAATCGAGTGTGTGCAATCCAAATTCTCTTTTTCAGTAGAAAAAGGGAGTGATGAAGAAAAGCTCTGGGCCCTCTTTACTTTAGAATGAGAAGCCTCCGGTCAAGTTTTAGAATGTAGTGTAAAGTGTGAGAAGGCCAAAGATTCCTATGTGCAGCTTTTCTGAAATGAACTTAAAATACATACTAAATGATTGGTTGTTGTGTTTTTGCCCTGGATTGTTTGTTAGGCTCATCTTATTGAGGTAGGCCTAACTACAATTCTTGTAGTTTGTCAAGAAAAGCAATTTTTGTGTCAACGAGGCAATAAGTGCTTGCCATGTGATTTTTGGTTGTCGTTCTCCCTCGGACTAAAAGTTGCTTCTGTAGAGCCTATGTTTATCGGCTTCTCAATTCCTAGGTTTCCCATTGCGGTTGAAATCCTTCCACACTTAGCTTCTCAACTTTAGTGAAAGGAGGGCCTAAGTTCATTCCGTGCTTCGGAGGCGTGAGACCATGTTTTAGATGTCTTTCTGTGAGCTGCCCCATGGAAAAAAAATTACTCTTTTTGTCTTTACTCGCGCTTCTTTTACTTGTGTCGTACACGATACACCTCGCCGTAGAACATCGGCCATGAGCTTTATTGGATAACCAATAAGCCCAAGCCTCACGAGTACTCACTAGCCACTGTAGACACCACTATTCAATACTTTCTAGTTGTATCGGATACTTCCCCACCTTCTGATGCATATACACATACAAGAAGGTCCCACAACTTGAAAAGCTCCTCTCGCGCACTAGCCGATGCGATGATATCGACTAAAATTTTCATTCATCCATAATATCAATTTAAGCAAACAGTCGCTGCGCTTGTGATCTGTCCGTAATTTTGTATCTAGGATTATCACAAAACATTATGATGAGAAAATGAGTGTATGAATCTAGTGTTGCCATTGTATGCATTATAATTAGGAAATTATTCAAATATTGGGGTTCTTCCACGTCTAATGTTTGAATTGGTGGCTAAAAGGTACAAAGACAATGTTCGAGGTACACTCTCATAATTGTCGTCATCATTTCGCCAATGCAGGGTTTGGTATACAAAAATCACATTGTTTGCCTTTGGTGCGTTGTCCTCCTCATTTGCACACTTTGCTCATAAACTCGAAATTTTTGAGGCGTTGCTCGTATGCTTCATTATGCGATCTCATAGAATTCTCCAACTTTTTTTTTGTCTCCGACACTGCTTTCCAGTGAGTCCGCGATCATTACTCTTGAATTAATATTGCTCTTAGTTCCTAGCAATTCGAGAGGAGTGTATTAAATGAACAAAAAGAGAGAAAAACATTTTGATGCATTCTAGGGTTTAACACGCGTTCTCTGCATGGGAGGATGTACATATTTCTTGCAATCTTGGATTCAGGAGATGTCATGCATACACCATTGCCGTGCTCCTTTGAATTTCATATGTGTCAAATATTTGGTTGCCATAATCGCCAGGAGGATACATGGGATTAGGAGGATATTGAATATTACAGCTTGTAGCTTTGTTTGCGAGGAAGGAATTATATATCCTATACCGTATAACCGTTAGGATTATTGTCTATGTCTTTTAGGTTATCATGCGTTAACCTATCGGCTTTTTTTAACCGAGTGTTGTTGTAGGCTTGTATACATGCTTGTGAAGGGAAACATATGCGAGTGCGAAGTCAAATGTGAGGAAAACGACATTGAATTGAAATTGAATTGAATTGAGTCAACTAATGCGCACTACAACTCGGACACAAGGACAATAGAGCAAGTTTATTGGGTGGAAGGAACACACTACTTGAATGAGCACTGGACCTCAAGCCGCCGGACATATCATCCTCAAATTACATGATTGGTCGTAACTCGCATATGTCGACGACCGTTTTTGATTAACATAGCAAGGACATGAAGGTATTCAAATGGTTGCATTGGGGTGATCTTTACCAAAAGCATCGACTCAACCTTCATATCAATCACGGGAGGTGTTGCTCAAAGCTAGAGAGATACCCAACCTACCCCAACCTCCACATAAAATCGAGCTCAACGTTTCTGACCCAACTTTCTTAGGCAGTTTCCAATAAGGACATTATTGTTCTCTTTTGGACTCTGAAAGTGACAGATAAGGACGCTAGGAAGTCAAGAGGTTCTTGGAAGAGACGGAGTGTGAGGCTGAATGACAACACTTGCCCACGCAAAGACCCATGGTTCTTCCTCTTGGACACTTGTGGATCCTATTGAAAAAGGAGTAGCTATTGGAGAGTGAGAGCGCAACCACGAGGATGACATGGGATATGATGGAAATGACCACCTGACTTAAATGGATGATATTGTCTACCAAGTACCTTCGAGTAGCGACAATGCTCATTCACCTGCAAGTCCAGAGAGAATGTCAGACTTGCCGCTAGTCCAAACGCAAGAAATGATTTTGCATTTACCTAGCGGTGGTGACCGAGAAGGTAGGTCCACAAGCAGTGGTGACAAAGATGGTGGTTTGGATATAGGAGCAGGTGCATACAAGGCCTTTGACAGATCCAAACTTAAGCTATCTGATAGCCTTGACAAGGATGCCAATATGTTTGATTATTTGGAGCTTTTTAGCGTAATCATGGGGGGACAAGGTGGAACAACCTTCTGCACGAAGACAAAAAAGCAGGATAATGACTGTACAACAACGCTAAACCATTTACAAGAGAATGTCTTTGAGGGGTATAGTATCATGATACTTGAGTCGCTCCCAAAGACTGCTCTTTAAATTCTCTTCACGCACGGATTGGAGTTCGATGGTGCGTTGTGGACTGTAAGGGATATCATGGACTTGCAGCGTATGGTCGTGGAGATTGTTGGGGGATGGTGGAATTGCCGCATAGCCTTCAAGATTGGTATCAGTGAGGCGTTCTTTGCAAAATGCATGGGGTTTTAGCAAACTCAAATTCTCCACAAGAATAAGACACACTTGTGTCATTTGCGGTTTATGGTAGGGCATTGAAAATCCTTTTAACCGGCAAATTTTCAATGCCCTACCATACACAATATTCACTCCATAGAGCCAAGGAAGTTGGTCGACTAAAATTTGCCCTGCGATTTAACCCCTAAAGGTCCAAGAAAGTCGGAAACGCTTTTTGGAATTTTCGCAGGGAGAAAATTCAGCCAACTTTGACCATTATAATCTCAAAATTGGAAAAAAACTAACAATTCAAATTTGACATTCGAGAAAAGGGTCAAGTTAACTTCAAGATCCTACGGTTGGATCTTCTAATCAATGCTTAGATTGAGTTTCTTTGCACCTAAAGTAAAAGAAGGTTCTTTTTGATAGTTTAAACAATTTTGTATCAAGGACCTTTAGGGGTTAACAATACTCAGTCCTAACGCGGCGAAGAGGTAAATTACCATTCCCAGACCATATCCGGATATAGCATAGACAATGGCGAGCAACAACACTCAATTCCGTATCAAAACTAATCACAATATATCGCGAAATGTGAAGGTGATGAAATTAATGAGAACGACATTCACTATGGCAAGGAAATGGAGAAGAGTAAGTCGCATGGAGGCTTTAGGTGCTGCTTAGCATTGATCAACAAGACCACCATTGATAGTATGAAGCTTATTGTTGAGTTCAAACCGAGCAAAAGGAAAGTTGAGAAGCAAGACCTGCAAATTTCAAGGTGGATTTCGCAATAAAAAACACTACATCCGAAACCAAAGAAGTACTATATCACTTCTCACACTAGAACCCTACAACGGTTACACATTTCTATAAGGTCTTGCGAAAATTTTGAATGAGTGTCTTGCAAAAATTTTGAATGAGGGTCTTGCGAAAATTTTGAATGAGGGTCTTGCGAAAATTTTGAATGAGGATCTTGCAAAATTTTTAATTAGGGTCTTGCAAAAATTTTAAATCATTCAATGACTGCTTATTGTGAAGGAAATTTGAAGCTTCACATTTCTTGGGTATTTAGTTATTAAGAATCAATCAATCAATTAATAAATAAATCAATGTATTAAGATTTCTTTTGCTTTAAAATTGATTTTAGAATTCGTGAATAACTTGAAGAACAAATGTAGAAATAACTCATATACACTCTAATCCCCTCATTGTCACACCTTAAGTGGCACGTCACTTATAATATCACATATTGATGTGTGACACATTTTGACCAATCAATGATACCCACCCTAAACCTCATTATTTCAATATACCCAAATCGTGCATCATGGATGTATTGGAGTGTCATTGATCTCAAATTTGGAATTGAAAATTTTTCAACTTCTTTGTTAGTTAGAAATTTTCCTTCTACTTTGTGATTCAGGGACGTAGAACTCATGGATTTAGGGTTTCCCACTTGCAGCGGGGAATTTGAATTGATACAATACAATCACTGATGTGCACTGTCGCTGTAGCTTCCTTGCAGTCGAAGCTTAGATTTTGGGTTCAATTCTTCTGTTAGGATACAACAATTTGATTTCCTCGTTCTAGCTCGTGCACCATTTGCAGCGGAGATCGAAGTTCGCAGCACCATTTGCAGCGGCAATTGAAGCTCGCAGCACCGATCCTTTTTCTTGAGGGGTTTAGGGTTTAAGGGTTGTTTGGGGAAGCTTCAACCTTGGGGTTTTCTTTTACGTTTCAATTCGCTTTCGCTTTCGAGGTTCCTGATATGTATATCCAGTTTATGCGCTTCTATGTAGATTTTAGTTGATCGGAGATGGGAGGGCCGACGGGAGTCGGAGCTCTAGGAGCGCCAGGAGGACCACTTTTTGTCCCAGGGTTTGTCTCCGGGTGCCTAAGCGTACAAGAGCTCCAACGCTCATGGCACACACTGATCTCAGCCCTCGAATCGGACTCTCGCGCAACCGAAGACGACGACGTCGACATCTCAATCGAGGATTTGAAGGTCGTCACAGACGCGCAGCTCGTAAAGAAAGCGCTAGCCGAGGTTCTCGATGGAGCTAATTCCAACCTGCTCACTGATGGTGGAGCTTTGCTGTTGGAAAACGATCCTCGACAAGCTCAGGCTCCTGCAGAGGTCACGGCACCAGCCGAGGCACTGCTCGCATTGATGGACAACAACAGCAACAGCAACAACAGCATCGTCCCACAGGAGGCTCCGAAGCGGAGGAGGGGTCGGAAGGGGGTAGACGGTCCGAAGCGGAAGAAAGGAAGACCGTATGATCGTAGTCGGGGAGCCGGGGAGGTCGACGACGCGGCCTCAATTAGAAGAGAGCAAGCGCTCACAAGAATGAAGCAATGGAGAGAAGAGCAGAGAGGAAAAGCCAATCTGCACGCTCTCCGCTTCAAACGAGAACGAGAAGCCGCCGACGAAGACAACAAAACCCCTCTCCGGCGATGGCGCTTCTTCACATCTGCGTTGCATTTCCCCACAAAAGCACCCTCAGACCCCGACATGATGGAATCCGTCCGTCTCGACGACATTCTCTTCGTGGTCGAGTTTTACCACAATCAACGAAAGCATGACAAGATGCAGGAGTTTCTCGTCCTGGGCAGCCAGTTTCTCTCTTCGTTACGAGACCGGCTGTACTGCCTGACGGATGAGCTCGCCCGCAAGAGCGATCTCGACACGAAATCGAGCTACTTTCTGATCGAGGATGTTTTTTACAACGACATGCGAGATGCTGAAGCGAAGGATTACTCTCGTCCGATTTTGCAATGGGCGGCTGATTCCAGGGAGACAACGGAGCTGTGGAACAGGGATCTGACAGGAAACCTGCCACGAGCGGTGATTCCTGCAATTCACTCGGAGACCGACCAACTTCCTGATTTTCGTGCTGCGGAGATGGAGCGCACTCTTTTCTGTGACTTGAAATTGCGAGTTGGGGCGCAGTATCTCTACTGTCATCAGGGCGATTGTAAGCACAAAGTTGTGATTCGGGACATACGACGTGCTCACGCCAAGGATGTGCGCGATGTGGCCGAGTATCCCGTGCTCAAGTGGCATGCTCGAGTTCGGCACCGCAAGTGCAGCATCTGTAACATCTATCAGGCTCGCAAGGTGACTTACGAGGATAAGCTCGCCCCTGCTTGTCCGTCGTTCTTTTGTCAGCAGTGCTACTACTTGTTGCATTACGACAAGGCTGGCTGTCTTCTTTACGACGACTTCAAGGTCTATGACTACTACCACGAGTAGTATCCATCGAAGGACCTGCCAGCCGAATTTTTCAATCAGATGCTTCTCCAAGAAGCAATTCTTGGTGATGACACCTACATCATTAAGGTATCGCTGCTGAAAGTAGCGTCTCTCTTCTGCTTTTTGCATCTGCATGAATCACTTTGTTACCCGGAACCGTCACTGATTCTGGACAGAACAGGACTGCAGGAAATAATTGAAATGCATCAAGACTGTTTCAAGGAAGCAGCTTTTGATTAGCACTTTTGCAGGATGGGGTGCCATAATGTAATCAAGAGACTAGCATCGTAATCTTCGACTCACAAGTACCGCAGTATCGGGCATTAGACTGGTTTCTTATACCAGCTTAGAGTGAACAAGAGCAAGGTACATACAGTATGTTTCATGCCATAGCCTTGAGGGACATGTACCACTTGCGTATGGTTATCTACCTACAGAGTATCATATACTTACAGCAGCAGGCTCGCAACTTGAAAACAAGTAGAGTCCTTTGTAGCAAAGAGTTCTATCTATGAATCAAAATGATTGCTCGTACATGTTTTTCATTCAATGACTTCTCACTGTAGCCTCAGTTTTGGCATATTGATGAATTTGCATGTATACAATTTTCACCATACTGTCAGCAACTCTGCAAAAGCCATTTAACATTCAGTATTCAAATTTAGTTCAAACTGCTAGTTCCATGAAAAATTTCTTGGTCTAAATCCAAGTTCGAAAGGTCTGGTTGTGCCTAAGGATCAATTTGGCAGCACTTACTGAGTTTCATGTACAAGATATGATAGAATGAGTCAGTAATCAGACCAGGGCAGAGGTCTCAGATCCGTCCGAATTGCCTGTTTGCGTTGATGGGCTCCGTGAGGAGCAATCCAAAAAAAGGGTTATGCCGGTCAGTGTACTCAACGCACGGTATTCTTTAGTAAAAGGCGAAAGAATAGTTCGCTCTGAGCTGAGCACCCGTCAGTTCGACGCCAATGATATAGTTGCTGGGTCTTATACTCGCTCAGTGGAAGTAAGTGTAGCAATGCGTATGGGAGAAGTGAACTGACGAACTGACAGCGAATGATCATTTCACAATCAACTCTGGGCCGAAGACTAAATGGCAGTGTTCTTCAAGGCTCCTCACAAATATAAAATATGAGAGCATGCCTTTGGGACTTTTGCTCCCTAACTTAGTACTCTATCAAGTCACAACAATGCAATAAAGTCACTACAGATACGTACGGTAGGAGCGTTACAATACAATACATTGTGACCAACCGCGCTCCATCTTGAACGACCCATTTGATACACTTCAAAATTCGAACTCCTGGTTCACATGGACCTGCAGTCAAGTGCAACGCCCATCTGGTACAGGAGTGCTTCCACAACTTTATCACAAGTTCGTTGATGCATCTTCAACGTAAGGTGGAAAAATTCCATATGGCAACAACATGAATGAAGAGAAATAGACTCGTTGTCTGGGCTGCCATTCAAAGAATAGCTTACCTTCAGAGTTATATACAGCTCAGGCACTATTTAAGTTAACAGGCAACTGAACCTTCTCTACCTTAGCTACACCAACTTCAATGGGAAATTGATGCATGAATGTCAAAAAGAAGTCACTTCCTACTACCGTGCGTTTAAAAATATACAGGCACTCGTGATGTTGTAATAGTTACAACATGGCACCGATCGATATGGACTCCTGTCCCTCACCGAGTTACTGAACTGAATTTCCCTTATTGAGACTATTTTTGAGTAAGTCTCCTCGCTAATTAGCTGACGTTACACTGCTGCAGCCACGGATGATCGTACTTGACATACTCCGCCCAGTAGGGTTTGAATTTTGCTAAGCCGATTTCTAACCACGGCTTCAAGTTCCCGTTGTAGTGGACAACTGCGGCATGTTCGATCAAAGTCTTCGGTACGTTGGGGTTATATCCAAGCCCCAATACATGCCACGACTTGTCGAGCGGGTGTGTTAACCCGTAGAACGTCGTCAGTCCAGGTGGTAGAGTCCCAAGCTTCCACAATGTTCTGTCCGCATTCTGCATCATACAAACAACATCCACCTCTTGCTATCAGATCATTGCACTAGAGGACCTTTCATTGTTTCGGAAAGGACTCAGCAATGAACATAAAATGAATAAACTTAGAACCAGGCTCTATACGATCTTTTGGAGTATGGCGAAATTTGATGTTGAGCACGACGCAAAATCACCAAAGGGACCAAGTCAATCAGCAAGTAGCAATCACTTACCAGGACTTGCCAGCTGTGGTAGATGGCGGTTATGTCGCGTTTCTTCCACTCCTTGAGATCAAACATGTTCATGCCGTAAGCCCAGCCACAAGCGGCAGGATCGAAGTTCCGTGCAATGTGTGGGTTCGAGAAATTCAGGTACTTGTCAAAACGATGGAAGCTTATTCCACAGGTCTCGACGGCTCCATTCACCATTCCTTGGAGATCTTCCGACCAGAGACCCGTGAGATCCTTCCTAACGACGACATCATCATCCAAGAAGAGCATTTTGTCCAACTTGGGGTACACTTCGGGCAGGTAGAATCTCAAGTGATTCAGCATCGACAGATACTTCGGATTCCTATACTTCAGATTGGAATTACCCCTCTCTCTTCCCGTCTTGAAGTAGTATGCCTTTGTGGACTCACCCTCAAGCTGCTTCAATATAGGACAGTAGGACGAGTTCAACCACTTGAACTCGTCCACATTCATGACCTCGATGGTGGCTGCGCCGGGAGGGTTGCCGAGAAACCACATTCTCATCGCTCCATAGTTGAGAGAGTCTGTCACCACATGAATCACATGCTTGCTCGGATCCTGCAACCACATCCAGGACCAAATGAGTCACAGAATCAGTTGGAACTCGCACAAAACTCGGTGCCTATGAACAAGAGATAGTGACCAAGCTGAGAGATTCATAATCGAATGCTTCTAATAATCAGAGTAGGCTTCTGAAAACAAGGACTACTGTTACCTTTGCATTTGTGACAGTGGAGTTGACAACAACGGCTGCTGCAAGCACGTTGTCCGAAAAGAGGGCATAGTGGTATAGTCTGGTATCCTCAAGATTTTGCTGATTTGGGAACTGACGTTCAGCAGGAGAGAGATCGCCGTAATCAACAGTCAACCGCATGGATACGCAATGTAGACCCTTGGGCATAGTCTTTGCAGCCAGTTGGCTCAAAAAGTTGCTCTGCTTCTTGAAACTTCGGAGCTGGTCTTCCGACGTCTGTAACATGGCCCTCAGCTTCTTGATGAGTGCTTTATCATCAGATTTAACAGTCCTAGCTTTTGCCAAAAGCTCTCCCAATGCCTTCATCTTCTTTTCAATCCTGCGTCTAACAATAAAACTGCGGTGTCAAAACACAAAGGTTTGGTTTCAGAAAACCGCCCATATATTTGGATAACCTGAGGAGATTGCCCCGCGAAGCCGTATGCTGCATGTAACAGGTACTTAAAGCAAAGAAAAGTGGAAGACTTAAGATTCGTTCTAAAGAGTATTGATAGAAGAAAGCTGCGCACCCCTTTGGAAGCTCAGCATCGATACTGACATCCTCTAGCATTCTCATAATCTCTTTGATGCGGGCCTTTAGATCTTGAACAAGCCGAGCATCATTATGGGTTACCGCGATGTTTACGTAAGCTCGCGCCATAATCAGCTGATCACGCATGATTCGCACAATGCTGTCCGAGCTAGTAGACATTTCTCTTGATCTCCAGATGCTGTGTGATTTCGTGATTGCATTATCCACAACTTTAGCCCTTCTTATCGCCTCAGCTTCCAATTTCTTAGACTCCTTCTCATCCTGTTGAATGAGTTGTGTTCCTCTACTTTCAGATCGTTCTCGGCGCTCCTGCGTACCAAACCGCCCGAGTATTTATCAGCGCTCGTCCGGCCATGCATATAAGGATATGCGAGCAAGTATTCACTTGCTCAAGGTCAGTTGAGTGCAAGCACTCTTATACTGCACGAAAGATACGGTATACCAATTAACCTTGAGGTTTGAGGTTTGAATACTTGCAATTGCAAAATGAAATCTACACCAATGTTGTTTCAACCGCTCACCTTCCTTGCAATTTTGGCAGCAGAGTTACTGCTGGTGTTTGTGCTTTCCAGATTATCATCATCTGTTAACACCACATTGAACACGCATTAACAACGCCTCATTATTATCTCAACACTCCTTCAGATAGAGGAAAGGCTTCTACGTTCGTAGAAATATACACACGCCATTGTGTGCTTGAAGATGGAATCGAGAGGTACGTCTTGCAAGGATCTCGAGATTTCAGGATTTAAAAAAAATAGTTAACAGGGAAAGTTCTTGATTTTACCTGCCGCCAAGCTTCCATCTGAGTCTCCACCCTCGTCCTCAGGCTCAGTTTCATCCGTGTCCTCGAGTTCCTCAGCTTGAGAATCCGAAACAGCCAAACGTGAGGAATTGGAACTTTCATCATCGACGTCCACAGTTGTCTGTTCCTTATGTTCAGTCTCAACTACCTCGCGATGCTCATTCGATTCTTTCCGACAATCAGCGTCAGTTTCTTCGCAGCTGCCATCTTCAGAACCTTCTCCTAATTTTCGATTCTCAACAACCTGTACCTCAGGATCTGTCCTACTTGATTGAACAGCATCTCCCCGTATCCAAGACGAAGACAAGTCATTACGGCCATTCAAGTTCAGAGGCCCGTCGTCTTCGTGCTTTGCGTTCAAGAGGTTTCGCACCTAACCAAAGCAGACACCTCCTACTCCGTCAATGCTACAAAACTAGAAGAAGATCCACGTAGTTGCCTCTCGAACAAATCAAGTGTCGCTCACACGAGATGCTCATACACACAGAGACTTCATCTTTAACGTCAAGCAACGAAATTGCAGATTTCAAGTCAGATTTGAAAGACGCGGACCGAGGCTCCTCACATTTCTTGATCAATAGAGACTTTCAATTGTGTTTGCAAGAAGTGATGCGTACCTCCTGGGGAAAGAGTTCACCTATCTGCTCTAAGGCCATGCGCCTTACATGTTCTTCTTCAAGAAACTGCACGTGAACGAGAAGCAAAATTTAAACACCATGCGCCGAAACGTGTGCTTCTCCACTAAAAAATAAATAAAAAGCAAGTGCAATGAGGGACAATGCAGGTAGATCTGATGACATACTTCATCTGACGACTCCCGAACAGAATGCGAATGCTCTGCACCACAAGTACATGCAACGAAACACTCGGCTTATCAAACAAATCTCAAGATCTCAACTCCAAAAGCTCAAAGTCGTAAATTCAACTGCATCGTAAGCTCAAAGTCGAACGACTTCACAAAACCAGGCCTTCTACTCTCGGTCCTTAACATCCAAAATCCGCTCAGGGAACTCCAAACAATTAACCTAAAAGTCTCGCACTAAGAAATTCCTCTCAAGAAGCTCCAAAACTAAATCTCATCCTCATTGCTATAATCACGAATCTTAAACAACATCAACACAAAGAATTCCGCAATAATTTCTATGCAAGCATAAGCATGCATTTCAGCTAATGAAACAAATCTCAAAATCTCAACTACAAAAGCTCAAAATCTCTCGAATAAAAATTAAGCTCAAACCCGAACGAGTTCATAAAATCAAGCCTGTCATTTCCTTTCCACCTCTCGATCCTAAACATGATCATAAATCCGCTCATAAAACTCCAAACTATCAACCTAAATTTCTCTCACTAAAAACAAAAAAAATTCTCTCAAGAAGCTCCAAACTAAATCTCGTCCTCATTGATAAAATCACTAAACAACATCAACACAAAGAAATGCAATATTTTCAAGAAAATTCACTTACTGCTGTCGCCTCTGGTGGTAAGAAGAAAGTACGAAGGTCCAGCAACAGACACCAAAACGATAACACCGATCAAAACTACATAACGCGAATTACTACTAGTTCGCTGATGATGAGGAGTCAACCAAGCTTTTCTTGATTGCATCGGAGGCATTGTAGCGAACAAATCGCTCTTCTGGCGTAGAATTCACCAATTCACCATGATCTCGTCCGCACCGACCGTAAGTTTCACTGATGATGGATCTGAGGGCGGCATTGATTGATTGATTGATGAGAAACAAGCTCTATTGGAATGCAATGGCCGCCAAAGTGGTGGTAAATATATATATACAATGGCGGAAGACGTACTTTGAAAAGGCTAATTATACACAGCGGGAGTTTCGGTTGGCGGGATCAGGTCACCAGCTCCACATGACATGGAGAATCAGACTATTTTGAGAATAAGACTAATTTTGCTATTGAAAGTACAGTGTAGTTTTGAATTCTCCTTTGCATGTTGTTACTATAATATTTTCACCCATGTTGTTAAAAACGTGGATTCCCCAAATAAACTGCACTTTGAGCAGTTTTCAAACGTTTTTATTGAAGAATTCGGTGGGGGGATTAAACAATTTTGGGCAAGTCAACATGGTTTTCATTTATTGTGTGAGTGGAGTGGCACGCGCTTCTGAGAATTGTTTTGTATTGGATGTGACTGGTTAAATGGTTTCTTTCTAATAATGGGTGTGTAGAAAATATTAGAGTTGTGTATACAAGACTTCTTAACCCTAAAGTGACATTTTGGACAGTATGCTTTTAAATTGGTATGCATCTCCATGAGTTAAATGTGTGGGAGAGCAAGATTTTTATTTTTCATTTTTTTCAAAATATTATTCACTTTTGTAGGAGGCTCGAAAAATGTATATAATAATGATTGCTCATGAGGAATGTGTAAGGAGGATGTATATTATAGCTTCCAACTTCAAATCTCAATGTAGATATGATATACATCTTAGATTAATCTCTAATGAATCTTAGGTACATATTAATACATTTATTCAATTAAATTGTACATGGGTGATGGACTTTGATATCTGCAGATGAGTCATAGCCTGTTTGTTACCCTAATATCAGTATTCCTTGTATATCTTTTTTTCTTGAGTTATAATCCCCTTAAAGCATCTAGGGTCTCATCCCATCTGTGGGTAGGTTCAGAAAATCGATTGGGTTTTAAGGTTTATTTTTGGGGTTTTATTTTTAGGTTTGAGGTGATGGGTTCCTGTCTCGTCTCATTCTTGAAATAAATATTTTCATGAATGAAGTTTTCTATGACTTCAAACTTACCATTCAAGTTTAGGTTTTAGGTTTCAGGTGATTAGTCACTGTAATTCAAGGTCTCTGGTCTCATTCTTGAAATTGAATTTCAGAAAACTAAAATATGTCACCCTCTCAAACTCACACATGATTACATGATCACTCGGGGTTTTTGTACCTGCATGCGATGAGACCTCAACCCCCTGACACAAGTGTCAGATTTCTCTCCCAAACAGTCAAAACAATCACTCAGGTTTTCTTTCTGCCTGGATGCCATGACCCACGACTCTGGCCCCTCATAATTGTGCCCTTCTTGAGGAATTATGCTATTTAAATAGAATTGTTGTCATTCCACCACAAGTGTGGGTTGTCTCTCGACATTCTTAGGTGCTAATCCCACAATCACACTTTTCGACACAATGAAAATTCCCACCTTGCATTCCAAGAGGAGAGTCTTGAAAGAAAAACATAAAATTCGGGCTTTGTAGCCTTAGGAGTTGATAACAAAACATGTTTGCGACATTACCAAGAACAAAAGATTGTAGTAGTACAACCAATTTTCTAACATTCCCCCTCAAAAAGGATCGTAAAGCTTTCCTGCAATTCAAAATCATGGTCACACAAGAAGGCAGAAGGAAATCTAATGAGCTTCGTAAAAGTGCCAATCAACAATTTCATTTAAGATGAAACTTCCTGAAATTTCGCATTCCTGATTGACAAAATGCTAGCAAACTTTAACACGTTGAAAATTCACTATACTACAGCACACATTCAATCATCATGTTGTCAGATCAAAGATGCAAAGGTTTACAAGACCTTCGTTGCAATCAAAGGCAGCTGGTCACATTCAAAGAAAAGCATGAGTTGCTTCAGGTAAAAAATACAACAACCTGCCCTATAATGATTATGAGATTGTGTTGGCGAGGTCAAATGGAAGGACATGCTTCCCACTCTTCAGTTCAATCTTGGCTGACGATTCCACAGCACTCAGAGGCAAGGGAGTGAAGCTCCCATCATCAGGCCCATAGAAGTGTGGGAAAGTGCCCATGCCTTCCACTTTGTCGTAGCGCAATCCATCCCCAAGCTGCACAAAGCATGATAATAATCTGAATCAAGGATCTTCAAACACGATCGAAGCTTAAGAATAAGGTAGAGACACCCTAAATCACTAATACAAGGTTCAAAACGTCATATTCTTAGTATGTAAATATCAAGCTTCTGTATGTAAATGTTCGCAACCTTTCTGCAAGCAAGAGGAACTTCTTGATTCGAGAGGATACTACAGTATCTTGTCATTTTCACCTTCGATGAGATGCCATGAATTTTATGATGTAGAAGTGCCAAGAGAGGTTACGATTAAGTGAAAGAGACACAGACAAGTAATGTACCTTAGAAGTATCGACTTTGAGCAAGTAGAGATCACTTCGTTCGGCAAAGAATGTAGCAAGTGTCCCTGGCACCTATACATGCTCAACGCACAAGTCAACGTAAGTCATCTGTTCATCCATGGAATCTCAACTTATGAAGCAAGAATCCTAAATACTGTTTCCTCTCGACTTTAAACTAGAGACATGCAGGCTCAGAACAGGGAAGATCCTAGGAATGATCCGCTTTTAAGTGGCAAATCATAATTGCTTGAGTACACTAATCTCACTCTGTTGACCAGCCAGTCTGTCAGTGCACCTAGAAGTCAACGACTGGCCCACAGAGTCTGAAGTCAACGACCGGACAATTCTACGTTATCTTTTATAGCACTGAAGAATTTTCTGCACAATTGGCCCACTTGTGAAAGAAGCAGCGGTTGTTCTGCCATTAGATCAGTAACAGATTGTTAAAACCCTCGCCAAGTAGTTTGCTACTGCTGTTCACGATTGCATTCTTCTCAGTTGATTGTTTCAGAAGATGAACAAGCTGGAGCCCCCATCAGGTGAGAGCTTGATCGAAGAGGTTCAAGTTTGCTTTCGGTGTCCGAAATGTCCAGCATTCTCGTGATCGATCAAAGCAGGAGAGAGAGAGAGAGAGAGAGAGAAGGAATCACCTGAGCAGCAGTACTGAGGTGGATGTAACCGGAAGAAGAATCGAGCTGCCCTCCTCGCAACTCCCCGGCAGATTGTGCTTCCGTCCACTCACTCTCGGGACTGATCCGGTAAATGAAAGCATCCATTTCCGCCATACCTGACTGTCTCTCTGCAATCACGGAACCCTAAAATGCCTCAAATTACGCTTCACAGCAGAACGAATCCCACTCAGACGTCGCAACTGCAAAATTTACAATATGAAATTGGCTACCGAAAAGCAGCAACTCCCAACAACCGATCATCTCGTGCATTGACCAGAACCGGCTTAAAAACTTGTAAGACAGCAGAAGACTAACGAAATCAAAGCACGTGAGAATCGGCTTCGATACCTCCCGAAAGAAAGGAGTGATACCCTAAAGAACTTAAAATCTGAGCTCCTTGAAAAGCTTCAATACAATCCGACTGAATGATGGGTTATTTCGAATGGTCGATTGCCAATCTTCGAGTGGGATATTTGAATATGAGAGGACAATCAATGCTCGCAAAAGTGGAATCGATGATAGATTCCAATGGGGAGGGATGGGATGGGGACTACTGTATTGTAGTAGCTAGGGATGACTGAAGGATTACTGTAGTAGGTTACTTTAGAGCATGTATAGTCCGTATTGTGGGCTGGAGAGTGGAGCCTTGTTTGTTTGGAGTGTGAGGAACCCCGGCCCACGAAGTATCTCTGTAACCTGACCAAGAGGGTTGAAGTCCCTTAAATTCTAGCACTCCATAATTCAAAGTTATTCAGTGACGTCACTCACATTTTAGTGTCCCCTTTAAGACACATGGCAGAGATTTTATTGGCAAAAAAATTCTTTTTATTGCAACCCGCTTGTTAGAAAATGTCATTGGTGAGGGACCTTTTCCTCTACCCTGCCTTCTAACAAGGGTTGGGGTTTCGACGCCTGCAAGCTTTTGACGCAACCCATTGGCGTGTCCTAGAGCAAAAGGCTTAAAATGCTCTTGGTAACTTTAGACTATGAAGGAGGGTTGGTCCAACAACGAGATTTGACCATGATGATCGGTCCTATCTATAGGATGAGCCTATCCGGAAAAATCCATCATTGTCTACAAATCCCATTTACACCCCCACAACAATGTACGCGGAGTACCGACATTTAGTTACAAGTTGACCGGTTGATTTTGAGAATTTCTAAATGAGATAGAAAAGTTTAGGATGAGGTTTCGGATAAAAGTATATATTATGTTGCTTTTATAAGAATCAAGCGGCCATGGTTACTCTCACCAACTGTTATCTGGCTAATGTCTCTTCATGTGAGATTTGTTGGGCCTTCTGATGGTATAAGTTCTTCCCTCTGCTACATGTGCTTCAGGCTCATTTGCAATTTATGCGCTTCAAGTTGAGACTCAACCGCAAAAAATTTGTAGTTCAAGGAGCTTCACTTTCCGCGAGGTCATACTAATTCAAAACTTGCTTGTAGTCAAGTGAAGGAAATCAATCTCTTTTCAGTACATCGTTGTTGTTTAGACCTTATTTTGTCTATATCTCTAGTGATGCAAAAGAAATGATTTGTAGAATCCGGAATCACTCTTTTTATGGTATTATAATTGACAAGCCCACTGAAATAAATTTGAATTGTCACCTTCTAGTTTTTGCAACAGCTATGGAAGAGGGGAGTCCATGACAATTTTCTTAGAATTTTTACATATAGAGGGCAAGAAGAAAGATGCTACTATCATTTATGACATTCTTATCTCCAGTCTCTAGAGTTGGGAAGTAGATCTTTGCAAATTCATTGCCTTTGGGAGTGACGATGCAAGCACCATCGTTGGTAGCCAAAGTAGTGTTGCTACCAAGAATTGACAACAAGTTAATCCCTTCCTTCTCTCTTCTCATTGTGTTGAACATCCTACAGCCCTCGCAGCCTTGGATGCTGCAAAAGCCCCTAATTGCAAAATCTTGTATAATGAAATTAATTCCATTTCCTCTTACTTTCATAAATTTGCGTGATGAGACGTTTGCTAGGTTGGACGCCCTCAATCGCACGTGCCATAAGCCACGATTACTTTTTAGCACGTCACGGTAAAGTCAACATTCGGTACGATGTCGTGACACATTGCAATCGTGACAAGACGCTATTGTGTTGGAAATGGCCTCGGTCACAATAGAATAGACAACCATGGGTATTTTTGAAGCTACAATATTGCGTCATAATAAAGTGAAATAAACAAATAAATAATATTGTTATGGAAATACCATAAAATTAAAAAACTTAATTTGGGGAGAAGAATTTCATATTATTCTTTTTCAAGAAAACAAAGAAATTATATATTTAAATCTGATCTATATATCAGAGGTATTGATAGAGAATCATAATGTTATGTCTTTTTAAGAAACCAAACTTCATTCGAGCGACTTTAACTTTCCCTTCTACATTTTTGGAGCAAATAACATAATTTTATAGATATAAAGCTTCTGTAGCATACAAGTATGAGCTTAGGATGGATGGGGGAGGAAAATGCAAGGTTTGAAATATTAAGGTCTCTTAACTCCTAAAGCTCTTTTAGTTCCTGACTATTCTTACAAGCTGAATAGGCTTTTTGTTGTCTGGAGTAGGGCACATTAAAATGTTAAAAATAATAATTTTCCCCAAGATTTTTATTAGGTGTTCCCCATAGTAGTGATACTACAAGGTGTCTGCAACACATTGCAAAGTCAAATTCCAATTTTGGAGTTCTTAATGCAAATTTTGGTTTAACCACCCTAGGCGAGCAAATAAAACTCCTTTATTCTTAGAATTTTCTATATTTAGAAAATTTTCACTAGCAAATCACTATTTGAGTTTCAAGGGGTCCCTAGTCATTAATTTTATAAGGGAAGCCTTCAAATTTTATAAGAGCAAGCTTCAAAGTTTTTAGAAATTTCATTAAATAAATGTGCACATACTTTGGATGTTACGTTATTGCATATGATAAAGAGTCAACCGTCAACTTTATATCACTGACTAAAAATAGGCTTTTGTAAGATATTGTGCTTAGAAGTCTATAACCAGTTAGTCTAGAAAGAAATATGCACATATTTCCGGAAGTGCATACAGGTAAAAAATCTCAGTTTTGACATTTCAAGCTTCATAAACACATAAGAAAATTTAGGAGTCCATCCGAAGTCGGCTTTTTGAGATTTTGGGCAGCCTAGGTAAAGGGTCTGATTTTGGTATTTTGAATAACAATTTGATGTGAGTGTAGAAATAAATATTAGTTGTATGGGGTAAAATTTGCAATGTCAAATTCCAATTATTGAGTCTTTTAGGACAATCTTTGGGTTGCAAGCTTAAGTCGGGCATTATACATTTTGTTTTTTTATTGATTTAAAGATATGTTCACGGTCAAATCATTATCCTTTCTACTAAAAAACCCAACTTAAAATTTTTACAATTTTAACATTTCTCAAAAACAATGGTGGCGAATTCCTACACTCTATACACACTGGCCTCAAATAGGGTTAGAGTTCTTTGTTCTTCTTCTCTTGCACTCCATTAGGTCTACTTAAACTCTCTTTGAAATTCTACTAGGCTTCTACCGTCAATTGCTTATCAAAACTGTCATCTATAATAATTTACTCTAGTCTCATTAAAATCCAACGAGGAAAGAATTAACCAACATTAACTAACAACACACACCAATGATTATCATTTGCAAGATGGATGAGAAATCTACAATTCTCTGTTACACACTATCTATCCTAGCCAAAAGTAGTAAAATATAACCTTCTCGCCAAATGAACACAGATTCCAACCATGATAGATTACAAAAAAGAGATGATGCTCAAAAAAGTCACATTGCATGTTCCTAGTCAATAAGTTATGTCCCATGGACATACCATGAAGTTGAATATTCACGCCAATCCTATATTCATGGAGTGCAAGAGAAGAGAAAGTATCCCCAATCCTATATTCACGTCAATTCTTACCAGTCTAGTATTCTTCTTCTTCTTTCCTAAACAATAACCATGTTGGCAATGTAAAATACAGACACAAGTCACCCAATTTGAAGTAGTCCCTTGAAGACAGCTGATTTGAAGTAGTCCCTTGAAGACAGCTGATTTGAAGTAGTCCCTTGAAGACAGCTGATTTGAAGTAGTCCCTTGAAGACAGCTGATTTGAAGTAGTCCCTTGAAGACAGCTGATTTGAAGTAGTCCCTTGAAGACAGCTGATTTGAAGTAGTCCCTTGAAGACACCTCATTTGAAGTAGTCTCTTGAAGACACCTGATTTGAAGTAGTCCCTTGAAGACTGCATGCAAAGTACAAAAAGAATTCTAAGAGAACTCGTGACTGAGACAATCGACAACGTGAATGGTCAATGGAAACGAGGAGATGAATGTAAAGGAGCAGAGCATTGGATGAGAGGGAGGGGCTGGGGAGGGGGGCATAGCTGAGCGAGCTGGAGAGACGAGGGATGCGTTGGAAAGAAGAGATGCTTGGCATGCGCCTCAGCCCAGCCCAGCCCAGCCAGCGACCTTGCTGCTTCACCACTTTGCAACACTAGTGAGCCGGAAGGGAAGTCCGCCAGGGAGGGAGTATCAAGCTTTCGCCCCGTTTGTCACTTCCCTTTTGCTCCCCGCGCCGGAGGTGGCCACCCGGAGCGCCCGCATCCTAGGGTTGGCCATTGAGCGGACACACTAGTGTTGGGGTCGCCGCTCCCTCACTCCCCAGGTCAGATTTCATCATTCCCCGAATTTTGAGCCGCTAGGGTTTGGAACCCACAAGACGCTTTCACGATCCCCGGACAGGATTAGGGTAGGAATCTCGACAGAATGGCAGCCAGGTTTTGGGTTTCGCAGGATTGAGAATGTTGCCATCGAGGTGGAAACGATGGGGCACAGAATGGATTGATCGACGGGGTGTGTAGGGAATGTGTTGTATTGGAGCGGAGTTGTGAAGGGAGGGATTGAAGATGGTTTTCAAGTTGAAGCATGTGATGCAGCGTGGGAAGAAGGGGAAGGGTGATGAGAAATCGGACGTTGCGCCGGTGCCGACTGCGTCGTCATCCGGGCCTGCTGCGCAGGCTCTCGCTAAAGGTGCGGGGAATAATGGTGTGAGAGCACCGGCCGGGGTGCCAGCTGCTGCGGCCGGAGCCCCCGCGCCCAAGGGGGCAGTGCAGGCACCGTCGAAGGTGGTGGCGGGGAAGATGCCGAATGGGAGCTTCGAAGCTCTCCCGTCGTTCCGCGATGTGCCGACGTCGGACCGGCAGAACTTGTTCGCGCGGAAACTGGCGCTCTGTTGCTATACGTTTGATTTTACGGATCCGACGAAGAACGTGAAGGAGAAGGAGATCAAGCGGCAGACGCTGCTGGAGCTTGTGGACTATGTGACGTCGGGGAGTGGGAAGTTCACGGAGGCCGTGTTCGAGGATATTACGAAGATGCTGGCGGCGAACTTGTTTCGGACTCTGCCACCGTCGTCGCATGAGAACGCGGGGTCAGATAATTTTGATCCCGAGGAGGAGGAGCCGACGATGGAGCCGGCGTGGCCGCACCTGCAGATCGTGTACGAGTTTCTGTTGCGGTACGTGGTGAGCTCGGAGACGGACGCGAAGCTGGCGAAGCGGTACATTGATCATGGGTTCGTGCTGCGGCTGCTGGATTTGTTTGATAGTGAGGACCCGCGGGAGCGGGAGTACCTGAAGACGATATTGCACCGGATCTATGGGAAGTTCATGGTGCACAGGCCGTTCATCCGGAAGGCGATCAACAACATCTTCTACCGGTTCATCTTCGAGACGGAGAAGCACAACGGAGTGGCGGAGCTGCTGGAGATATTGGGGAGTATTATAAATGGGTTTGCGCTGCCGCTGAAGGAGGAGCACAAGATGTTTCTGGTGCGGGCGTTGATCCCGCTGCACAAGCCGAAGTGCGTGTCGATGTACCACCAGCAGCTGTCGTACTGCATCATCCAGTTCGTGGAGAAGGACTTCAAGCTGGCGGACGTGGTGATACGGGGGCTGCTGCGGTACTGGCCGGTGACGAACAGCCAGAAGGAGGTGCTGTTTCTTGGGGAGCTGGAGGAGGTGCTGGAGGCGACACAGAGCGCGGAGTTCCAGCGGTGCATGGTACCGCTGTTCCGGCAGATCGGGCGGTGTTTGAACAGCTCGCACTTCCAGGTTAGTGGGTGGGGAGCTTGCAGTGAATGCGAAGTGGGAATCGGGACTGCTGGTTGGGGAGTGTATGTTGTGACAGTTACGGTGGGAATTGGGGTTGGTCGAGGGCTCTATGGATTTGGGAAGATAAGTGGCGTCTGCTTGGATGGGCTTCTGGCCTGCAGGCAGTAGGTGCATTGCGTGGTGTCGTGGAATTGAGTGCCATCGACTGCTAATCCTTCTGTTAGGCTTTGATTAGTGGGGGTTGTGTTGAATTCGGCGGCGTAAGTATTGAAACGTGTGCGGGCTGTTTGAATGCACTCATGATGGGCTAGGCAATCTGTGATCGTCATCTCTGAGAATGTGACCAAGACTCGGACATGAAATGATCGTTTGGGTCGTTCTGGCATGGGTGAACGGGGGGTTTAGGTTCTTGGTGTAGTCCATATGGCGAGGTAGGGTGTGGGTTGGTAGTGGAGTTTAATCTGACGGAAGGTTGTGTGTGGTATCGTGGTACAGGTCGCAGAGCGGGCTCTATTCCTGTGGAACAACGACCACATTGTGAGTCTGGTGGCCCAGAATCGGCAGGTGGTGCTGCCGATCATCTTCCCTGCGTTGGAGAGGAACACGCGGAGTCACTGGAATCAGGCCGTGCACGGGCTGACGCTGAACGTACGGAAGATGTTTCTGGAGATGGACCAGGAGCTGTTCCAAGAGTGCCAACGCAAGTACCAGGACGACGAAGCGAAGGCGAAGGGAGTTGAAGAGACGCGAGAGTTGACATGGAAGCGGCTGGAGGCGGCCGGGAACCAGAGGAGTAACTCGAGGTTTGGCAATAGTTTGTCACCGTCGGACGGTGTGATGAACACGAGCACGGTCCCCAACAAGATAGCACCAGCACTCGGGCAGACTACTGTGTTTGAAAAGTAGTTTGACTCCCCCTTTTCTCCAGCGTGAGATGTATGATTGTCAGGAGCGAGGCACAGGCTTCGAGCTTCTGTGCAGTTCCCGTCTTCTACTCCTCCCTCGAGAGGGGTAGGGTAGTCCGGCCCCCGGTTCATCCAGACGAGGGCTATCCCTCGGATCCAGTTGCAGATAATTACAAGTGCCAGGGTCGCGGCCGATCTCGAATCGTGCCGACGCAGTGGCGGTGTCGGATGCGGGACTGGGCAAGGATGGGGTGGGGATAGGATTGGGGATTAATGAGACTGGGGGGTCACAGCAGGAAGCAGAGAGCGTCTGTGCTAGGAGACCTGCAGATTTCAGTATGGCGGTAATATCCAAGTTGTAACCTTTTCCCTTCCTCTTCCAACATTTTTTTCTTTTTTCTTCAGTTATCTGCTCCTGTTGTAGGGGTGAATGGCGCTCCTGTTCTGTGTAGGGGTGAAAGGCGAAGTTGAGATTGTAAGATCAGTAGGTTGATTGGGGGTTTTGAGCAGGGCATCTGCTTCTTTTTTTTATTGTTCGGTGTAAAGAGACAGCTTAGGACGAGACCCGTGAGAGGGTGTATGTGGATGTGCATTTGGGTGTTGGTGAATCAGGCGAGTATGGGAGATGTCTATCTCCTGCAATGGGAGGGCATGCAATGGACAGGGACTTGGAAGTAAAGTATTGCAGTTGCAGAGAGAGAGAGTGATGGAGGTGACAGGTGGTGAGCAAGAATGTTGGAGCCGTAGAGAGAGAGGTGCAGTAGTATACATTTAGTTTGTTATTGATCAATTTTCTGGTGCCACGGTGAGAGGCGGTGCTTTGTGTCATGCTGGTGATACACAGCCGTCCCGCATGGGACATTGAAGTGCTTGATTAGGTCGCAGTGCATGACTGTAAGACCGTGGGCTTGGTGAGAGCATCCTGAGCTGACGGTGAAATGTTTTGGCCGACGTTTACATGATAAGCCTGACGCTGGCAGGAGGCTTTTGGTTATCGTGAGGCGTTCTCTTGTGAATACTGGTGCGTGGTGTTATATCTCGATTCACTTGGTGGCAAGTGATAGGGTGTTTGATGCATTTCGCAGAGCTTGTTACCTTCACTCGTTAACGATTAATCCAGTGGTTTCCTAGACCTTGCAATTTATAAGGAATTAATTGGGTAGCATGGTGGTTGTTACTTATGAGAGGCTTACTGATTTTTATGAGTCCAATCTATGATATATTGAATGGCTACTAATGGTACCACAGTGCCAATGCCACTTAAATGCATGGGATTGCGCTGGATCAGTACTTGCTTTTGGGTGAAATCCATTGAGGTGCAGTGTCAGTTCTGCAATGCAATTTAACTTGCTGCTCGCTTTTCTTCTCTTTCGAGATTACATCTAAAACCCCTAAATTCGACTATAGGCCATATTCGTTTGGATGTTTGGTCAGCCTCTCACTTATTATTTTGGCTCGCATGAAGTTGGGACTTTTTGGAAGTTGGAAAGTCTGTCCGTACCTTTGAAGTCGCTTCAAAATTCCTCTTACTTTAGGAGATATACGGTCTAGGTTTGAAAACTGCTCAAACTGCAGTATATGCTTATATATTCTCAAAATCTGCCCAATATCATTTATATTGCAAAAACCTACAAAAATTCACCTAAAATTGAGATTTTGCTTTCGTTTGAGGTCAGCTCTTCGTTCAAGTAACTAAGGTTCCAAGGGTGTGACCCTACCGTTCCGATTACGCCCTTTTTTATTGTCAAAGACCAAAGACCACCCTTTGTGGGTGGATTTTAACATACCTCCATCGATCTTGTTTCATTACTATCAATCTAGATAAACACCATTTTTTTAACTCTAATAGAGCAGCATGAAAGTTGGAGATTCTAGTATGAGAGAACCGCACCAATCCTAAACAAGAAGCAGGCAATGCAATTTGCAAGGAGAGGCTTGAGTAACCATTGAAAGCATGTTTTTTTGAGATGTAGCAGCCTCTAAAAGTCGTCAAGATTGTCTAGTTGATGCTACCCAACGAGCGATTACTAAAAGACAAAGTGGTTACTATGGGTATACAGGATCGTAAGCCAATACAACTCACTCAGGGGAATTCTCGTCACTCAAAGACCCTATTGGCGCAGTGGTTGTTCAATTGTACAAAGGAGAATTCTCGTCATCGACCGCATGAACATGGGATGTCCATTGTGTTAGCCGAGAGATCGTATTATTGTGCAAAGGTCGACACACGCAAACCCACAATTCAAAAATGTGGTACAACCATAAGAAAGTAGGCAACATTTCACCATTAGTATCTCGACTTAAGCTGATGTAGAGGCTTTCGCAAGATCAGACGTCCATGACCGGGGCTAGGCTATGTGCACAAACATTTGCATGAACGACAATGCTTTGTCATTCACTTCAATGAACACTTAGATGGACAACTCGTTTATTAAAGGTGGACGGCAAAATGGTAAATCAAATAACTAGCCTCCTTTTGCTGCCAAATGGGGTGGACGGCAAAATGGTAAATCAAATAACTAGCCTCCTTTTGCTGTCAAATGGGGTGAACGGCAAAATGGTAAATCAAATAACTAGCCTCCTTTTGCTGTCAAATGGGGTGGACGGCAAAATGGTATATCAAATAACTAGCCTCCTTTTGCTATCAAATGGGAATCACAAGCTCACTCTGCTATATATTCTGGACAACACCACCTACCCTTGATAGCCGCACAATAGAGACTTGATCAACTTATTTTGTGCTAGCTACGGATTATGCTACAACCCATTCCCACTCCTCTACGTGCAAGTTTATCAGAGGTAAGGTAAAGAACCAATTGAACCAAAGGCGGTTGTTGTTGCACTCACAAGTTCGCACTACTACAATACACACAGCAGATACGGTCAGGACATTATGGTGAGCAATTCGCTTGACATACATCGCTACATTTCGTGCTCTTTTTTTCCAGCAGTCCGATCCATAGAGATGAACAATCACTATATCGTAACCTAAAATGGAATACAATTCTGAAAAGGGAACATTTAAAATCAATGACCTGCAAGCTGTACAAGAGAGAGGCAGCGGCAAGCACGTCACGCAAATGCAGTATTATCCGTACTTGTTACATAATATGAGCGAGGTGTGCATATCGACAAATCGACACACATCACATCACCCAAAAGCAAGCATCAATGCAGCACAATCGCAAGCACACATGTGCCAAGTCTATAAAGTGTCGTGAATCGAGATTTAACATCATGCACCAGTATTCACAGAAATACACCACACAATACCAAAAGCCTCCTGGGTCAGGCTCATCGTGTAAACGTCGGCCAAAACATTTTACCGTCGCCTCGGGATGCTCTCACCAAGCCCACGGTCTTACGGTCTTGCCCTGCAACCTAATCAAGCACATCAATGTCCATGCGGGAGGGCTGTGTTCACCACATGACACAAAGCACCGTCTCTCACCGTGGCACCAGAAAATTGATCAATAACAAACTAAATGTATACTAAAGCCCTACTACTGCACCTCTCTCTCTCTCTCAACGGCTCCAACATTCTTGCTCACCACCTGTCACCTCCACTCTCTCTCTCTCTTTCTCTCTCTCAAACTGCTTCTGGACCTCAACCGTACCAACCCAGAAGTCCCCGTCCATTGCATGCCCTCCCACTTCAGGAGATAGACACCTCCTATACTCGCCAATATCTCCTGATTCACAAATGAACCATCCTTCCACTTCACCAACACCCAAATGCACATGTACATGCACCCTCTCACGGATCTGGTCCAAAGCTGTCTCTTTACACCAAACAATAAATAAAAGCAGATGCCCTGCTCAAAACCCCCAATCACCTACTGATCTTACAATCTCTACTCAGCTCAACCCCGCCTTTCACCCCTACACAGAACAGGAACAGATAATGGAAGAAGAAAAAAATGTTGGAAGAAAAAAGTTACAACTTTGGATATTACCGCCATACTGAAATCTGCAGGTCCCCTAGCACAGACGCTCTCTGCTCCTGCTGTGACCCCCAATCTCAATAATCCCCAATCCTATCCACCCCATCCTTGCCCAGTCCCACATCCGACAGCGCCATTGCGTCGGCACGATTCCAAATCGTGCCGCCACCCTAGCCCTTGTACTCATCTGCAACTGGATCCAAGGATCGCCCTCGTCAGGATGAACCGGGAGCCGAACTACCCTACCCCTCTCGAAGGGGTAGAAGACGGGAACTGCACAGAAGCCCGAGCCAAATGTCACACTCCTGACAATCATACATCTCACGCTGGAGACAACGAGCAGACGAACTACTTCTCGAGCACTGCACTCTGCCCGAGTGCTGGGGACGCGCTCCCCGCTATCTTGTTGGTCACACCGTCCAACGGTGCAAAACTGTTGCCCATACTCGAGTTACTCCTCTTATTCCCAGCCGCCTCCAGCCGTTTCCACGTCATTTCCCGCATCTCTTCCACCCCTTTTGCCTTGGCTTCGTCGTCCTGGTACTTGCGTTGGCATTCCTGGAACAGCTCCTGGTCCATCTCCAGGAACATCTTCCGCACGTTCAGCGTCAGCCCGTGCACGGCCTGATTCCAGTGACTCCGCGTATTCCTCTCCAACGCAGGAAAGATGATCGGCAGCACTACCTGTCGATTCTGGGCCACCAGACTCACGATGTGGTCGTTGTTCCACAGGAATAGTGCCCGCTCTGCGACCTGAACCACAACACAACACACATGCTTTCAGTCAGAAAAAAACCCCATTTCCAATCTCCCCCTGGCCCCTGCCCTCTGACAGATTACAAACGATCAATTAATGTCCCGAGTCTCCGCCACATTCACAGCGTTGACGAGTACAGACTGCCTCGCCCATCATGAGTGCACTCAAACAGACCGCCAGCGATCCAATACTCACGCCACCGACTTCAAAAACCCTCCCAGTACACATCAGAGCCCACAGGAAGGATAAGCACTAAATAGCACCCAATTCTACAACACCACGTAATGCACCCACTACCTGCAGGTCAAAGAACAACAATGCAGAAGCCCCTTAACAACTCGACTCCACCATGCCCTTAACCAACCCCAATTCCCACCGTAACTGTCACAACATACACTCTCAACCAGCATGCCTGATTCCCACTTCGCATTCACTGCAAGCCTCCCATCCACGCACCTGGAAGTGAGAGCTGTTCAGACACCGCCCGATCTGCCGGAACAGCGGCACCATGCACCGCTGGAACTCCGCGCTCTGTGTCGCCTCCAGCACCTCCTCCAGCTCCCCAAGAAACAGCACCTCCTTCTGGCTGTTCGTCACCGGCCAGTACCGCAGCAGCCCCCGTATCACCACGTCCGCCAGCTTGAAGTCCTTCTCCACGAACTGGATGATGCAGTACGACAGCTGCTGGTGGTACATCGACACGCACTTCGGCTTGTGCAGCGGGATCAACGCCCGCACCAGAAACATCTTGTGCTCCTCCTTCAGCGGCAGCGCAAACCCATTTATAATACTCCCCAATATCTCCAGCAGCTCCGCCACTCCGTTGTGCTTCTCCGTCTCGAAGATGAACCGGTAGAAGATGTTGTTGATCGCCTTCCGGATGAACGGCCTGTGCACCATGAACTTCCCGTAGATCCGGTGCAATATCGTCTTCAGATACTCCCGCTCCCGCGGGTCCTCACTATCAAACAAATCCAGCAGCCGCAGCACGAACCCATGATCAATGTACCGCTTCGCCAGCTTCGCGTCCGTCTCCGAGCTCACCACGTACCGCAACAGAAACTCGTACACGATCTGCAGGTGCGGCCACGCCGGCTCCATCGTCGGCTCCTCCTCCTCCGGGTCGAAGGTATCCGACCCCGCGTTCTCATGCGACGACGGAGGCAGCGACCTAAACAAGTTCGCCGCCAACATCTTCGTAATATCCTCGAACACCGCCTCCGTGAACTTCCCACTCCCCGACGTCACGTAGTCCACCAGCTCCAGCAGTGTCTGCCGCTTGATCTCCTTCTCCTTCACGTCCTTCGTCGGATCCGTAAAGTCAAACGTATAGCAGCACAACGCCAGCTTCCGCGCGAACAAGTTCTGCCGGTCCGAAGTCGGTACATCACGGAACGACGGCAGGGCTTCGAAGCTCCCATTCGGCATCTTCTCCGCCACCACTGCCCCGCTCCGCCCCGCCGGTGCCTGCACTGCCCCCTTCGGCGGGGGAGCTCCAGCAGCAGCAGCTGTCACCGCCCTCGCGCCATTGTTCCCTGCGACCTTGGCCTGCCCAGGCGCAGGGCCGGAAGATGACGCAGCCGGCACCGGCGCGGCGTCCGATTTCTCATCGCCCTTGCCCTTCTTCCCGCGCTGCATCACATGCTTCAGCTTGAAAACCATCTCTCCCTGCTCTGACCACTTTCCGCAACCCTAAAAGCGCACTCTCTTGTGATGCAGTATCAGCATCTGCGAAGTATCAGCGTTTGCGAATGATCCCAGTCCTGCCCCAGTGTGCGTTCGGGATCTGCCAACGATCCCTGTGATTCACACTCCTTTCCTCATGCATTCGGATTGCTGTCGGCATGGGCTTATACTGCATCACTCTCCCTCCTACCTCGTCTCACTTTCTTATCCCGAGTGACAGGAACGGCAATGAGTATTTTCCAATGCCCTTCGTCCACTACTATCTCCTGCTCCAAAAATACATCAATTTCAGTCCAACCACAGTCCAAAAGCCTACCTCTACGCTTCTCCACTCCGCCCGCTCTCGCCAAGCGCGCTTCCGGCAACATGCCACTTCAAGAACTATTTCAAACCAAAAACCCTATCCTTTGGCGATGAAGAGCTCACCTGAGCATGACGCAGCTATCGCTCTGAATTTGGACGAACGAATCAGCAATCAGCTCCTCTGAAGCTTTCGGGCTACTCCATTTCCAGCTTCTCCAAAAGGAAGGAGGAGAAGCAATTATTCTGCGTTCCAATGAGCACTTGGTGCAATGAGAGAGCTCGGCACGCAAGGCCTCTCTGATAAGAAGCTGATTATTGCATAGTCATTAGTAGCCTTCTAGTCTACCTACTCCTCTTGCAGATGCTGCTTGAGCGCGGCCGCCATGGCCGTCTTGGTCGTCGCGAATGAAGCAACGATGGCGGAGAAACTTCGGGCAACATTGGCGGAGTCCATATGCTTTCTTCGTCGTCCTCGCTACGACGTCACCCCCTTTTGACGGTATCGACGGCTCAGATGCTGTCGAGCGTCTCATCCATCGGTCACTAGTTTTGTTATTTTCGGGTACGAAGAGGGAATCCTGTACTATCTTGATTTTAAACTTCTTGGGGTCAATAGGAACACCACCGTCCTTTTCGAGGGGGAATATGGAGAAACTTGTTATATGTCAACCAATTCGAATTTGTGTGAGATATGTTTTGGTTATCTTAACATATTCTTTGAACCAATCAAACATTATTTCTATATCAACTTGACTTGGCTTGAGTTGTTATTTAGAGCAATTAAACGCGATTGTTTGTCTTGATATATTTAGTGAGTATTGCATATTGATACTTTTCTTCTCATGAATTGAATAAAAAAAAGTTTTTTACAAAACAATATTTTTTATTTAAAAAAATAAATTTTAATTATAATATTACTCTTATGTTTATTTGAACTTATATGACTTTCTTATATTATGTATAAAATATTTGATATATCAATGAATGGATACTTGGTTCTTCAAAGAATATCTGTAAAACCATTAATAAACTATGTATCTTAGGAATTGTGTTACTCTCCTACTTCAAAACTTATGGTTTAAATTGATTTTCATAAACGTCCATTTGTAACAAGTTCTTTCAATATAAATTTCTTTATCATAACATATTTATATGAATCAGCTTTTATTGTATCAAGAGCAGTATGCTTTCACTTGTTTTAAATGAGTTGTTGGTTAATTTTCTCATTTTGGTAGGAAGAGAGAATCTAATGTTATTTTTAATACATCTCTTACGAGGATCGATATAAAGATCATGAGTATGTATGAATAGATTCAAATTTGTGTGTTTGATTTTTTGTTAACTTACAAATTTCTTAAAACTATTTTGACATCTCCTTAATATGTCAATATTATATTTTATTTGAGCGATCGCATTTGGCCGCATGAGGTATTGTGATAACCATCAAGTTATGTTTAATTTTTCATCAATTTGAATATCACAATGTCTAAGCGTTATCATCCTTTTAACCTCCACTACTATTTATTTTTGAAGTTGTTTTTTGATGAAGATGTTTATACACTTCTCATCTAATATCACACATCATAAGAGCTCAAAAAATCATCGATATATCAAAAAGAACCAAAAACCCTCACGTCACAATACTCAAATGCATCTTCTACAACTTGGCCTTAGCGAATACGTTGGATTTAATTTTACAGCCATTATAATCAAAGTACAGTCATGGCTGTATTTAAGCCCTACTTTTCTAAGATGTCAAGGAAGTGAGTCTATAAATTGTAAAATTTTTGCACCTATAAGTTGGAATTGATTCCTTATAGAGGAAGGGCCCTTATTTAAGTTTTTCTATTTTATTTTTTCTTCTTGTGCTGTAAAAAATTATTTTCACATTACATTTATCTATATTATTTCCTTCAAGTTCACCAAAGTTATTTCCAACTGCAGATGTGCTAATAAAAATTTCTATGCAAATATTACTTTTATGAAATTTGTGTGAAGATTACTTTTGTAAGATATAGTATGTTCCAAAATGGTTAATATATGCTTTACCACTTTACTTATTGGAGTATTTAAATATATATCAAGCACATTAAAAGTAAATGATAACATTAAAATACATCCAACTCTTACAATCAAATTTAATTTTAGTATGTATGAACGAAAAATTTAACATCCTAGAGTATTTCTTAAGAGCAAATATAGGGTTGATTGTGGTATATTTAATTTATAAATATAATTTAAGATTTTATTCTTATATATGAAGAAATGATTCATACTACAATATTATCATATGAAAATATTTGTTTAAATTGGACTATTGTTGGTCCAATACAACATGGCTAATGTAACTTTCCATTATGGTTTTAAATTTGGTATGTATTAATATCTATTGATTTAAAATAGTGACATGAATACTAAAACATCATCATAGTGTTTTTTATAAATTTACACACTCAATATTTTACTCCAGATTTATTTGTAATGTGATATCGTAATACCATTTATAACCAAATTTGTCATTTACCAGAACATGATACATAGTTTCTCTATTACAAAAACTCAACTTTCATATTTTACTTTTATTTTAAAAAATAAGAAAAATATTTAAAATACACATGCACAATAACTTCCATTCAACAATATTGTTATAAGCGCATGTATGTTACATTCTCTACTCAATCCAATATTCTTTACTATATTTGTTTTAGTCACTTTTACTCTCATATAGAACATCGTTGCTATAAGACAAAAAACAATGGTTGTATTAAAGCTTTTCACTAGTGTTTAAATTTACCAATTGCTTTGTGTAGAATTCTAAAGTTTTTATTATCTAGTCTATATTGGCTACTTTATAAGCGAGTTAATTTCACTACAAAATTTCTATGAATGATTACAAACATAATACAAAGTAACATATGTTGTTATGTTTGAGCATATTATTGTATTTTAATTGAAACTAGTATCTATTGGAGTAATTTTTGTAAAATGCGAAAAGATTTCCTTTGTATTGTTAAATAGTTGGATTTGAAAACAGATAAAAATTTACACTATAATCATATCCGTTTGGACTACAAGGTATTAAATTTTTTTCTTTTTTTTTCTTTTTTTTTCAAATTCAACAACTTAGGCACGATGTACATAGGAAATCAAGCTTCACATCGGGTTGGACGACGATGAGTTTTTCTTCAACATGATTTTTTCATATTTTTAATTATAAGAGATGGAGCAATCACATAGAGAGGGTTTTGCCCTTTTTTCCATCCCATATATGGCTTGACTCTCATGTAAAGCATTTTCTACTTTATGTACCATTTAATACTTACTACTCCTACCCTTTTCTCCAATTAGAATATGTCAATTTCACTTATTAAATTAAATTTAGTTTCTAAAATTTTTTGTGATATACTTTGTTGGTTTTTTGACTTGTGGTTTCCATTCACAAGGTAACATCTTACTTAATATTCAAAAGTTCCCATTTGTGTGTTTTGTAAATTTCTCAAATTATTTTGTGAACAAAATATTCGGAAAGTGCATGTTACCTATCTATCGGTAATATGAAAAAGTTATCAAATGGCTTCATACAACCTGTTGATAACATATACTTCAGACAACACCATAATCACACAAAGATTCTATCATAAAACAAACAACCACCTTAATGATATAAAAAACTCTGCACAATATCGTATATTATCTTCCTACTTCAGAGTCTTACACTTGAATTAAAAGTCCTCTACAATACAGTCATTTGATGATCAAAATTCGAATGAAGAGACTAAAACTCACACTATATTTGTGGTATTTTACAATCTTGTAGGTATGATGCAGTACAAAGGGGGGCCAACAACCTTGCAAGTAATGAGGCAACGGCGACCACAAGATAAGACGCATGGCAAGATCTGGGCCGTTGGAAAGCTCCGCTCGCCTTTCTCTTCCTCCCCCTCCTCTCCCTCGTTGGCAATACACTTCGCTGTTGCTGCTTCCGCTTGCTGCTTTTTGCTTTGAAGAAGAAGCAGCAGCAAAGAAATCTGGCCGGGGCAGGGGCAGGGCAAGGTCGAGGAGGATATTCAGTAAGCGGGAAGAAGAGGGCCACTCTTGCTCTGCTTCGGAAACCGAGCCGAGCCGAGTCGAGTCGAGTCGTGGTTTAAGTGTGGCTTGTTTCAGCTTTGCTTTGTTGGCTAATTCCCGCGCGCGCGGCATCCCCACTCAATTTTGGAGCGCGCTGCTTTCAGGTACGTTTTTTAATTTATTCTTCGAGCTCTTTGCTTTTGAGCTTTTGTTAGGGTTTTGCCGCACTTGTGTGAGCATAGAGGATCGGTCACTTGCAAGCGCGGGCTCGGTCACGTGCTCTGAAATTAGGATTTTTGTTGTTGGACCAGGGAGCGTGATGGGAGAGCGTGATGGTCGCCGTGGTCGGGATGATCGTCGGTGAGGTGACATTGCCTTTCAGGGAATGTGGTGGGAGCCATTTCGATTGGACACATTGGATAAAAGTGTCACGAGGACATCGGTGGAATTTTAGGTTTCGGGAACAAGAGAGATGGTCTTCAAGCTGAAGCACGTGATGCAGCGCGGGAAGAAGGGCAAGGGCGATGAGAAATCGGACGCCGCGCCGGTGGTGCCCGCTGCGTCGGCATCTGGGCCTGCCAAGGGCGCGGGGAACAATGGCGCGAGGGCGGTGACAGCTGCTGCTGCTGGAGCTCCCGCGCCGAAGGGGGCAGTGCAGGCACAGGCACCGGCGGGGCGAAGCGGGGCAGTGGTGGCGGGGAAGATGCCGAATGGGAGCTTCGAAGCTCTGCCGTCGTTCCGTGATGTACCGACTTCGGACCGGCAGAACTTGTTCGCGCGGAAGCTGGCGCTGTGCTGCTATACGTTTGATTTTACGGATCCGACGAAGGACGTGAAGGAGAAGGAGATCAAGCGGCAGACGCTGCTGGAGCTGGTGGACTATGTGACGTCGGGGAGTGGGAAGTTCACGGAGGCGGTGTTTGAGGATATTACGAAGATGCTGGCGGCGAACTTGTTTAGGTCGCTGCCTCCGTCGTCGCACGAGAACGCGGGGTCGGATACCTTCGACCCGGAGGAGGAGGAGCCGACGATGGAGCCGGCGTGGCCGCACCTGCAGATCGTGTACGAGTTTCTGTTGCGGTACGTGGTGAGCTCGGAGACGGACGCGAAGCTGGCGAAGCGGTACATTGATCATGGGTTCGTGCTGCGGCTGCTGGATTTGTTTGATAGTGAGGACCCGCGGGAGCGGGAGTATCTGAAGACGATATTGCACCGGATCTACGGGAAGTTCATGGTGCACAGGCCGTTCATCCGGAAGGCGATCAACAACATCTTCTACCGGTTCATCTTCGAGACGGAGAAGCACAACGGAGTGGCGGAGCTGCTGGAGATATTGGGGAGTATTATAAATGGGTTTGCGCTGCCGCTGAAGGAGGAGCACAAGATGTTTCTGGTGCGGGCGTTGATCCCGCTGCACAAGCCGAAGTGCGTGTCGATGTACCACCAGCAGCTGTCGTACTGCATCATCCAGTTCGTGGAGAAGGACTTCAAGCTGGCGGACGTGGTGATACGGGGGCTGCTGCGGTACTGGCCGGTGACGAACAGCCAGAAGGAGGTGCTGTTTCTTGGGGAGCTGGAGGAGGTGCTGGAGGCGACACAGAGCGCGGAGTTCCAGCGGTGCATGGTACCGCTGTTCCGGCAGATCGGGCGGTGTCTGAACAGCTCTCACTTCCAGGTGCGTGAGTGGCAGTGGGATTTGAATCTAGGTTACAGCTGTAGGTTTGGATCTTGGGGTTTCTATGAGTAATTTGAGGTTCTCTTGAGTCACTTTTTCTGAATTTAGGCAATTGCACGAGCTGCTAGTGGCATGGGGATGTGGATTTGGATGGTGTTGCGCGTGCTTTTCAGTGCTTGGCTGGTGAACCTGATGCCTGTTGACACGCTGGTTGTTTTGACTGCCCAGGTTGCGGAGCGTGCGCTGTTTTTGTGGAACAATGATCACATTGTGAGCCTGGTGGCTCAGAATCGGCAGGTGGTACTGCCGTTAATCTTTGCTGCATTAGAACGGAATACTAGGAATCATTGGAATCAGGCTGTGCATGGGTTGACGCTGAATGTGCGTAAAATGTTCCTCGAGATGGACCAAGAGCTGTTCCAAGAATGCCAACGCAAATATCAAGAAGACGAAGCGAAAGCGCAAGGCTTAGAAGAAAAGCGTGAACAAACATGGAAACGGCTTGAGGCAGCTGGAGAACCTCGTCTTGATGGAATACTGGTCTCTCAATCCGGCCAATCTAATGCTGCTCCTGCTGGCGGACCTGCAATGCAGGGGCAAACAGCAGTTTTCGCGAATTAGCCTTTTTACCCGGACTTATATTTGGTTATCGAGGTGTACGAATTACGAGAGACTAATGCGTTTTCAGGGGAGCCTTCTCAAGCAAAATCGCAGGATCGGCGAAGCGAGGGGATTACCCGAATATTTCAAGGTCGGTAATTACTGAAGCAGACAGGCCTCCAGCAGACTACATGTGGTATCTCCAGATTACATGTGGTATCTCCAGATTACATGTGGTATTTCTCCCCAAGTTGTTCCTCCCTGTTCTCACATATTTTCTGTTGTTTTTCTCTTTCCTCTCTTGTGTAGGTATACATTCCAGAGGTTTAGAACAGGGCAGACTGTAAGATCAGTAGGTGTTTGGTTTGAACAGGGTGTCTGCCTTCATTGTTTGGTGTACAGAGACAGCGTAGAATTGTCCAGACGGTGCCTTGGGACGGCTTTATCTCATTGTGCATTTGGTATACGTCAGCCCGACGGTTCGTATCACTAATTCATATATAGGAGAAGAGAGATATTGGACACATACTGATCCGAAGTTATTTCGAGGTCCTACAGTAAGTCAATGACAGGAAGAATGCTAGAGATTGTAAGCTCTGGTGTTAATTCCAGCTGATCGAAGGGAGGTGCCATCCACCCGATTACTTCATACTTTCCGAGCAATCTTCTCCCGTTACTCGAGTCGGAAACATCTCTTTTGGCTGGTCAATCTCCTGACCCTTATCTGGATTCCGTGGTCAATTCCCTGATGGTTGAATACAACGCTGTCTTTTCCGGAGGTTGTCTTTCCTTACTAAATTCGAAAGATCCTCACAGAACGGAAGTGGTTATTGAACGTGAAGTTTGTTCGTCTCTGTATGAATGCGGTCTTCTTGTGGTTTGTGAACAGAAAAGAGCTTGTTCCTGACGAGTATATTAGGACTGGTGCCGAATAATCGTGTACACTATTCTAGTCCTTATCTCTGTTTCTAGCCCGTTCGGTTGATTACTGTGTCGTTGACTTCTCATGCGAGCGATATAATGAGTGTTACGAAGCATCGGCCCTTCGACAATTGATTTTAGTACTATCAAAGAGGGCGATAGAAACGTCTGACCGATAGGAAGTTTTTAAGGTATTTTGCAGTTCTCCTTCACATATACATCTGTGAAATTGTGCATATGTTGGCGTGAAATCAGCCTTTAGATGTATCCCACCACAAGAAGGATTTCACCGTTAACCAACCTTTTATATGTCATGACTTGTGTGATTACTTGTTGTTCCAATGGGTGGGAGTTTAGTTCAAACTAAAGCAACATTCCAAGTTGATGTGTTGGAATCTGTGCACTTGTCTGAAAGCTACTAGAGCATGGCCACTCATGCTCTTGATTTGTCTCGAAAACAATGAGTTAAAACCAAGAGCCGAGAATCCAATCTTACTCCCATCTGTACCCCCATCGTGCATGAGCTCCTACTGAGCTGAAGCATGCAATTCCCACCGAACTGCTCCCGTTCCCCACTTGAGCTGCTCTCCTTCTGGTTGTCACTCCCTCAACTTCCTAGCGTTTTGGCTGTCGTTTTCGCAACGTTCTGGATGTTGTTTTCGCAGCTCCACTTTTGCAGCAATCTCATTTCGCTTAGCTTCGTCCGCTATGTCAGAAGACGGAATAGATACTTACGAAATAGAAACTTATGAAAGAGACATTCTGTGCACTTTGGGAGATCATGCCGCAAGGCAATTTTAAGTGGGCACTGAAGCAATATTGTAATATTGTGTTTCGTGTTGAAGCAATATTGTGTTTTGTGTTAAAGCAATATTGTGTTTCGTGTTAAAGCAATATTGTGTTTCGTGTTTCAATAGTGGGCCTCCTTCGTGAAGGCAGAACTGCAATAGATGCATTCCTTGATGTTTTCAGTTAACCCTTAAATGGCCTTCCACTCCCCAATGGGCAGCCCGAAATTGGATCTCAGCATCTTTTGGACTTGGGCATCATGAATAGTGCACTTTTTGAACTTGGGCATCATGAATGAACCAATCAATGATGAGCTTGCAACCTCCTACAAGGTTTTGTGCAACCCCAACCTACCTACCACAATCCTTTCAAATCACATATCTCTCATACAAATTGTGATTTGGATTGTGAAATTTTACTATGTGGATGCATCATAAGAAGGTGACCACAATGATATAAAAATATAAGCAAAAAGTGAAGAATCAAATGAGCTACAGAGAAGATTCTGCAGGAAAACAGCCCGAGGGGCTGACAGGGCCGTTTAAGGGTTAACAAGTGGTCATGCTCTTACAACAAAACTATGACCTGTACATGGAGCCTTCATTAGCCCCAACTTTAAAACTCAAGCCGCACCCCCTAACAAGTAAAAGCCTACGCAAACATAGACCTAATACAGTAAAGGTAGTGCACAAGTCTTAAAATTCTAAAATTATTTGCATTGTCTTAAAATTCTAAAATTATTTGCAGTGGTTGTTGCTCAGTAAATGCTCTTCTACGCACCAATATGAAGAGCATGACTCTATAAGGTCATGCTCTTTATATTGGTGCAATGGGCTAGGCGGCCCAAAAGCCCTATTGTGATGCATCGCAACTCCGCCAAAGAAAGCATTGTAGCTTAGACTCTGTAAGGTGTCATTGATTGCAAGAAAAACGCGGGAGCCCAAAGCTTAAGAGCAAGTAGGAACCTTAACCTCTTGAGGACTAAATTGGGTCCATCGGAAACAAGCGTTGTGAGTCTAGTTTGAGTTTAAAAGGGAATGGAAGGGAAATGGAGGTCTAAATGTAAATAAATAAATAAAAACACCAAACCCTTGTGGGGTTGGGATTGGCGTGAATTAATGTCCGTTCGACCTACCCTTGATGATATACTCACAAGACAAAATAACAATGACGTAGGACTACTATTCCCTTGCATGGTGGATACTATAACCATAAGTAGTAACTAGTGGCCATTAAAGTAGTAACCAAAGGTTTTGTTATATAAGTTATGGTTTGTTTGTTGGTTTACGTCATATTGGTATAACTTTAGGTTGTTGATCTAGTTAGTTGTCACATTGTTGACATTGTTGGATTGTTTCGTGAAGATTTAGCTGTGTTGTAATGGTGGTACCGCTTCGGTCTTCTTTGAGCATCGTTTTGTATGGTAGTGCTATGTACTGAGCTAGACTAAATTTACATCGACCTCGGCCCACATACCCTTTGTGTGACAAGATTACTTTCTGTATAAAAAAAAGGTCATGCGATATGACAATTTCGTACTTTTTGTCTTATGGGGGTTGCTTGTCTAGTGGTAGAGGTTTATTATTTTCTATTTTGTTTTTTTTGTGGTAAAATAGACATCGCACAATGTATGGCAACAATGTTAATTGCTTTGAGGGTATTTCTTGTGATTTATTTCAGTACTTTGAATTTGTCATGAATTTGTCGTCATAGATGAGATGTATGTGGATGCTATGGCTCCTACTATTGTAACTATTAGTGATTCTACCATCCAACCTTTATTCTTAATGTCATAAATGAGAGGTTGATACTTTTCTACTTTTCTATTTATACATATTGGTGAAAATATGTCCTTACAATATGTGAATTCTTTAAATTGTATAATGAGGTTCTTATTAGGAGTTGTAGGAGGATTTGATTGATATGGATGTCCCTTAATACATAATACATTAGGTTTAAGTCCTGTATTGCAATGATATGTGCCTTGCAATGACATGTGCGCATGTACATGGGAGTAACCATGACGGGACTGTACTCTCTTGGGGTTCTCATTGAAATTGTCGACATTCATTATAGAATAGCATCTTGGTTTCTTTTGATGAAACAAAAAAATTTCTAATTTCCTAAACAACTTTGTTGTGTCTTTCTGTTCCAAGTGCGTGTACATGGTGTTCATATTGAGAAGAACGTGTAATCGAGTGTCCCCGTCTTGGGAATTACATATAGGCATGAGTTTGACGGATATGCTTTTCTACCAAAAACAATCGTTTTCTAGCATTGCCCATATGTTGCCCATTTCTTAATTTAAAATGACATATTTTTATGTGGTTTCTTAATTTAAAATGACATTATTTCGGCTCTAAATATATTCTGTTAACGAAGAAGTCTTTTGGCTAGTTCGGTGTTTTTGGAATGATAGTATATTCCATATCGGGCTTTTTCACGTAATCAATGACCACCGATGTCTTACGGTGGGTGAAAGGAGTCATCCGTATAATAGCAATATTGTGGTAGAAATTTTAAGAAGTTTGTCAGTCCCAAAATAAGGAATAGGTAGTAGGTTGTAATTTGTAAAAATATTATCAATATAATACGTAAGTGTATTTTATCCTTTACTTTTATTTACTCGTATATTTGGTTGGGTGGGGAGGGCCATTCTGTATAAACGATTGCTGAACTTGTAAGGTGTTAAATATAAATTTGAGTGAATATACTTCTTAAGTAGTTCCATTTTTTATATTTTTATGGTGTTTACAAAATATGTGTATGGCGGAAGATTTTGTTTGTGGTTTATTTAATTCTAGTGGTTTAGTTAATTCAAAATATATAATTGTATCTGCCCAAATGTATTTGACAACATATGTGTCACGGATAGGGCCTACATGCAGTGTAATATTTTGATATGACTTCTTATTTGGTAAGGTTAGTAAGGTTATGGTGCTTGGGTTATTTTCAGCTCCAAGCCTAGCCCAATATAGAGCTGTTTTGGTATTGGCTTCATTGGAGGGTGTGCATATCCTATTCTCTTCCATTTGTATGTAAATGACTTTTCAGTTGATCCAATGAATAAATTAATTCGACACTTTCAACTATATTATACCACACCCATTTGAGTCTTTGAGCTTATACCGTACCACCATAACAGGTTTGTTCATAAATAACCCTTAAAAAAAAAACTAAAAAAAACTAAAATTACAAACCAAGAGGACCAAAAAGATGGGAAATTATAGGTTACTGCAACAGTCAATTGGATGAGTTATTGCAACAATCAATTGGATGAGTTATTGCAACAATCAATTGGATGAGTTATTGCAACAATCAATTGGATGAGTTATTGCAACAATCAATTGGATGAGTTATTGCAACAATCAATTGGATGAGTTATTGCAACAATCAATTGGATGAGTTATTGCATGTAATGAGAACCATAAACTAAACATGTGTATGTGAAAAATACACATATGTGGGCAATTAGGCTGTTTCTTGGGTAAAATAATTCATTGGTCAAGTTTATCGGACACTTCAATCTTTGCATTTTATTTGCAACCTCCTTGGTTTAAAAAGAATAGTGCAAAATAGTAATTTCCAAGGTTTTTTGTTTAACCCCTAAACGACCATGGTGTTTTGAGAGCTCCAAACTCCAAAACTGCGATTTCATACCACCATGTAAATTTTGGAGTATGAATTTTTTTTTTACAATTTTTTGAAATTTTCAATCGTAGGATCTTAAAGATAACTACCATCAGAGGTAGTGTTAAAGATTTCAACCGTTGGATCTTTTCCATTTGTAAGATCGTAGCATTCAAAATTGATGCAAACTTTTTTTGCAGCAGACATAGTCTACTTTGTGCAAAGGATAACGTGATGCTTAATACGTCAAACATTTTGATTATATTTTTTTTCCTGTAGATAATTAAGTTGAGCATTACCATGCAAAATTTTAGACACTCATTTGGCTTTTTGAACCTTCATGCAATTTATTTAGTAGAAGAAGTTAGAAATCAAGGATTTGATAAAACAAGCACCACATTTATTGTATTTTGGTTTAGGTGATTGAATGGTGAGTAGGTGCCTTCATGAGTTTGTGATTTTTAAGAAAAAAGAAATTCAAAAAATTTCCTAAATCTCAAATTTTAGCAAATTTCGAAAGAAAAACTTGTAATATTATAGAAACTTTGGATCTAGTTCTTGTAATTTTTTGAAGGGTGCCCATGTAGGACTTAGGTCACTTGGAAAACTAAGTACAAAATCAGTCAAGAAAAATTTATTTTTTTAAAATCTCAAAAAAAAGTTAAAATTAAAAAGTTTTTTTCTGCCCGCCCCAAAGCCGAAAACGAAAATTTGCGTTTAAAAACTCCAAAAGTGGAGTTTGACTTTGCAAATTTTCCCACATACATGGAACATCCAATAAAAATCTTGGGCAAAAATATTGATTTTAAACCCTTCATTTAGGCTGCCCAAAATAGCAAAACAGCCAAATCAGAGGCCTTGGTCGTTTAGGGGTTAATGATCTGATTAGAACTAATATGGCCATACTCGTTGGGATTTCCATATTGAAAAGAATAAGAATAAGAATAAAAATAATAAAAAATAAAAAATAAAAGAAATAAAAGAATACATCTCACAAAAATGAATTGTTTAATTGATTCACTCGAAAAGGAATAGAATTTCAATTTCAATGAAATATAAGGGCATATTAAAGGGAAAGGGTTAATATTTTTGTGTACATATTGGCACAACAAGAACTAGGTTGTAAAGTCATTGTGAATAGAATGTTGTTTACCAATCCTTGAATGATCATGCTTAGAGGTCATAACAACTATGGTGCGGCAACTAATCTCTCTTGGGGTGAACACGATGCTAGTTCCTACCAAGCCACTAGTGCCTTTGAGATAAACAATATAGTACTTCTCTCAAAGGTACCAATATAGTGAGGTTCACGAATTGGGCACAATAATTGAGTGGTCTGTGGTGGTGAGCACCATGCGAGCATGGGGAATGGAATTGTCAACATCCTCGTAGGGAGCCATGAGCTCCAGTCACCAAGTTAAGGCTTGACTTGACAACCATCTATTAGTAAACCATATCACAAACATTGTTGCATTGTTCATGTACATTGACTATTACAACCGATAAATTGAAGTTCCTTATTTTGTTGAAACAGATTGGTGTGAATTGCATGTAGCCAACTTTTAGTTGATTTGAATTAGGTTAGGCTCACATCGACTCATTTAATACATAGTTAAAACTTGTTTAAGCTTTAACTCGGCCGAATGTCAAAAATCGACATTTTGGAAGAATGCAATAACTTTGAAGAGCCATAACTTCTTCATTTAGAGTTGCCTGTTTTGAATGAAATCAATTGGATTGGGTTCCAAATTAAGTCTACTTTGTGTGGTGAAAATCTAAATCCCAGACAATGAAGTATGAATAAATGACATGCGGCTCTTGTTTTTGAGTTTTCAAACATGAGGCATGTTTTGCCAATGGGAGGCAATTATAGGAAATTCAAGAAAGATGTTTTCATGCATTTTTTTTACATAATCATGATCTTAAGAAGAAGGGTAACAACTTGCTAGTAGGAAGATTTGATCTGAACATTTTTGGTACACACATACATGGACAAGTTAGGTGCAAGATCTTATGGTTACATACTAGACATTACATCAAAAATTGAAAATTTTCATCTTGCATTGTAAGAGGGTGGTTTTGAGGAGTTTTGGCAGTTTTGGGGGCTTTCGACTTTAGGGGCGAAACTGACTCCAAAAATCCACAAAACATCCAGATTGGCTAAATAAATAAATGAGAACACCAAACCCTTGTACAGTCCCCTCCAGATGATTTACGAATTCAGCATTCAAGAACAATTTTTCTATCAACTTTGAACATTGCTTGTGCACTCAAAAATGATCCGATTTCAAAACCGTGAAGTGCGTTGCAACCACAATCATGAAGACTACTACATCTTTGACATGGTTGCACACATTCGACAATGAAAGGAATATAAACGATTAGGAATACTTCATACACTATCGACAAACAAGTGTTACCATTCTTTGCTTCAATTTGAATGTTCATTCTAGCTTGCAAATTTGAAATGAGCTTGCAAGTTTGTTCTTTAGATATTGCAGATAATTCATGATGCATGATTTGTATCACTTCTACTTCATGCTACAATCTGGAGCGGAGTCTTAAATATTCTTGATATTTGAAGAATTTTTGTCAAAGCTTGTAGAAGCCCTTCCCACTCCTCAACAATGTTGCACTAGAAAGTAAAGGGTGGTGCATGAGACATTGAGTGATATCTCTCACGAATTGATCACTAAGCTCAGATATGTTTGTTATTCTTGCCGATTTTAAGGATTGACTTATCAATCTACTATAAATACTATGTAATATCTTTACAAAAATTGCTCCACACCACAACACGAGAGGAAGAGACACAAATCATACATTACGAATGAGCTACACTATCTAAAGGACAAACTTACAAGCTCATTTCAAATTTGCAAGCTTGAATGAACATTCAAATTGAAGCAAAGAATGGTAACACTTATTTGTCGATAGTGTATGAAGTATTTCTAATCGTTTATATTCCTTTCATTGATGAATGTGTACAATAGTATTGGAGAGGTAGTAGTCTTCAGTGCGGTTGCAACCCACTTTACGGTTTTGAAATCGGATCATTTTTGAGTGCACAAGCAAGCAATGTTCAAAGTTGATGGAATACTTGGTAGTTGATGAAATGGAGGTGGCACCGATCGAAGCACAATTTCACTCTCCCGAAGATCTTATTGCGCTCCGTTCATCTCGTGTTCGAAAACTTCAGCAAAATAGTGATGAGAATATTGCGAGAATGATTCTGCCTCTAATAGCTTTTTGCAGTTCAAAAAGTCATTCACTCTGCACGACGGAAGTATTAATGAGCTGACATAGGAGGACGTGATTCAGTTCAATGTACTGAAAGGAACTTCTCAATGATTGATAGCGAGATCGATTTCGTAACAGTACGAAAAGTGCTCTTTACAAGTTGCGCCTCATCATCGACGTGGTCCTCGGTAGACAAGAAGATTGGAAAAATCGCTTCACAGAAGAATTGCGACTCAATAGCTCGGTACAAATCCCTCAAGCATCGTTAGAAATTCAATACTAGAGGTTTTGGCGCACTTGTCATTGATTCGATGATCGAGAGGACGTATCTCAGCCTTTGATTAACGTCTGTGTTCCAAATTGATTACCGCAAGTGCCGGAGCTCGCACGCTGCGTCATTTCAACTCTGTGAAGAGACTAAGATGTCGCTTTCAAGCCATAAAGGGGTGGGAAGTCCACCTGTAGTAAAAAGGTTGAGGTCTCACGGTATTCGCTGTGCAGCGCTTTAGAATTTCGACCGTGCTTTTTGTCTAAAACCGACACCTATATATTTTGAGTCGTTCCCTAGAGTCAATGTCGTCGCGCTCCGAATTGGAAATCTCTTCTTGCCGTGCCGTTATAAATTTGAGTGAATTTGAGCGCCATCTGATGATGGCGTCATTGCATTTGTCGAACAGAGAATAGCGACGATTCGAATTGGAGACTTAGCTTCTCTCAGAGTATCTTGATTGTGTTTGAGGTACAGAATTTGTATGTTTTCAGTGTGGAAGTTGAATTGGATATTGAAGGAAGGGCAGCAGAGTGAAAGGGTGGACACTTCTTGACGTTCGGAGAAGAAGCATATTGCTGATCATCAACCGGTCTCTTCTTGCTTTCTCGATTGAGAATGAGATGCAGGCTGTTTTTGTGATTGATTGGTGGCTTTCGAGCTTCTCCCGTGAGCTTGCGCAATGTATTAGGGTCTGGAACATCTTGTTTAAATAGCAGAATTTGCAAGCAGAATGGCGGCCGTGAGGGGGAAGAGGTTAAGTGATGTTGCCAGGAAATGCCTGAACACATTGAGCTCAGGAGGCAGATCTATCGAGAACTCGTTGATCACTTCGACTTCCGTCATTCCACATTGTCAACATGATTATGTTCGGTCATTACTGCGAGGGGCAGGGAGAATAGATCAAAGTAGGATCCTACAAGTGGCCAGATATCACGAAGGAAGACCAAGACGAGTAGTGAAGGGCTTGCAAGCCCAAGCAGTGTGCTCGAGCTGCAACACGCCAGTGTATCCCTCAGTGGCATCGATTTATCCATTATCTGATGCTGTGCCGCCGTGTTCGAATTGCGGAAGCTTCGAGACTCACTTGATTATTGAGAGTGAGGGAACAAGGGACGATTCGATGCAATTGCGGCATTCCGTGCAACGTGTTTCGCAATGGCATACCGCTGCTCATCGAGGGCAAGGAGGGTATGGTGATGGCCAGACCTGGCAGCAAGGTGCAAGTTCACGTCCGCCAACTCCTGCAGCGGCTGCTGCTCAAGCTGCAGCTGCTGGTTCTTCACCATATCCTTCTAGCACCAATCTTCTCCGTGCACAAACGGGCATTGGAGGCTCAGGAGGATCGAGTGCTGGTTCGGGTTCTAGAGACTCCTGGGGTGGCTCGTCTCTTGGAAAAGATCTTCCTACTCCCCGTGAGATTTGTCAAGCTTTGGACAAATTTGTCGTCGGACAGGAACGAGCTAAGAAGGTTCGTGCACCTTTCACCTCCTTACCAAACGATTGTCAGTAACCAAATATAGAGAGCAATGCAAAAGTTAAAAGCTACTGATTATACAGAAAAACTTTTGTTCGTATGCAACTCCTCTGCTTTTGTCGGTAGTGTGACATAGTCGATTCTTAAGTATCAGATTCAATCTTTTGATGTATTGTTACGTTGTTATTTGCCACTCACAGACTGCATTGTACATTGTAGTCATCTCATACCTCAACTGAGAGTGCAATAAACCGTCGTCAACCTAGATTAGTTGTTCATAACTCCTCATACTTCTGCTTTGGGTGGATAGTAATATTATATCAAAAAGGTACTTGATTTTATTGTATCCTGGGAGAGACTTTCGTGATTAGAGGTTAAGAGATTGCCACTCGCTTTAAGATTATGAGTCTCGCAACAGAAGGAAGGTCGATTTCATATGCTAACATTCTGGTCCCTGCAGATATTGTCTGTGGCGGTTTACAACCATTACAAGCGTATTTACTTGGAGTCTGTGAGGAAAGGAAACGTGGAACCTGCTAGTGATGGGTATATATCATATCCCATTCTTTATTCCCAGTGTATCGTTTTAGTCAATTACCTATGTACTTTATTCAGCACCTCATTGGAAAATTTTCAACTATATACAGCTACTTCCTTGTTTATCATTCTTGGCTAATTGGCAAGATGCCGCGTGTCTGTGCATTTTCAGGTTCAGTTTGAGTGACGTCGAAGGTGAAGAAAATGATGTTGTAGAATTGGAGAAAAGCAATGTACTTCTCATGGGTCCTACTGGTTCTGGTACGTTTCAATCTTGTACTGCCTAACTGCTGATGCAAATCCCCGTTAAGTTAGAATTTACTCTCGCCTACATCAGTCGATGATAATCAGATATAAGCTTAAGAGGTGCTAAAGTTGTTTTCCTCTGTCAGGCAAAACCCTGCTTGCCAAAACCTTGGCTAGATTCGTTAACGTACCTTTCGTCATCGCTGATGCTACAACCCTCACTCAGGTGACCATTCTGAGATCACTACTTAATAAGTTTGAAGCTTCAGCTCCGTCCTCTAGTTACATAGACGTCCGACAGTTTCTCTTCTAAGTTTGGCATTTTACTATATTAGCTTGGTAGTCATTACGGTCTTTGGCCATGTGCAGGCAGGATATGTAGGAGAGGATGTTGAATCGATTCTTTACAAACTTTTGATGGTATGATCATCATTTTCCTTCGCTCTTTATCATTCCGCAGTTTTCTGTTGTTTCTTGCATGAGTTTTGTATTATGTTGGAGCTCTCAGTTAGGTTATGAAATACTGAAGAGGCTTATAGTTCATTTGGTGACGGGATTTGTGACCACAGGCAGCAGAGTTCAATGTGGCTGCTGCCCAGCAGGGTATCATCTATATAGATGAAGTGGACAAGATTACGAAGAAGGTATATAAATTCTTCTTGCTCCATTAGTCGGTTATTAGTTGGTGACTATCGTGGGAATGACAATCTTCAAAGCACGCAGCCAATATTGTCCTCAGTGCTGATAGTCAGTGCATTGTTCAGGCAGAGAGCGTGAACATCAGCCGGGACGTGTCCGGTGAAGGCGTCCAGCAGGCGTTATTAAAGATGTTGGAAGGCACTGTAGGTTCCTCTTTACCTCTTTTCCTATACATTTCATGCAGATTACTTAAGCCTAAGCCTGAGGAAAATGAACCGGGCTCCTGCTCACACCTCTGGTCATTCAAACATTGCTGACATCCTAAAGGTTGCTTGTAACCCAGTACGTCATGTCTTGAGATTAATAATTGACTTTGACAAAGATGATGGTTTCGCTCATGGTTGCCTTTCATGGTACAGATTGTGAATGTTCCTGAGAAGGGGGCACGAAAACATCCAAGGGGAGACCATATCCAGGTACCATAGGTCCTAGTGCCATCTCGGAGCACTTCTCTTATTACCTCATTCTCTTATTGCAACTCTGCTCTTTGGATGGAAAGATGGTTTATAGTGTTTTGTGTTGTATACAAAAAGATATGGGGGTGGACATTTCTGTGAGCGGTGTAAGTTTTGCAGATGGATACGAAGGATATTCTCTTCATATGTGGAGGCGCTTTTGTCGAACTTGAGAAGACAATTGCAGAAAGGTAATCGATACTAAGTCATAAAAGATCGCCTGGTAGAGATGTATTTTCTTACGTGTTACGATCTTGGATATTGGGTCTATATCATGCAAGGAAATCTGTTGTTTCGAGCAGTGGTATTTGAATATCATTTGCAAGTGATAGTCTTGCATGATTTCAAAACATTCCAGTTTTCTACTTTATCTTGAAACTTATTGTGGATTGTAATATTAACTTTTAGGAAGCAAGACTCATCAATCGGCTTCAGTGCGCCTGTACGTGCTAATATGAGGGGAAACAGGCTGACCGATGCCTCCGTTACTTCTTCGTTGCTTGAGACGGTAAACTCGTGTTTTTTTGATGCTGTTGGAAACTTGAAAGCCCTACATTTTTGTTGGATAGATTGTGCTTTTGAGTGTGTACTGCGTGCTTCGTTTCAAAGTTATTAAATTTCAGTTACTTATTGTTCAGTACATACAGTAGTGCTCTTCACCATCACAAGGGTGGCTTTTGCTACATCATTTCAGTAGAAAGATGACTGTGGAGTTTCTTGGATACTCATTGCTTCAACTATTATCTGTGTATTGTGCAGGTAGAGAGCACTGATTTGATAGCCTACGGGTTGATCCCTGAGTTCATTGGACGGTTTCCTGTTCTCGTTAGTCTGGCTGCACTTAATGAGGACCAGCTCGTTCAGGTAAAGTTTTATTGCACAAGTTACTTCTTGTCGGTGTTTCCGAAGCCATTATAAATAAGGTATCCCAGCAGCGTAGTCAAACTTTGATTTGGTTAATGTTGCTTCAAATGTTGGATGTATCCTAATAAGGTAACATCTTGAATAGTCAAAGATTTGCACTCACGACCGTTTTGTCTTCTTCAGGTCCTCACAGAACCCCGGAATGCCCTTGGAAAGCAGTACAAGAAGATGTTTTCTATGAATAATGTAAGTGACCATCGACAGCCTTGATGATGAGATCTATCGAGCATATGTTGTAGATCTTACTACTGGAAGTATTTGGGCCTGTGACGAGATTTTAGTCATGGGTGTTACGGTGTCTATCCATTTTAGTTTGTACATCACTTTCTTGTCTCTGCTCCAACATAGCATAAAACTTCGACATGCTGATTCATGCCAGGTTAAGCTACATTACACTGAAGGAGCCTTGCGAAGGATTGCACAGAAGGCTATGGCGAAAAACACCGGTGCACGTGGACTTCGGTCCATCATGGAAACTTTGCTCACTGATGCCATGTTTCAGGTTAGAAATCGTCAAGCTTAGCATAACAATCATCTGAATAAAGAGGATTACTATGACAAATTCAGAGCTTTTATTTAGCGAGGGACTGAATAACTGTTTTATTTATGTTGCGAGTAATTTCAGGTCCCAGATGCTATTACGAATGGAGACGAGCAGATTGATGCCGTAGTACTAGATGAAGATGCTGTGGGGGCGCCAGACGGGAACGGAGATGGTGCTAAGATTTTGCGTGGCGAGGGTGCATTAGATTTCTATTTAGGAAATTCAGAAAGACCAAGCAAGGTAAGGAGCGTGGCAGGCTTTGATGGCCGGCGCGCCTCCATGATAGTAAGCCTTAAGAACAACAAGAATACATTATTGGCTTTGATCTCCATCTGCAGAAAATTGGATTCTCGTATATTATACTAGAAGCTCAAAACTGCACAAATTTGTGGCTTCGATGCAACAAGTAGTGAAGAGAACGAATATACATATATCTTACGCTTGATGCCAGTTTCTTTTAAAACTGACCATCATGCTTGTGATTGTCTCAGATTGAAACGCAAGGAACCCTTAAAGAAGATGACGAGGTTGAAGCAGAAGTAGAAACACCGGCAAGGGCAGCAAATATGTGAAACATCGCTGGCCAAGAATGTACAGGTTTCCAATTGAGACTGTGACTTTGTTCCTCGCACTGATTCTCGCAATTGAGAATCTTATCCAGAATTTTTTAATGCTGAAAAAAAATCAGTACTTGATTATAATAATAATAGCTTCTGAGGAATTTTGTTAGGCTCCGAAATCTGGAGTGTGCAGAAGTGGCAGAAGTGACGAGATATTGACGAAAACGACATAAGATTTGTGAGTTAGAAACGGCATGGTTCTGTGCCTCTTAATGAAGTCAATTGACTTCAGTGACCAACCAGTTTTTCACCGTTGCTCAATTGTCTGTATATGTGAGATAGCTCCGTAACGAGAGGTCCTACTAGAGAGTAACGATGTCATTTATGACCTCTGTAGTGTGGCTTATTTTAGGGTGGAAAATTGGCTTCTGCCAGCCACATTGTATACATTATACTGGTGCTGAATAAATGCTAAGTAGCCTTGTATTGTGTTGTACTAGCGCTTCACCGAAAGTGGTCTTGTTAGTTGATGATAGAACAAGGTGTTTACCGTCTAATGCTCTCGATAATCAATGGGCTGGTTGTAGTCTTAAGTACTTGGATGCAGGTGTGGGCTATAAGGTAACATACTATACAATAAATAAATAAATAAATATATATATATATATATATATATATATATATATATATATATATATATATATATATATATATATTTATTGTATAGTATGTAATAGGCACTTAAGGTGTATAGTTATAGAATGCGCATATACCATTAATTAATTAATTAATGGCCACTATACCCCCAGGACCCGAGACCTCTAATGATTTAACCCTTAAACGCCCAACCTCTAATGATTTAATCCTTAAACGCCCAAGCAAGCTTGATGGGCTTGATTCCAACAGAATCTCTCTTGTAGCTCTCACTGTACTCAACTTTTCACTTATATTTTGATGTCGAACTGGTGACCTTCTTCTGATGCATTCAAAAAGTGAGATTTGACAATTCAAATGACAATTTGTATGAGTGATTTTGTGTTGTGAGATTTGACAATTCAAATCACAATTTGTATGAGTGATTTTGTGTTTTGAAAGGATTATGGTAGGTAGGTTGGGGTGGTACATAACCTTGTAGGAGTTTGCAAGTTCATCATTGATTGGTTCATTCACAATGCTCAAGTTCAAAAAGTGCAATATTCATGATGCCCAAGTCCAAAAGATGTTGTGATCCAATTTTGGGCTGCCCATTTCAGACCCCAAGGGCGTTTAAGGGTTAATGCCCCCTTTTGTAATTTTTAGAGGAGATGAGGAGATGCAAACGTTATAGGATAAATCCCCAATGCCATACCATCACTATGTCATGCGATGACCATGCCATCACCATAACCGAGGATCCCATGACCCCAAGCCGTGCAGGCCACTTGCCCCCTTTGGACCCCAGGACCCCACACCAATAATGAATTAATGCCCCTGCATGCAAGTTTCAGTGAATAGTATTATTTCCATCTTGCATGTGATCCAGGTTAATGTTTGAGCATTACTGACTTGTTACGTAGAATCTCATATTCTGAGGAGAGGTTTTTTTACATAAATTCTTTTGCATTTACAGATGGTGTTGGTGCCGCACTCGTACTGGCACGTCAATGGCGTATAGATCCATTTGGTGGGCAACCTCTTCACGATGCTTAGAGCATCCCCATTAGCCGCGCGAACTGCCTTCGCCAACAGTAATTGGTGGGCCCGCAATGAAAGAGTACCCCAATGGCCGCGCCATCCCTCCCTCCACCTTTCCGTGGCACTCTATTGGAGCCCCGCTCACGCCAAGTTTTCTCTAGTTGGAGGGAGACATTTTCCACACTCTCTTGCGTAGTCAACGGGAAATAATAATGTCAGAAAGGCACCTCTGAACACAATCTCCTACTTTTCGCTAGTGACATGGAATAAAGTGCGGAAATCATTAATGCCAAAGCCTCCCTTCTCAAGCCCACCCTCCCTAGCCACACCCTCCCCAACCAAGGCTGTTTGGGGGGCTCTGTAGCGAGCCTCCATTGGAGCCAACACCCTCCATTTCGTGGCACGCTACAGTACGTTCCTCGCCATTATCCAATGGCGCGTCCCAATGGCGCTGAATCATTGGAGATGCTCTTAACATGCAGTTATCGAAGTATTGATGCATGATTATGCCAGCTTCCCCATTATCAGTTCCACATGCTAAGCGCATTGTGCCTTCAGGATCTAATCCATTGTACAGCTATATCTTTGATTAAGGAGGTATAATCATACATGTGAGCAGAGCCATAGAGCCGTTGTGAGTATCCGGGGGAGATCACTCCTTGTAATTTAAGGTATACACTTGAGTTAAGAAGGTATTTGATGTGGGGCTATTTACATTTGTTTTTGTGTTTTAGATGACCGTATATTTACATAAAAAGCTATTAGGGGCGTATTCTCGGTACCCTATGGTGATTTATAAATTCATACATGTGTTGAATTACTTGAGGCTATGTTACATATAAATAATATGGGTGCATTTTTTCGAGCCTTGTACAAAAATTCGCTCTCAAGGCCAAAGATTTTGTCTCACTTTGATTGTTGCAACACACCAAAACTTAAACATAGCACAAAAGGTCATTTTCGTTAAATCGACACAAAATAAGGTTCTTGGGACTTAAAATGCTACTTAGTGAATATAACGCTTTGTTGTATTTTGCCTTCACTCCTTTCATGCTTACAACAACTCCAAACTAAAAACTACAAACTTAAGTCACATTGATAATTACTATCTTTTATATTTTTCTCCGTGTGTCCAAAGGACACGGAGACATACTAGTCCTACTATAAAAAATAATCAAGGCTCCTATTTGTGAAGGCTAACTTATAAATAGAATGCCATACTACACATTGTTTTTATATAGCCTAATTTATATATAATAGAGTATGTAGCATTTTATTGACCCTATAGTAGTCCTACACATTATATAAAAATTCTCCCTTTTGAATTAAATAGACCCTATATTTTAACTCACGTATATTTCTAAAAAGCGATAGTGATCTCCCCGGGGTGAGTACTTTAAGTCCTGCGGGGGAGTGAAGCCTAAAACATGACGCTTTGACTTAGGTTAGCCTCTTAAGATAGTATTTACTAAATATAGATAATATGAAGTTGAACCTTGTGAAAATTTCTCTATATCTTTCCAAGTAGACCGTTCATGCTTCAAGATTCTGCGTACTTTAGTAAATATTCACCCTCAAGGTCTTAAAACATATTGGGGCTTGCTGAAATCTGCCCAAAATTCTAGTGTATCTGCAAACATTCTTTAAAGTTACTAGAAAATGAAGGAACTCTTAAAATTCAATGAACTTTGGAATTTTTTACTATTTTCCAAGTTTGTTTTTCGAGCATGTGGAAAAGGTACCAATGCATGAACCGTTTGAATTTCCAACCCAAGAATTCTTCACATGTCTTTCTTATCGTGAAAGACGACCCTTTGTATTTGAGTTTTAGCATACCTATGTGTAAAACTCAAGTTATTCTCTAGGCTTCATAGGTCCCATGAGAGAAAAACATTATATGGACATGTACCTAACCAACTTAGGAATAAGAATTTGAAGAAAATCGTTTTAGATTATATTTTCTGGAAGTGATTTTCTTAGCACGTGGAACACCTCGATATAATGATCTCACAAATAGTAAGGGATATGAACCTAAGATTTGGTATGCATGTGCACATACAAGTTAGCTACAAGATCCTATCGTTACATACTTCAAAGTCTGTCAAAAATTGAAAACTTTGCATCTTGCATCAAAGAGGGCAATTTGGAGGGGTGTTGGCAATTTTGAGGCCACTCTCATGTAGAGGTTCAAGATCTATTAGTTCTTTATCTAAATTTTGTTCTTGTCTAAATTTGTTGGGTTGAGTTTCAAAGGAGATCTAGTTGTTGCGATAGAAGTTTAGAAGTTTCACCAAAAAGCTCAACATGTTGTATACTTCCTTTTGGAGTTGATAGATGACTAGTTTCTAATATGCCCAAAGATATGTCTTCAAAGAGCAAGTTTGTACAACTTAATCCCGAATGAGGAGAGTGCGGAGCTCGACAAAGAGTTGTTCAATATTTGTAATTATTGCATGCTGCCTTACGTAAAGTATTGCCATATGTCAATGGATGTCATCAACCACACAAGAGTTGTTAACTAGTGTAACAAGATAACTTTTACTAAATAACACGATTTCTCAACTCTCTTAAGATTAATCTTTACTTTGGGCAGCCATTGCAATTAATCTCCACTGTCTTTTCTTCAAGCCACCAATTGCACCACTTTCAATAAATTCTTCCACTTGCATGCTCTCACATTTAGTTTTATGATTTGACGATTAGTCTTGTAACACTATGATGACCTTCGACATTTACTATTATAGTCCACAATTAACCTGTGTAATACTAATTAACAACTCTCGTGTAGTAAATGAGGACCCGTGACTCTTGATCATGCTAGATAGGGATTACACAAAATGAAATGCTCCTCCATTTGAGCATATAATCCAACAAGGGTTTCATCACATCCTAGTAAATGGGTTCATTAAAATGAAGTAAATATGAAGTTTAGTTTTAAAGATTTAATTTTTAAGATTTAGAAAGTAGAGCTAAGTAATTTGAGGTCTCTCTTTAATTCCATTCTAAATTAGAATGGAATTAATTACCCTCTAAAACATTGATTAACGCCTAAAGTCGAAATCGCCCACATCGGGGGTGGTTGTGGCACGGCGATGGGGGAGCAGACCACGGAGAAGGGTCCGAAAGCCCCAACCAAAGCAGCTCGAGAGGGGGGGGAAAGATTCCGAAACTTGGAATTAGGCCACCGACGCTGCTGTCATTGCCCCCTCCTCGTTGCTCGTGGTCCCCGAACCCTAATTTGTGAACCCTCTTCGCACAGCAATCGTGTCGCAGCATCCGCAGCAATCCGTCGCAGCAGATTCCACCATCGTTACCTCGCTACTGAAGCTAATCGCTGTCTTTCTCCAACCCTCGCTTCACCACGGATCCTCACTCGTCCAACTCTCGGTACGCCCTCTCTTGCCTTCTCCTCTCGTAATGTTCAGTTCGATTGCCCGCTTGCTTGCTTTTCGATCATTCACGAATTTACTTCATTTCCCCAAGTCTCAGCTTCCGGAGACAAAAATTACAAATGTGATGCTTTTTTATGTCATTGACGGGTTTCTTTTGTTTCCTTAGCTTCAGCATCCCGCATTTGGAACTTGAAAAAATAAATGCTTGGGGATGTTGTTTACCTTTAAATGATACTTTTATGTCTCCGGCCGTGGTCTTGGTAAGGGTGTAGTTTGCTTGCCTGCTTTTTCTCCAATTACGAATTTCGCCATTGACGGCTTCCTCGTTTCTCCAGTTTGGAACCTTTATAAGTAAAATATTGCTTTGTTTTTTGGTTGAGGATGATGTTTGGTTTTATGTGGCTGTGTTTTGAGTACGCGATGTTTGGCTCATCTCTTACCTGTTTTCGGCCTTTGCCTTGGTTAGGGTGTAGTATGCTTGCCAATTACGGATTTCTTTTCTTTATTTTTTATTCACGAATCAGCTCTAGCTTCCAGCATTTGGAGTTTTGAGAATGCTTGTCTCCTGGTGTAGGATATTGCTTGCAGTTGTTTGTTATGTCAGTAAGCGCTAGATTTCAAAGATGTCCGAGGGATGATTGGAATTTAAGAGGTCTTGAAGGAATTGGAATGTCTTGTCGGAAATGTTTGATAGTCTTTGTAGGTGTGATTTTTCATGTACTCAGGGTTCAGTCTGCTTGGTAGCTTTTCCCTCCGCCTGCAATGTTTTTTTTTTTTTTTTTTTTTTTTTTTTTTTTTTTGAGAATCAGCTTCAGTTCAATTTTTTAGAAGTATAATGGATACCTTGGTTGAGGATGTTGCTTGCAGTTGTTTACTTTTATGTCAGCTTATTTTGAGTTCGCAGATGTTCGGCGGGACATCTTTTGTTGCATGTTTGATTGACCTTGTAGGCGTGGTTTTTTATGTTTTGTAATTGTGGCTCTTTTTGTTGTAGCTTGGGAGGCGTTTTTGCGGCTTCATGAACTTTTAAGATACAATAGTAAGAGGCAATTTGAGAATGGATCGGGGTTACAATGGGAAGCGGCCGCATCCGCTGTACGAAGGAGACTTAGCAGATCGTAACGGGCGGCACCAGAAGCGACGAAACCAAGGAGGCAGTTATAGCAGCCGAGAATTAGGAGGGGGAGGACATTTCGTACCTCGAGACTTACAGTTGCCTCCAATAATGACGACGGGCTCTCCGTTGCCTGACGATGTGGTGTTTCGCATTTTATGTCCGGCACCGAAGATAGGGAGCGTGATAGGCAAAGGAGGAAGCATAATCAAGCAGTTGCGGCAAGACTCTGGTGCTAAAATTAAGATTGCAGATGCGATACCCGGAGTAGACGAGCGAGTGATTGTGATTTCTTCTTTAGATCGAGGAGGGGGTAGTGACAGAGGGCGCAGTAGCCGAGACTCTCGTGAGAGAGGAGGACGAGATGGTCGGTCTCGGGAGCGAGATGGGGGTAAGGAGGGTGACAGGAAAGAACGGGACTCCTCACACAGAGAGAGCGAGAAGCTCACTCCAGAACGGGACTCCTCTCACAGAGAGAGCGAGAAGCTCACTTCAGAACGGGACTCCACACACAGAGAGAACGAGAAGCTCACTCCTGCTCAAGAAGCTCTTTTCAAAGTCCATGCTCGTATTATTGCCGATGTTGAACCCCCTGGAGGCGATGGCTCTGATCTGGAGGAAGAGCCTAGTCAACATGTTGTCACTCGGCTGCTTGTTCCTAACAATCAGATTGGATGCTTGCTTGGTAAGGGTGGAAAGATCATTGAACAGATGAGACAATCCACCGGTGCCCATATTCGCGTTCTTCCTAAAGATCAGCTTCCTGGCTGTGCTTTGCCTTCGGATGAAATTGTTCAGGTACTCGACTCTGCACATGAACATAAGAGTTCTGCCTTTGGACTGAATATTGATATCACTGATCATGTTGAGATTAAAGAAACGCTGGTTGAAATGGTACATTAGAAACGAAAGTAGAAGTCCCTGTATGATCCACTCGGAAGTTTTTGATTTTTGTGAGGTCTTATTGGTCCTTAAGGAGTTGTTTTTGTTTGCTTTTAGGATGTTTTGCAATTCAAGTCGAGTTTTTCTTCGAATGTGAATTGGCTGTGAGTACTCAACTATTGCTTGTTTCTACAGGTGTCTGGGGAAGTTTCAGTATTGCACAAAGCTCTGCTTGCGATATCGTCTCGATTGCAGGAGAATCCCCCTCGAGAACGACCACCACCATCATTCGCGTCTCCCGGGCCAACTTTTGTACCTGTTAATGACTACCTACCTGTTAAAGAATCTTATGCGCATCGTTCTAAGGATGTGCATCTGTTTATGCCTGAGCCGCGTATGGAAAGAGATGCTTGGGGCATGAGAGGTGGTAATCTGCCTCTGGAACGACCAGAACCCAGGCGCGGTAAAGAGGGACGCGATTTCGGGGAGAATGAGCTTGTCTTTCGTCTGCTATGTCCCAGTGACAAGATTGGCAGCGTCATCGGGAAAGGTGGTAGCATCATTTATACGTTACGCAAGGAGACGGGAGCTCGTATCAAGATCGCCAATGCTGTTCCTGGTTCCGACGAACGTGTCATCATTGTATCAGCCTTTGAGGTACAATCCATTTTGGCCTGTACAGTTTTTGCTGCATTCTGTGACCTTTGGGTTCTATCATTGACCCTGAGTTATTGGCAGTGATTGAAGGATACTTCCTTGTATCGATAGAGTATTCGTGAGTCATTCGCTAAGTTGTGTTATCTGATAAAGCACCGAAAGAGGATGTCAGGTATTTTTTGCGTTTTTTTAGATTGGGTCCACTTTCCGTGATACTGAATCTCAGAATGCTGGTGCTGCAGCTTCCAGGAGATTCGTTCTCTCCTGCACTTGAGGCAATGATTCAGGTACAAGGGAGGATTACAGCTGAGATGGGAGGAGACAAGGATGGAATAGTCACCACGAGGCTGCTTGTTCCTACCAATCAAATTGGGTGTTTATTAGGCAAGGGAGGCAGCATCATTGAAGATATGCGGCGAGCTACACGGGCCAACATTCGTGTTCTTCCGAAGGACACCCTTCCTCGTTGCGCTATGGAAGCAGACGAGCTTGTACAGGTAACCCTGAACAATTTATTCATTCATTCATTCATAACAAAACAGTCACTTGTTGTTGTTATTATTGAAAAGAGAACTGATTCCGAGGACATGCAGATTGTTGGGGATACAACTGTGGCACGGGAAGCTCTATTTCAAGTGATTAGCAGGTTGCGCAACAACACATTCAGGGAAAGCGGAGGCGACACAGGGAGAGGTGGTGGCGGTGGAGGTCATCGTGGTGATTATGGACACCCGTTGCCGCCTCTTAGTTTGCCACGAGAGACTTACACCAGCTCGTATGACTTCGGTGGAAGGATGGGATCTAGGTCGCCTCGTGGAGGCGTTTATTCACTACCCTCGTTGCATTCATCTCCTGGTCATGGAAGGCTCGGTTCTCCTCCTCCAGACGCATGGGGCATGGGGGTGAGTTCTCATATTTCACTTATCATAAAGTTCAGCTGTGCATTCTAAAATCGAAAACACGACTAAGCCTCTTATTATGGGTCCAGTACTCCCAGTAACCTGTCGCACTATAGCGCACACATCACCTTGTGCTTGCATCCATCCTGTTAACAGGCAAGAATGGGATGGGAGCATTCTTGGCTGGTTTACGAACCTTTAATAGGGGTTGGTGTTAGCTTGAGTCTCGATCGACTGCCTCGCAGTTTAGTATTCCATAATCTCGGACTCTTCAAATCGAGGGCTGCAACGCCTTCGATCTGGACAGTTCATGAGAGAGCACATCAGTGAATTGGTGAATGTCTGCTCATACTCACAGAGAAATACTACATTTCTGACTCCTGAAAGTTACTCAGGGAGGTGGTGGATTGAGTAGCCTCGCTGGCTTTGGTGGTGGCCCTTCGCACTTGATCCAACCACTTGCAGGAGGTTATGGAGGGTAGGTATGCTTGAGACCTGTAGCTTGTAGCTAACCAAGTAAATGAAGTGAACATACCTTCACTTTTTGCTCAACTAAAGTGCCTGTGGGCCACAGAACCCTTAGTAGAAACTACCCGATCGATGACCACAACACACAGGACAGCCGAAGTGCTCCCCGAAAAAAAGATTCTAGTGGCTAAGTGAACTGGTATTGTGATGAAACAGAGGCGGGAGCCACAGAGTTATAGGGAGCCACCACGGTCACGGGACAGGCCCAGGTACGATGTCCACCATCGAAGTGCATATTCCTAATAGCGCAGTCGGTTCAGTCATCGGCAAGGGTGGCAGCAACATCGCTCATATTCGTCAGGTAAGTTGTGACCTTCACCTCATCCACAACAACCTATTTTTTGCATTGCGATTTTATCTATGCAATGGTGTCACTTGCGATGCTATCACTGCAAAGACACAAATGGTTGTTTGTAGTGACGTACGCCGCTTTGTGGGGACAGATATCCGGAGCGAAAGTGAAATTACACAACAGTGAACAAGGGGCAAAAGATCGGGTGCTAGAACTGTCAGGAACCCAGGAACAGACTCACGCTGCTCAAAGTTTGGTACAGGCCTACATGCAGTCATCCTTGGGTGGTGGTATACTTTCCTCTTCAGGGTTCGCTGCGTGATCAAGGTTTGTAAACCCCCCTCATAATATAAGTTCTCGGTTGATTTATGCTATTTCTGTGAGGACTTTGAGATAGGGGAATGCTATAAAAGGTGAATCCTCTCCAGATCTGATAGACGAACCTAGCCTGGCTAAGTTAGCTAGGCAGATATGCTGATACAACCCGTGGTGCCTTTTTCTTTTCTCCCGGTACCGAAAACAGCCAGTCATGAATGATACTATAGCAGCCTGGCGGATGATCCTGGGAGCCTGAAAAGACCATCACCACCCAAGCCACTCCACTCCATGCCGAAGCCAAGCCTGCCTCCACCCAGAACATTGAGAGGAGAGGAGGCGAGCTCTGTCCACATAATTGTATTTGTTGTTACTTTTTACTCTCTCAGTCCCTTCCGCTGATACTCATAGGGGACTGGCCACGTTCCTGATTGATGAAATAGAATAGCAGCTCAAGGAATGTAGCACCTTGCCACTATAATTTAGTTGCCACCTTGCCACTATAATGTAGTTGCCACCTTGCCAATTGGATACAAAAAGCTAGCGGATAGTTTAGGGCTTCTCTCTCTCTTATGCTAGTGTGAGATTAAAGTACTAGTACTAGGTCCTTAGTCCCTTGCACTGTGAATTGATTTTCCTAGATGCCCCTTGTTAAATTATGCAAGCTAGTCTTCAAAGACACGGGTTGACGCCCCCATTATGCGAATGACTTGTACTGGCTATACCCTCTCCTTCCTTTTCATTAGGAACTTGAACATTCAATGAACAGATGACACCACCAATCTTGTGTGGACAGCTTGTAGCTCTTTCTTCCCTCACCTTCTGGCTGGCTGGCTGATGATTCCTCAAACTTATAATCTGCACTGCTGGAACAGCTTCACTGTGGCGAAGGTGGTGAACTTCTAGACCACAATCTTGTCCCATTACCTCTACCTTATGCTTCCTTCCTTTGAGCAGCCGTACCAGTTGAACCACCCTTACTCTTGAACCCGGAGTTGATAAAAGTTGTATTCAAATGTATCCGGCCTCGTTCAATGTGCGGTTTCAAGGGTTTTGGGTTTGCAGACAATCTTGTTGCAACTCTTTGCAGTATATGAAATCAGGTTGACCTTTTGGTGCAGAGATGAGTCAGTGGAATCGCTGCCAACCTTATTTTGCTTCTGCTCAAAAGTGGGGACTGGTAAGTTCAGGTATGTCTAACCTCCCTTTTTTTAGAACCTTACTGAATTGTCATTGCAGATCGCAGAATCAGCAGAGGTGAAGGTATCTTCCGTTCCTTTCCTTTTCCTCTCTTCTTGTGCCTGTTTATATTGTGCTACAGGTGTGCAGTTTTATATACCTACCAGATTGCAAGTGGCACCTTTTTGTGTAGTGCTCAATGTTCGTTGGCATATTTCAAAAGCAATGACAACGACCATTGTAGTATAGATGACGGAGTAGTGCGGACCCAGTTGTATAAATGAGGTCGCTGTATAAATGAGGTCGCTTTAGAAGCAGCCAGAAATTTACTTGTATCAATGAGGATTTTTAGAAGTAGTGAATACTCAATTTCTGACGTGAGGATGTTTCTATTTTGAATCCATTCTTGTATGACTCATGTTCTGTGGACTTCTATTTTCTGTCTAGGGCATTTGTATCGAGTTTCGCTTAGAATATGAAAGCATGATGGTTCTTCGCTTGGAATGGGCATACAATCACGAACGCGTTCAAGAGATTTGTTGTGCAGTAGATTGGCACGTTCTGATGTCCGAGATGATGAGCCTGATTTCTTGGTAATTTGTTGGCTATTTGGGAGTCACTTGGAGCTATGATAGCTAGTATCAAGAGTTTCTGGTGTGTTTGAGCAGCCAAAGGTAAGCGTGGGGGAGAATTACTCTGTAACCCCTAACGCTACAAGGCCTGATTTCAACACTTCACCCTAAAAACTGCCTTCTTTTAATGTAAGCTAAGATTTTTCACTTTGCAATGTATTCTAGCTGTAAGATGGAGCACTGTAAGATTGAGCACTAACTTGTACATAATCATACACAACAGATCTCAAATTAAATTCCTTATCATTTCTGGGATCATAATGCTTGAAGTTGAAAAAGAAATTCATTAGGGAAATGAGTGCTATGGATTCCAAAAATAGCATATAAAGAAAAACATTTCACTCCAAATTCTTGTTCTCAGCAAGTTAAGTACAAGTGTCAGATACTGTATCTCTCCCTGGAAACTATCAAAACAATCAATTAGGTTTTATTTCTGCCTCGATGCCATGACTCACTATAATTCAAGGTCTCTAGTCTCATTCTTAAAATTGAATTGCACAAAACTAAAATATGTCACCTCTCAAACTCACACACGATTACATGACCGCTCGAGGTTTTTGTACCTGCATGCAATGAGACCGCAGCCCCTGACACAAGAGTCAGATTTCTCTCCCTGGAAACTGTCAAAACAATCTCTAAGCTTTTATTTTTGCCTAAATGCCATGACCCACTATAATTCAAGGTCTCCAGTCTCATTCTTGGATTTGAATTTCAGAAAACTAAAATATGTCACCTCTAAAACTCACACGCGATTACATGATTGCTCGGGGTTTTAATTCATGCATGCAATGAGACCTCAGCCTCTGACAAAAGTGTCAGATTTCTCTCCCTAGAAACTCTCAAAACAATCAATAGGATTTTATTTGTGCCTAGATGCCATGACCCACTATAATTCAAGATCTCTAGTCTCATTCTTGGATTTGAATTTCAGAAAACTAAAAAATGTCACCTCTCAAACTCACACACGATTACATGATCACTCGGGGTTTTTATACCTGTGTGCGATGAGACCTCAACCCCTAACACAAGTGTCAGATTTCTCTCCCTAGAAACTCTCAAAACAATCTCTAAGGTTTTATTCTTGCCTAAATGCCATGACCCACTATAATTGAAGGTCTCTAGTCTCATTCTAAAAATTGAATTTCAAAAAACTAAAGTATGTCAACTCTCAAACTCACACACGATTACATGATCACTCGGGGTTTTTATACCTGTGTGCGATGAGACCTCAGCCCCTAACACAAGTGTCAGATTTCTCTCCCTGGAAACTGTCAAAACAATCTCTAAGGTTTTATTCTTGCCTAAATGCCATGCCCCCTATAATTCAAGGTCTCTAGTCTCGTTCTTGAAATTAAATTTCAAAAAACTAAAATATGTCACCTTTCAAACTTACACACGATTACATGATTCCTCGAGGTTTTTATTCCTACGTGCGATGAGACCACAGCCCCTGACACAAGTGTCAGATTTTTCTCCATGGAAACTGTCAAAACAATCTCTAACGTTTTATTTTTGCCTAAATGCCATAACGCACTATAATTCAACGTCTCTAGTCTCATTCTTTAATTTGAATTTCGGAAGACTTAAATATGTCACCTCTCAAACTCACACACGATTACATGATTGCTCGGGGTTTTTATTCTTGCGTGCGATGAGACCTCAACCTCTGACAGAACTATCAGATTTCTCTCCCTAAAAACTCTCAAAACAATAATTTGAGTTTTATTTGTGCCTAGATGCCATGACCCACTATAATTCAAGGTCTCTAGTCTCATTCCTGAAATTGAATTTAAGAAAACTAAAATATGTCACCTCTCAAACTCACACACGATTACATGATCACTCGGGGTTTTTATACCTGCGTGCGATGAGACCTCAGCCCTAACACAAGTGTCAGATTTCTCTCCATGGAAACAGTCAAAATAATCACTTAGGTTTTATTTGTGCCTAGATGCCATGACCCACTATAATTCAAGCTCTCTAGTCTCATTCTTAAAATTGAATTTCAGAAAACTTAAATATGTCAACTCTCAAACTCACATACAATTACATGATTGCTCCGGGTTTTAATTCCTGCGTGCAATGAGACCTCTCTCCCCGACACAAGTGTCAAATTTCTCTCCCTGGAAACTATCAAAACAATCTCTAAGGTATTATTTTTGCCTTAATGCCTTGACCCCCTAAAATTCAAGGTCTCTAGTGTCATTCATAAAATTGAATTTCAGAAAACTAAAATATGTCACGTCTCAAACTCACACACGATTACATGATTGCTCGGGGTTTTTATTCCTACGTGCGATGAGACCTCAGCCTCTAACACAAGTGTCAGATATCTCTCCCTTGAAACCGTCAATACAATCTCTAAGGTTTCATGTTTGCCTAAATGCCATGACCCACTATAATTGAAGGTCTTTGGTCTCATTCTTAGAATTAAATTTCAAAAAACTAAAATATGTCACCTTTCAAACTCACACACGATTACATGATCACTCGGGGTTTTTATACCTGCGTGCGATGAGACCACAGCCCCCAACACAAGTGTCAGATTTCTCTCCATGGAAACTCTCAAAACAATCACTTAGGTTATATTTGTGCCTAGATGCCATGACCCACTATAATTCAAGCTCTCTAGTCTCATTCTTAAAATTGAATTTCGGAAAATTTAAATATGTCACCTCTCAAACTCTCACACGATTACATGATTGCTTGGGGTTTATATTCCTGCGTGCGATGAGACCTCAGCCTCTAATACAAGTGTCAGATTTCTCTCCCTGGAAACTATCAAAAAAATCTCTAAGGTTTTATTTTTCCCTTAATGCCTTGACCCACTATAATTCAAGGTCTCTAGACTCATTCTTAAAAATGGATTTCAGAAAACTAAAATTTTGTCACCTCTCAAACTCACACACGATTACAAGATTGCTCGGGGTATTTATTCATACGTGCGATGAGACCTCAGCCCCTGACACAAGTGTCAGATTTCTCTCCCTGGAAACTATCAAAACAATCTCTAAGGTATTATTTTTGCCTTAATGCCTTGACCCACTATAAATCAAGGTCTCTAGACTCATTCTTAAAATTGGATTTCAGAAAACTAAAATATGTCACCTCTCAAACTCACACACGATTACATGATTGCTCGGGGTATTTATTCCTACGTGCGATGAGACCTCAGCCCCTGACACAAGTGTCGGATTTCTCTCCCTAAAAACTCTCAAAACAATAATTTGAGTTTTATTTGTGCCTAGATGCCATGACCCACTATAATTCAAGGTCTCTAGTCTCATTCTTGAAATTGAATTTAAGAAAACTAAAATATGTCACCTCTCAAACCCACACACGATTACATGATCACTCCGGGTTTTTATACCTGCGTGCAATGAGACCTCAGCCCCTGACAAGTGTCAGATATCTCTCCATGGAAACTGTCAAAACAATCACTTAGGTTTTATTTGTGCCTAGATGCCATGACCCACTATAATTCAAGCTCTCTAGTCTCATTCTTAAGATTGAATTTCAGAAAACTAAAATATGTCACCTCTCAAACTCACACACGATTACATGATTGCTCCGGGTTTTTATTCCTACGTGCGATGAGACCTCAGCCCCTGACACAAGTGTCAGATTTCTCTGCGTGGATACTGTCAAAACAATCTCTAAGGTTTTAATTTTGCCTAAATGCCATAACACACTATAATTCAAGGTCTCTAGTCTGATTCTTTAATTTGAGTTTCGGAAAACTGAAATATGTCACCTCTCAAACTCTCACTTGATTACATGATTGCTCGGGGTTTTTAATCTTCCGTGCGATGAGACGTCAGCCTCTAACACAAGTGTCAAATATCTCTCCCTTGAAACCATCAAAACAATCTCTATGGTTTCATTTTTGCCCAAATGCCATGACCCACTATAATTGAAGGTCTTTGGTCTCATTCTTAAAATTAAATTTCAAAAAACTAAAATATGTCACCTCTTAAACTCACACACGATTACATGATCACTCGGGGGTTTTATACCTGCGTGCGATGAGACCTCAGTCCCAACACAAGTGTCAGATTTCTCTCCATGGAAACTGTCAAAACAATCACTTAGGTTTTATTTGTGCCTAGATGCCATGACCCACTATAATTCAAGCTCTCTAGTCTCATTCTTAAAATTGAATTTCGGAAAACTTAAATATGTCACCTTTCAAACTCACACATGATTTTATGATTGCTTGGGGTTTTTATTCCTGCGTGCGATGAGACCTCAGCCTCTGACACAAGTGTCAGATTTCTCTCCCTGGAAACTATCAAAAAAATCTTTAAGGTATTATTTTTGCCTTAATGCCTTGACCCACTATAATTCAAGGTCTCTAGTCTCATTCTTAAAATTGAATTTCAGAAAACTAAAATTTTGTCACCTCTCAAACTCACACACGATTACAAGATTGCTCGGGGTATTTATTCCTACGTGCGATGAGACCTCAGCCCCTGACACAAGTGTTAGATTTCTCTCCCTGGAAACTGTCAAAACAATCTCTAAGGTTTTATTTTTGCCTAAACGCACTATAATTCAAGCTCTCTAGTCTCATTCTTAAAATTGAATTTCCGAAAACTTAAATATGTCACCTCTCAAACTCACGCACGATTACATGATTGCTCGGGGATTTTATTCCTGCTTGCGATGAGACCCGAGCCCCTGACAGAAGTGTCAGATTTATCTCCCTAGAAACTCTTTAACCCCTAAATGGTTTGACTCATTTGTAGTAAAATGAACACATCCTCAAAAGCATTGTCATAGGTGGAGGTAAAAGTGTGTTATCCAAATCTCAACCGTACAATCTTGTCGTAGACATATTGAACATCATGTGGGTCAAATTTTGAGTCATGAGGCTTCATAGATTGCGAGATCATAATGTATTAATACTCAAAAATGATCACATAATTTCATCATTTTCACTTTAAAGTGAAAATGCTACCATTAGACTTATTCCAATGAAAAAGTCACCAATTAGAATGTTGTTCACCTTCATCTCAGTAGCATCCTTGAACAAAAAAAAACCATGAGAAAAATTTCTTTGTGCAAATTATGGCCCTGCAATGGTGAAAACTGCCCTAAATTTTACAAAGGAAAAAATGTCTAAAACTAGGCTGCTGTCACTGAAATGCATGCCAATAATTCATACGTCATTGTATGGGTCTGAGATTTTTATTACATGAACTAGACTTGATTTGGGACCCAACCCAAGTGATTTCGTCCAAAACGGAGTCCGGATGAAGAAGTTATGGCTCTCCAAAGTTGGTGTCATCCAAAATGTCGTTTTTCGACATTCGGCCCGCTTAAGGGTTAAACAATCATTTGGGTTTTATTTGTGCCTAGATGCCATGACCCACTATAATTCAAGGTCTCTAGTCTCATTCCAGAAGTTGAATATAAGAAAACTAAAATATGTCACCTTTCAAACTCACACACGATTACATGATCACTTGGGGATTTTATACCTGCATGCGATGAGACCTCAGCCCCTAACACAAGTGTCAGATTTCTCTTCCTGGAAACTATCAAAACAATCACTTAGGTTTTATTTGTGCCTAGATGCCATGACCCACTATAATTCAAGCTCTCTAGTCTCATTCTTAAAATTGAATTTCAATAAACTTAAATATGTCACCTCTCAAACTCACACACGATTACATGATTGCTCGGGGTTTTTTTATTATTCGTGCGTGCGATGAGACCTCAGCCCCTGGCAGAAGTGTCAGATTTGTCTCCCTAGAAACTCTTTAAACAATCATTTGGGTTTTATTTGTGCCTAGAAGCCATGACCCACTATAATTCAAGGTCTCTTATCTTATTTTTGAATTTGACTTTTGAAAACTAAAATATGTCACCTCTCAAACTCACTCCCGATTACATAATCGCTTGGGGTTTTTATTCGTCCGTGCGATGAGACCTCAGCCCCTTACTCAAGTGTCAGATTTCTCTCCGTGGAGACTATCAAATCATTCATTTGGGATTTATTTGTGCCTAGATGCCATGACCCACTATAATTCAAGGTCTCTAGTCTCATTCCAGAAGTTGAATTTTAGAAAACTAAAATATGTCACCTTTCAAACTCACACACGATTACATGATCACTCGGGGTTTTTATTCCTGCATGCGATGAGACCTCAGCCCCTAACACAATTGCCAGACTTCTCTTCCTGGAAACTATCGAAACAATCACTTAGGTTTTATTTGTGCCTAGATGCTATGACCCACTATAATTCAAGCTCTCTAGTCTCATTCTCAAAATTGAATCTCGGAAACTTAAATATGTCACCTCTCAAACTCACACACGATTACATGATTGTTCGGGGTTTTTATTCCTGCGTGCGATGAGACCTGAGCCCCTGACAGAAGTGTCAGATTTGTCTCCCTAGAAACTCTTTAAACAATCATTTGAGTTTTATTTGTGCCTAGATGCCATGACCCACTATAATTCAAGGTCTCTAGTCTCATTCCTTAATTTGAATTTCGGAAAGCTGAAATATGTCACCTTTTAAACTCACACACGATTACATGATTGCTCGGGGATTTTCTTCGTGCATGCGATGAGCCCTCAGCCCCTGACACATGACACAAGTGTCAGATTTCTCTCTTTAGAAACTCTCAAAACAATCATTTGGGTTTTATTTGTGCCTAGATGCCATGACCCACTATAATTCAAGGTCTCTAGTCTCATTCTTGAAATTGAATTTAAGAAAACTAAAATATGTCACCTCTCAAGCTCACACACGATTACATGATCACTCGGGGTATTTATACCTGCTTGCGATGAGACCTTAGCCCCTAACACAAGTGTCTGATTTCTCTCCCTGGAAACTGTCCAAACAATCACTTAGGTTTTATTCGTGCCTAGATGCCTTGACCCACTATAATTTAAGTTCTCTGGTCTCATTCCAGAAATTGAATTTCAAAAAACTAAAATAAGTCACCTCTCAAACTCACACACGATTATATGATCACTGGGGGTTATTTTATACCTGTGTGCCATGAGACCTCAGCCGCTTACTCAAGTGTCAGATTTCTCTCCCTGGAAACTGTCAAAACAATCTCTAAGGTTTTATTTGTGCCTAGATGCCATGACCCACTATAATTCAAGGTCTCTAGTCTCATTCCAGAAGTTGAATTTAAGAAAACTAAAATATGTCACCTTTCAAACTCACACACGATTACATGATCACTCGGGGTTTTTATTCCTGCATGCGATGAGACCTCAGCCCCTAACACAATTGTCAGACTTCTCTTCCTGGAAACTATCAAAACAATCTCTAAGGTATTATTTTTGCATCGATGCCACGACTAACTTTAATTCAAGGTCTTTAGTCTCATTCTTAAAATTGAATTGCAAAAAACTAAAATATGTCACCTCTCAAACTCACACACGATTACATGACCGCTTGGGGTTTTTGTACCTGCATGCAATGAGACCGCAGCCCCTCACACAAGTGTCGGATTTCTCTCCCTAGAAACTGTCAAAACAATCTCTAAGGTTATATTTGCCTAAATGCCATGACCCACTATAATTCAAGGTCTCTAGTCTCATTCCAGAAATTGAATTTAAGAAAACTAAAATATGTCACCTCTCAAACTGACACACGATAACATGATTACTCGGGGTTTTAATACGTGCATGCGATGAGACCTCAACCCCTAACACAAGTGTCAGATTTCTCTACCTGGAAACTGTCAAAACAATCACTTAGGTTTTATTTGTGCTTAGATGCCATGACCCACTATAATTCAAGGTCTCTAGTCTCATTCCAGAAATTGAATTTCAAAAAACTAAAGTAAGTCACCTCTCAAACTCACACACGATTATATGATCACTCGGGGTTTTTATACCTGCGTGCGATGAGACCTCAGCCCATAACACAAGTGTGAGATTTCTCTCTTTGGAACTGTAGACTAGTTGGAATTTCAATTTTATATCATTTTAGCTTCCAATTAGTAATTTTGTACCTCAGAAGTCAAGTAGTAAGTTCAGGATAAAACGAATAGTCAAAACTGTTAATTTGGATTACCGAATAGGAAAGGGATGAAATTCATGAAATTGCTAAATAGGATGAAGGAAGATCTGAAACGAGGGGGAAGAAATCGAACAGGCAGTAACCGTTTCGGAAGAGGATCAAATAGGAAAAGGATGAGGAATTCCGGGCCCATTTGTTGAGTGTCGAATGTGGTCCCAGCCTTGATCGAGTCGGCTGTGTTTTGAATGTTGAGTATGAATGAATTGGAATTGCCTAATCGTGTGTGTGAAATTATGTGTGAGATTATGTATGTGTATGAATTAGTGAACGAATTGTGTGTTTGAATCTGAGACTAAGTTGAATAATATGTGAGAAATATGGTGTGATCGTGATGGAGTATGCATGTGTGAATTGTCAAATCTGAATTGCCTGTGGAAAACCGAGTTGTATGAAATTTTACTGAGTATGAACAAATTGAAAGAACAGGATAATTTTGAGTTGTTGGGAGAGAAACGAATTGGAATAAGTAGTGATTGAAAAGGATTACCTTGTGTATGATTGAGGGAATTAAGTACGAATTGTAAGATCTGATTGAGTAATAAAATTCTGAATAGTATGAGTGTTAAACGAATAAAATACCGAGTTGATTTGTGGGAAGCTAATTTGTTAATGTCATTGTAGTATGATTGGAAGTAGAAGTGAAGTGTACGAGTGGTGTTGGAAACATGAGAGCAAATTGTAAGTTACGAGAAAAGTCTGAGTAAAGTGTATTGAATTGCAAGAATAAATTTCCGAGTAGTAGAAAGAGTTTGTAACAGAGATAAATCAAATCGGAAGAAGAAGCAATTAACCAGGGAAGACAAAGAGAAGTAAAGACCGAATTGGCAGAAGAGACCAGAGTTAAACGAATCGGATTATAATGCTGACAAGGGCCTGATATCAAATTGAAGCCGAGTTGGTGAAGAATGTAAAGTAGCTGATTGCGACACAATCAATTCTGGAGTAAAATAGCCGAGTGGGAGTAGAGAACTGTTTATCTTGTGAACCAAGTAGAAGCAAAAAATCAAATTCACGAATCAGGAAAGATCATCCCAGTTGGAATTCTTTATAAAAATATTATCAAGTCGGGAATAGTAAGAGTGGAGAGAAAATTGAATAAATGAGAGAAAGTAATTGAGGAAATAAAATAAAAGTAAAAATGAATTATCAAATGGGTAATAAATTACTTTCATAACTTCCTAGCTTGTAAAAAGTGATAATCAATTAAAACTAAATCACAATTAGGACTTATAAAGCCTTATGTAACCTCCTTGGATCGAATCGAAAATACTAGGATAATTATAACAATTCGCAAGAATATCTAATTATCTCTACATAAATGGCGCCGCTGCCGGGGAGGTTCAAATAGGTTGAGTCTAGAATTGGGTTAAAATATCTCCATCTGTAGGAAGAGAATGCTACTTTTTAATGAGCAGTCGTTCTATTCCTGCGGAGTCTAGCAAACAAGCTAGGGAAGAGAGAGCCCGTAAACGAGCTAGAGAAAAAGAAGCGATAAAAGAATCTAATTCGGGAGAGAATCCTGCAACACCAAATTGGTCTGTGCCAGTAGCATTCACACCATATCCATACCAAATTCGTGAGGCAGAAATTGCTGAGAGCAGTCAGCAATCATTCGAATTGAAAAAGGACAAAGTTGGGGAAACAACCCAATTGAGTGAAAGTGAACGAGATCGGTTGAAAAATGAGGCTAAGAGCCTTGAGTCAACATCCCATTTGTTTTGTGAAGGAATATGTTTTTCAACATTGAATTCTCCATTTGGATCTCCTAAGAGAATACGAGATCGAATAGAGTTTGAACCCTCTGAAGTAACAGACGAAGTCGTTACTGATTCTCCATTTGGTAAGTTTGAGAGAAAAAGTTTTCAATCCGAATCGGGAGAAGAAACCCCAAATCAAAAAGAAGTAACTAGTCGGAAATTAATTATACCTAAGGTATTTCAAGAGGAGCGAGTCGCTAATCAGGACAATTTGAGACAGGCTCTAATCGGAAAGTTGAACGCTTTACAACAACCGATTAGACCAATAATCAATATGGCGGCACAGCCCCATAGATTACCGATGAGTGATGCGCGACGGTCATGATGATGATCGTCCCTATTCGTTGGTTCCATATCCTGAATTTGCTGGACAAATTGGTGAGGACCCTGATGCTCATATTTATGAATTCCTAACTAGATGTAATACAAATAACGCGCGTACAGAAAGCCATTTTTTGAGTATTTTTCCAAGTACGTTAAAAGCCAATGCTAAGCTTTGGTTTCAAAGACAGCCATTTGGACAATTTCCAGATTGGACTAGTTTGAAAGATGCCTTCTTGGCTCATTTTAGACCAATGTCATATAACGAATTGTTACATCAAAGTTTTGCCGAGTTGCAAATGAATCAGGGTGAAACGGTCGATTCGTACTATGGACGAATGGAGGACATTCTTAATAGATTGGGAAATCATGGATATCCAAATCCCCATCTAATGCGCCAATTTATTGGAGGACTAAGTCCCCCAAGACTTAAAGCCTATGTGAGAGAAGGCACACCGCCAATTTGCAAGCCGCTTATGATAGAGCCAAAATTTGGGAAGAAGTGCATTATTATTTGAAATATACGGAAATCCAAGGCTGATTTATCAGAATCAAATTGAAAATAAATTAGTAAAACCAAGTCTTCCAAATACGATTAGTTACCTAGCACCTGCGTATGCAAACCCAAACGTAATAAATCAACAACCTATAGTGGTTAGTCAATCACAACCAATGGGCAATAATCAAGTAAGAACTATGGCGACTCAGCCACAAATTAATGAGCCTATAGGTCGGAGTACCAACCCAACAGTGGAAGCTCAGTTGTTAGAGTTGACTAGAGAACTTGGGAATTTAAGAGTGCACCTAACCAATGCGGGAGAAAAGAGAAGTGAACCAAATGAAGATAGAGCTCATATTTGGTGTTCAAATTGTAGGGGGCAGGGACACATGTCTATTAATTGTCCGTCACCCCCAAATTTACCAGTAGAATGTAAATTTTGTGGAGGTGAACATGAGATGGAAAATTGCACAAAACTTAAAAGTACTTTGGTTAAATTTTCAAATAATAAAAACCGAAATGGGCAAGTGTATTGGATAGAGGAGAACAATAATAATAATGATTATCAAAATAGGAACAATAACGGGCCAAACCGAAGAAGGAATTTTAATAATTATAATAATTCGGGGAATAATGGTCCTAACACAAATTATTCTTATAGAAATTCCAATAATAGTGATTACGGTAGTAACCAAAATCGTCCCCAGGGGTCAAAATGGATATAACTTGAGAATCAAGGTTGGAACCAAAGTCAATCAAATAATCCCAACCAAAATAGTGGTAACCAAGCCAGGCGGGTAGAAATACGAATTGGTCAAATAATAGGTCCAATAATCCACAATGTTATAAATGCGAGAGAGTTTGGACATATTTCGACATATTGTACAAACCCAGGACCAAGTGATGCATTTGCACTTATATGCGGTAATTGTAAACAAAATGGGCATAGGGCGGAAGAGTGTAATGCCCCGCGTAAAAATGGGCCACGTGACAATGATGGTTACAATCAAAAAAGGATACTAGTCCTAAAATAATTTTAATACAAGAAGACGAGCAAAACCAAAATACTAGGCCTACTTATCATGTCCATGCCATGATCGAGGAATATGAAAATAAAGAAAAGGGTCGGAAGGAACAAAATCATGTGAACGCAGAGCAACTAGGAGCCAAAAGGGAAAACAAATTCCACTTGGTAGTTTAGAGGTCCCGAGAGAAAAGAGATTACTAATAAGGAAACTCAATATAATAAGAGTATGGAAAATTTGATTAACAATCCCGGAAATATGGGTGAAAATAGTAGTGGGATAAACCATCAAGTCGGGCAAGAAAAAGCCTTAGTAGGTGACAACCAAGTTGATGTTAATGCCAACTTGCAAGGGCCAAATATTAAATCAGTCCATTTTAATACCGAGCCAGTAAGTGTAATAATACCAATAGAAAACAAATTGGGTTTAGATGGAATTCAAGAGCCGGAATCAGTCTTTTATCCAAATTTTGATCAAAACCAAGAACAAGTAGAAAGGGTGAATCTACCCCACCTAGAAATGGGACATCAAAATCAAATAATTGAAAATAACGTAAGAATAAATGGGGAACAATTACAACAAATGGATGAGAGGGATCAAGTGGGTACTACAATAAAACCAATTGGGAAAAGGAAGAAAAATAAGCCCAAACAATTAGGTATAATAGAAGGGTTGGAACAATATGATTTAATTCAAAATTTGAATAATTTGAAGGCTGATATTACTATAGCCCAATTGTTAGCAATAGCACCTTGGTGTAGATCTATTCTTAAATCTAAAATTGTGAGGCGAAGAGCAAAACAAATACAGGTGAATGAAGTATCAATTAGCCCAGACCCAGGAGCCCCTATGATTGATATAGAAATTGATGGTTTAATTATTACAGGTGTCCAAATAGATGGAGGTTCAAGCGTTAACTTAATGAACAACGAAACCATGGAAAATCTTAATTTGTCTGGATTACTACCTACCAAATTGGTTTTAAGAATGGCTGACCAAAGTCGAGTGAAGCCTTTGGGTATTTTATCAAAAGTTAAGACAAAAATATCGGGACTTGTGTTTTTCATAGACTTTATAGTATTCAAACCAAGTACAATTAATACTTCATACCCAATATTGTTAGGGAGGCCATGGCTTTATCAAGCAAGGGTGACAGACGATTGGGGTAAAGGCATATTAAAGATACGTCAAGGGGATCAAAAGGTTAAGCTTGGGATGTATGCAAGTAGGTACCAGGGTGAAACCCAGTGGGAGTTACCAGGTACTACTAGCCAATCAGAGTCAATGACAGAGGATGAAACATATACGATTAGGGTGAGTAATACACCTAATATAGTAAATAATGTTAAGACACCTAAGAGAACTTTTAGAGAAGTAGCCCCTGGTGAATATAGTATAGAATACGAAGCTGATGATGATTCAGATGAAGTCATTCAAACTTGGCTAGAAGCACCCGTGTACAACATAACATCCGAATGGGAGAATATAAGTTCAAGTGAAAATGAAAGAGTGAATACTTCATCGGATAGTGTTCCAAATAGGGCTTATATCGAGAAGAGCCAATGTCAGAATATTAACGTGGGTTCTGGGGAGGAAGAAAAGAACATACAAGTATATGCCGGTTTACCTAAGGACGAACTAGTTGGTTGGAAGCAATTTTTTAGGACTAACGCAAAAACTTTTGCGTGGTCTTATAAGGATTTAAGGGGCGTACCACCAGAAATTTGCGAACACAAAATAGAACTTGAAGAGGGTGCTAAACCCTCAAAACAAAGACCACATAGGCTAAACCCGAAGTACTCACTAATGGTAAAGGAAGAAATAGAAAAATTAATTAATATAGGATTTATTTATCCTGCCCCATATAGCGAGTGGGTGAGTCCAATCGTGATTGTGCCTAAGAAAGATGGACGCATACGTATTTGCCAAGATTTCCGAAAACTTAATGCGGTTACGAAAAAGGACCACTTCCCACTTCCATTTACGGATGCTATCCTAGACAATGTAGCTGGACATGAATGCTATTCGTTTCTGGATGGTTTTTCCGGGTACAACCAAATTCAAATTGCGAAGAAAGACCAAGATAAAACCGCTTTCGTGACAGATTTAGGAATATTCGCATCCAAAGTTATGTTATTCGGTCTGTGTAATGGAGCAGCTACTTTTCAAAGGGTTGCTACATTAGCATTCCAAGAATATTTGAGGGATTTCATGGAAGTCTTTTTGGATGATTTTTTGTGTTCGAAAGAAAAGAGAACATGCAAACCATTTGGAAAAATGTTTTGCTAAGTGTCACCAATTCGGAATATCGTTGAACGCTTCTAAATGCCAATTTGTAGTTCCATATGGGAAGCTACTAGGCCATATTGTAAGTAAGAAGGGTATAAGTACCGACCCGGACAAAGTGTCCAAAATTGTTAAGTTACCAATCCCAAGCACAGTTACACAAGTAAGAGGATTTCTTGGACATGTGAGTTACTATAGGCGATTTATATTTTCTTATGCTAAGATAGCAGCCCCATTGAATATATTGTTAAAAAAACTTGTAGCGGGCGCACACCCAATTTGGACGTTAGAGTGTGATGAGGCATTTAAACTACTTAAAAATAAGCTAGTGACTGCCCCGATATTAGTATCTCCAAATTGGGAATTGCCATTCCATGTTTATGTTGACGCTAGCAATATAGCTATAGGCTGTGTGCTTAGCCAAAAGGATGAAAATAAGAGAGATCACCCTATATATTTTGCTAGTAGGCAATTAATCCCGGCGGAAAGAAATTATACGACTACAGAACGGGAAGCACTTGGTATGGTTTATGCCGTACAGAAATTTCGTCATTATTTACTCGGTTATAAATTCACAATTCATGTGGACCATGACGCGTTAAAATATTTAGTAAATAAACCACAATTAAGTGGCAGGTTGGCCCGATGGGTGTTATTGTTGCAAGAATTCCAATTTGAGGTGGTAGTTCGACCAGGCATATCTCATAGTAACGCAGACCATTTGTCAAGGTTAGAAAAACCTGACAAGTCGGATTTAGAGCCAATTGATGACGAAATACCCGATGCTCAACTATTTGAGGTTGATATAATAAATACCGAATATGCGGAAATTTTAAATTACCTTAAAACAAATGAATTTCCAAATTGGTTCCAACCCTTGCAAAAGAAGGCACTTATAAAGAAATGTAGGCCCTATACGCTAATAGGGGGGACGTTATACAAACAAGGCCATGATGGCATTTTGCGTCGCTGCATTTATCATAGTGAGGTACCCGCTATTTTGGAAGGGTGTCACTCTGATCCATGTGGGGGCCACTTCGCGGGAGAAGCTACAGCACGAAAAGCTCTTTTAGCAGGTTATTGGTGGCCGTCATTATTTAAGGATGCCCACGCATATGCAAGGCGTTGTGACCCTTGTCAACGTGTGGGTAAACCAACCCCTTCAACAGCAATGCCATTAAAGCCATTATTAGCCTTGGCACCGTTCGAAAAATGGGGAATTGATTTCGTGGGTCCTATAGCACCACCTACACGGCAAAGTCAGAACGTTACATACTAGTAGCAACAGTTACGCTACTAAGTGGGCAGAAGCAATACCAACTAGGCACGATGATGCCCAAACAGTAGCCCGTTTTCTTCATGAGAATATAATTTCCCGCTTTGGTTGCCCTCAAGAACTTATTAGTGATAGGGGCACACATTTTCTAAATGAAACTATTCGTGAACTAACTGAAAAATTTCTCATCAAGCACCGCAAAACAACCCCTTATCATCCTAGAGCAAATGGTCAAACAGAAAAGACTAATGGGTTGTTGTGTAAAATTTTAACCAAAACAATAAGTGGAGCCGGGAATGATTGGGATGACAAATTATGGGCTGCATTGTGGGCATACCGCACAGCCTATAAGAGTACAACGGGATATACCCCCTTCCAATTGGTTTATGGGCAAGAGGCAATTTTGCCTATTGAATTTGAGATACCATCCTTACGAGTGGCTATAGAAAATCGACTCGGAGAAACAGAAAGTCAAAAAAATAGATTAATTGAGTTGGAAGCCTTAGATGAAAAAAGACAAGATGCATACCTAAACACTTTAGCCATTCAAAATAGGAGAAAGTCCTATTATGACAGCAAACTAGTACCTAAAACATTTAAGGAAGGAGACTTAGTATTGTTATATGATAGTCGTTTTTTCAAGTTTCCAGGCAAATTGAAAATCCATTGGTTGGGACCCTATAAGATAACAAATGTCAATCCTAATGGGTCAATACAATTGCAAGATTTTGAAGGTAAATTATTACCCACTAGAATTAATGGTTATAGGCTTAAGCCATACTTTATGTAGTGTTGTGGACACCACTAATAAGAGAGGGGGTAGAGGGGAATGAAAGGAAATAAGAGAGAAAACGAGCGAAAAATAAACAATTTGGAGTAATACTACAAGTAGTAAATAATAAATTAGCAATTAGTATAGAGTAGTTGTATTATATATTAATAAATAAATAATAAGAATGTTTATGTGAGATAGAGAGAAAAGTAAGGGGGTTATTGCCGAGTGGTAAAAGAAATATTAAAAAAAAAAAAAAGATCTACTTGAGAAGTAACGAGTAAAAAAAACGACAAGAAGTGGCAAATCAAGTGGAATAAAAACCAACTCGGATAAAAGACTCTGTAATCATTATAAGGACTCCAAAATGCGATTTGGAAATGATGAGAGTGCGAGTTGGCGGTCAAGCAATTGAATCAGAACAACCAAATGGGAAAAGGCAAGAAGAAGGTTTGGTTGAGGTGATTGAGGAGTGAGAAAACTTCCAACTCGGGAAAGTGATTCAAGACGAGTGCTTGAGTCTGCAAGAAGAAGGAGTCCATCAAATCGTGAGGAAAAGAAACAAGTGAGAAAAAAAGTGTAAGGTAAGTTGTTGAAAAGTAGAGAGAGCAAATAGTGAAGTAAGCCAACCGAATTGGTGAGTCGTGAGCAAATTGAGAGTAGAAAGCGTATTACCAATTTGTTTTTCTGAGTGAAAGAGTCTAGCCGAGCGATTTGGTGAGAGTAGCGAATTGAAAGAAAGTGAACAGAGCAAACAAGAGCAGTAGCGTCCAATTAGGGTTTTTGTTCGAGTCGTGTCGGAAATCCCAGTGGAGTTAAAGAGCAAATTCCAAGTCCAGGCAAGCAGAGGGGAGCAACACAATTAGGCAAGAAGTGCAGAGGCAAGACGAGCGACTTTGAGAGGAGCATTGCCGAGTTGTGTGAGGCGTGGTATTGCAGGTACAAATGGAGCTGAGTCACAAATCGGAGGAGCACGAGGACGAAGGAGAAGCCGTAAGGGCCATCGAACCGGTGGAGAAGAAGCCTAGGTTGGGGGAGCAAATTAGCAACCCATTGGTGGTGCCAGAGGTGGATTATCAACCAACTGGCCTGAAAAGGGAGTGCTGGGCCGAGCTAACGAGTGGTGAGTATGTGGGATGGGGAGAGAAGGCCAAGTTGCAAGCATTCATCAACCAAGTTGGAGTCCTACAGGAGACAGATCGAGCACTAGTTGAGGATTTCTTAATCAATTACCAAGCAGCGGAAAGGAAGAGCATGGTTCGAGGAGTATGGGTGGAGTTGACGGCAGCCACGATTAGCGAAGCATTGCAGCTACCAATGGGGGGAGTGTCACACGCAAGCTTACCCAAATTGAAGGCAGAAGAGCTCCACCAGTGTTTCAATGCAGGAGAAGCCCACGAGTCGAGAAACAAGAACAATTTGAAGCCCGAGTTCCGAAGTTGGGTGAGTTTTGTGCAGGAGTATCTGTTGCTGGAGCCCAACCCTGAAAGCTTCAACGAATCGGAGTTAACAGCAGTGGTGGCAATTCGTAATGGCAAGGTGATCAACTGGGCAAAGACAATGGCGAGGAAACTTCACAACTCGATCAAGGAGGCTAAACGGAGTACATCAGCCGAATTGGTGGGAGCCCAGTACTTATTCGAGTTGATTCGGAGGCATTGCCCCACTCAGCTACCGGTTCTACAGCAGCCAAAGATTGATTCTGAAACAACCCCAAGTACTGCACCGTCAAGCATTCGATTCGGATACAAAAGAGAGTATTGGAGAAAGATTAGCCCGAATTGCTAAGGAGATGCAGGAGGAGGAGGTGACAGCCGAATTGGAGAAAATCAAGCGTGAGAAAGCTGAGTTGCAAGCAAAGTTGGACGAGTGCAATGCGGTTATGGAGGAAGATCTGAGCATACGATACGAATTGGAGATTAGCAACTCAAGCTTGAACAAGGAGTTGGAGCAGTTCAAAACAACAGAGGCCATATTGAAGTCTAACATCGGCAAATTGAAGGACGAATTGGAGGAGGTCAAATCAAGCTTGGCAGATAAAGGACGAGTAGTGGAGGAGCAGTGATACAAATAGCTGAATTGACGAAGGAGGTGAAGCAACTGCGGTTGAGGGGCACCCTTGAAGCACCGGCAGTACAAGTAGAGGCAGGGACCAGTTCCAAATCGGAGGAGCCAAAAGCAGACTTGCAACTCGTTGTAAGTGAAAAGGCCAGCCCAAGCATGAGCAACAAGATGGATGAATTGGACGAGTTGTGGGAGTACTTGCCACCAGCCACGAGTTTGGAGCAGGCTTATGTGTGGGACAGGCAGATATTTTTCATGCAAAACGGTGTCACGCTACAGGAGTTTTTATCAAGACAACAGTTCTCCAAATTGTGGGAGAAGGCTTCGGCATTCAAAGCTCTCAATTTATTGGCTGAGATTGTTGGAAGGGGCGATTTGGTGGTGTGTGAGCCAGCAACAGCTTATGTCCTAGTTGGAGACTATGGAGCACGGTCGTTGCTCTACTACGCCAAATTGGAGGACGAATTGGCTAGCAGGAGGAAGAAGGCGGCTGGCTTTGCCGCCTTGCAACGAAGAACAGTTGGTGACCCATTGACTATTGGAGTTTTGGAGGCATTCAAGACGTGGGACAAGCCAGACATTCCGGCCAAGAAACTAATTGAGATTTGGAGGAACAACGTGCGCATGTTACGAGACCTATTCGGAGTCCAGCAATGGGTGAGCACGTTGCTCAAGAACAACCAAGCTCGTATTACCAGGAACCAGCTCATAGATGTGCATCCAGCAGCCTATTTGTGGCATTTCCAACGAACAGCCGGACGATTAGGAGACAAACTGGGAGCCAACCGACTGGTGCGCATGCCAACCTTGAATGTCAACACTGAATTGGAGTTTGTGAGGCCACAATTGGGCGATACGTTGATGAATTTACAAGGAGACTTCACGAATTGGGTACAATGGGCACTACCAGCAGTACATTCAAGCCCAGTCGCTGATGAGAGGTATCTCGGCAATTGGTCCAATTTGTTTGTGAATATGTCTAACGCACCATTTCCGAGTTGGGCAGCAATTGAGTGGATTGTGAAGGACCACCCGGAGGATTTGAGGCCACCACAACGCGACTTGGCTGTGACTGACCGACTTGAAGGTCATAGAAGAACTGAAGAGCCTCCCTATTTGGTGGCAAACCATCCAGACTTTTGTAACTGCCCGAGACGATATCGTTGGAGAACAGATGCCGAATTGGACACAGTTTGGTACAATTGGCCGAAAATTCCAGGGAAGTATAACACGGTGAAAGGCTGTGTTGAGGCCTATACTCGTTTTTCAGTGATTCACAGGAAGCATAAAGATCCAGTGTGTTTTCGTGCTGCAATCTTTGCAGCAGTTCTAGCCGAGTGGTGTCAAGAATTTCAGATCAAAGTTGATTATCGAGTAGGGGCGGCCTTCAGCACCGACATGGCTATCTTCATCAAGATCCAGTACCACTCGGCAAAACGTATACGAATGCTCGAGTTGATGGGGCTGACTCAATTCTTACATGGAGCACACAACGTGATAATTGGGGATGCGTCGGTCGTATTTGGAACGAGGAGAGGGCCAGTGCAGACATTTCAGAGGAACCAAAACGAGTTGGAGGCCCAAGTAGCAGCACGAGGAAGCCAGTTGGAGATCGAGGAAAACCAGCAAGCAACAACAATTGTTGTAGCAACGAAGAACAAGTGGTTTGTGTGTGTGGTGTTTGCAGGGATGCAAACAATTGGTTGTGGGGCTATGTAGACTAGTTGGAATTTCAATTTTATATCATTTTAGCTTCCAATTAGTAATTTTGTACCTCAGAAGTCAAGTAGTAAGTTCAGGATAAAACGAATAGTCAAAACTGTTAATTTGGATTACCGAATAGGAAAGGGATGAAATTCATGAAATTGCTAAATAGGATGAAGGAAGATCTGAAACGAGGGGGAAGAAATCGAACAGGCAGTAACCGTTTCGGAAGAGGATCAAATAGGAAAAGGATGAGGAATTCCGGGCCCATTTGTTGAGTGTCGAATGTGGTCCCAGCCTTGATCGAGTCGGCTGTGTTTTGAATGTTGAGTATGAATGAATTGGAATTGCCTAATCGTGTGTGTGAAATTATGTGTGAGATTATGTATGTGTATGAATTAGTGAACGAATTGTGTGTTTGAATCTGAGACTAAGTTGAATAATATGTGAGAAATATGGTGTGATCGTGATGGAGTATGCATGTGTGAATTGTCAAATCTGAATTGCCTGTGGAAAACCGAGTTGTATGAAATTTTACTGAGTATGAACAAATTGAAAGAACAGGATAATTTTGAGTTGTTGGGAGAGAAACGAATTGGAATAAGTAGTGATTGAAAAGGATTACCTTGTGTATGATTGAGGGAATTAAGTACGAATTGTAAGATCCGATTGAGTAATAAAAATTGAATAGTATGAGTGTTAAACGAATAAAATACCGAGTTGATTTGTGGGAAGCTAATTTGTTAATGTCATTGTAGTATGATTGGAAGTAGAAGTGAAGTGTGTACGAGTGGTGTTGGAAACATGAGAGCAAATTGTAAGTTACGAGAAAAGTCTGAGTAAAGTGTATTGAATTGCAAGAATAAATTTCCGAGTAGTAGAAAGAGTTTGTAACAGAGATAAATCAAATCGGAAGAAGAAGCAATTAACCAGGGAAGACAAAGAGAAGTAAAGACCGAATTGGCAGAAGAGACCAGAGTTAAACGAATCGGATTATAATGCTGACAAGGGCCTGATATCAAATTGAAGCCGAGTTGGTGAAGAATGTAAAGTAGCTGATTGCGACACAATCAATTCTGGAGTAAAATAGCCGAGTGGGAGTAGAGAATCTGTTTATCTTGTGAACCAAGTAGAAGCAAAAAATCAAATTCACGAATCAGGAAAGATCATCCCAGTTGGAATTCTTTATAAAAATATTATCAAGTCGGGAATAGTAAGAGTGGAGAGAAAATTGAATAAATGAGAGAAAGTAATTGAGGAAATAAAATAAAAGTAAAAATGAATTATCAAATGGGTAATAAATTACTTTCATAACTTCCTAGCTTGTAAAAAGTGATAATCAATTAAAACTAAATCACAATTAGGACTTATAAAGCCTTATGTAACCTCCTTGGATCGAATCGAAAATACTAGGATAATTATAACAATTCGCAAGAATATCTAATTATCTCTACAGGAACTGTCAAAACAATCACTTAAGTTTTATTTCTGCCTCGATGCCATGACCCACTATAATTCAAGGTCTCTAGTCTCATTCAAGAAATTGAAATTTAAGAAACTAAAATATGTCACCTCTCAAACTCACACACGATTACATGACTGCTCAGAGTTTTTGTACCTGCGTGCAATGAGAGTGCATTCTCTGACACAAGTGTCAGATTTCTCTCCTTGGAAACTGTCAAAACAATCTCTAAGGTTTTATTTGTGCCTAGATGCCATGACGCACTATAATTCAACGTCTCTAGTCTCATTCTTTAATTCGAATTTCGGAAAACTTAAATATGTCACCTCTCAAACTCACACACGATTACATGATTGCTTGGGGTTTTTGTTCGTCCGTGCGATGAGACCTCAGCCCCTTACTCAAGTGTCAGATTTCTCTCCGTGGAGACTATCAAAACAATCATTTGGGTTTTATTTGTGCCTAGATGCCATGACCCACTATAATTCAAGGTCTCTAGTCTTATTCTCTAAATTGAATTTTAAAAAACTAAAATATGTCACCTCTCAAACTCACACACGATTACATGACGGCTCAGGGTTTTTTACCTGCGTGCAATGAGACTGCAGCCCCTGACACAAGTGTCGGATTTCTCTGCATGGAAACGGTCAAAATAATCACTTAGGTTTTATTTCTGCCTTAATACCATGATCCACTATAATTCAAGGTCTCTAGTCTCATTCTTGAAATTGAATTTAAGAAAACTTAAATATGTCACCTCTCAAACTCACACACGATTACATGATCGCTCAGATTTTTTGTTCTGCGTGCGATGAGACCTCAGCCCTAACTCAAGTGTCAGGTATCTCTCCCTCGAAACTGTCAAAACAATCACTTGGGTTTTATTTCTGCCTCGATGCCATGACCCACTTTATAATTCAAGGTCTCTACTCTCTAGTCTCATTCTTAAAATTGAATTTCATAAAACTAAAATATGTCACCTCCCAAACTCTCAGACGATTACATGACCGCTCAGGGTTTTTGTACCTGCGTGCAATGAGACCGCAGCCCCTGACACAAGTGACAGATTTCTCTTCTTGGATACTGTCAATACAATCAGTTGGGGTTTATTTGTGCCTAGATGCCATGACCCACTGTAATTCATGGTCTCTAGTCTCATTCTTGAATTTGAATTTCAGAGGACTAAAATATGTCACCTCTCAAACTCAGACACGATTACATGATCGCTCGGGGTTTTTATACCTGCGTGCGATGAGACCTCCGCCCGTGACACAAGTGTCAGATTTTTCTCCCTCGAAACAGTCAAAACAATCTTTTAAGTTTTATTTCTGCCTAGATGCCTTGACCCACGACCCTGCCCCTCATAATTGTGCCCTTCCTGAGGAATTATGCTTTTTAAATAGAATTGTTGTCATTCCATCACAAGTGTGGGTTGTCTCTCGACATTCTTAGGTGTGGGTGGTGCGACCACTCTCAACAAAGAGGTGTGGGTGGTGCCACCATCTGAAATCGACGATGAAGTTTTAGGAAGCTCCCTTGTTGACGATGAGACGATGACGACGACGACGAAGGAGTCTGGGGCCAGTCTCACCCTTCCAATGTACGGACCTCCAGCGACTACTTGCAGAGCCGAAACAAGCTCCAAGCCAAATTGGAGAGTGACTTTCTGTTGGGTGTGGAGAATCAGCTCCAGAACGAGGGTATTCCGAAGGGAGAGGACGGCGACCCCAACAGCTGGTTACAAATCGTAAGCAACTTGGCTTTGCAAGCTGCAAACTATGTGAAACCTAACACGGGTAAAGGCGGTGGCATGGACCCGTCTGAGTACGTGAAGGTGATGTTTATAGCATCTGGGAAGTGTGCAGACAGTACACTTGTCAAGGGTATCGTCTGTCACAAGAATGTGCAGCACAGACGAATGACGTCCAAGTTTAAGAACCCAGGCTTCTATTGCTCGGCGGCGCTCTTGAGTACAACCAACGCTCGCAGAATCAGTTGTCTTCGTTGACTGGGTTGCCGCAGCAGGAGATTGATTACCTTACAGCGACAGTAGCACGAATCGATGCTGCTCATAGACTACTCCGGGTACCGCATATGCAATCTTAATTTTAGCACCGGAGTATTGCCGCAACGTTTTGATTAAGCTTCCTCCTTTGCCTATGACGCTCCATATCTTCGGTGCCGGACATAAAATGCGAAGCACCACATCGTCAGGCAACGGGGAGTCCGTCGCCATTATTGGAGGCAATTGTAAGTCTCAAGGTACGAAATGTCCTCCCCCTCCTCATTCTCGGCTGCTGTAACTGCCTGCTTGCTTTCGTCGCTTCTGGTGCCGCCGGTTACGGTCCGCTAAGTCTCCTTCGTACAGCGGATGCGGCCGCTTCCCATTGTAACCTCGATCCATTTTCAAATTGCCTCTTGCAAATTGTATCTTAGAAGCTCATGAAGCCGCAAAAACGCCTCCCAATTTACAAGTGCTGGAGACTTGTTTGACGATGAATTCGAAGCGATCGTCGAGAGTCTTGGCAAAGTAAGCCTTGCTTTTGCCACCTTGAGCACCCCATTTCTTGCACCTTCTCTAGGATCGAATGTACTCCATCTTCCAGCCACAGCACTTAGCTCGAAGAGCAAGGAACTGCTTCGTGTAGTAACACACCACTTGATACTCAGTCCTGGAGGAGATTTCGTTGACATCTGAAAACCGCACCTTCACAGTCAAGGGAGCGTGGGCGGTTAAAGCTCTACCGATGGCGCTCCCTGGTCGCTCCAACGGCGGAGTTGAGCTTCGGAGTATCTCATAGACATTGTCGAGTGCTGGAGTGGTACCTTCAGGTTCCTCAGGAGTACTCACAACGGCTTCGTCTAGCTGAGTGTGGTACGCGTTTGAAGTGATAGCATATGCGATCACACTCGTAGGCTCGTCCTCGTAAACTGCAACGACTACTCCATCCTTACCTGCAGGCAGACGAACTTTACTAACTCCATCCAAGAAAATTTTGTGCACCTTGGGGACTGTGGAGTTGCTTCGGCTGTAAGCTGACGTGTAGGCGGTAGACGCTTTGCAGTACTCTCAAAGGACTTCTGGAGCTTTTGGTGGTTGTTGGGACTGCACTTGATTCGGAGTCGGATTGTGAAGAATCTGAAAAGAAGTAAAACATTACTGACAGTTATCTTAGTGAAAGATCCCAGGAATTTGAAGTAATGTTTTTTTAGTTGCTGCGACCTTATTGTTTTTGAGAGTCTTTTTTTAGAATATATGAGGATATAATACATTTTTTTGGCAGATTTGAGCATGCCCTTATAGTGTATCTCCTATGAGGAATTTTCAGGTATGAATGGTCTCTTTGGATAGGTATGAGTGGATGTTTTGCTTTGCGAAAGGTTTGAAATTTGATTATCTAGATATAGTATATAAGAGGTTGACCAAAGTGAAATTTTCTTCTTCTTTATTTTTATTTTTATTTTATTTTGATTTTTTATCTTTCACATAATTGGCTTGCCATGGTAAAACATGCCTAATGTTCAATAATTCAAAAACAAAACTTACTTTCACTAATATGCATTTAATCAATTTATGCCTCATTGTATGGGTCTACACCATTTATTGCACAAGTTAGACTTGATTTGAAACTCCACCCAAGTGATATTGTCAAGAACAAATACCAAATGAAGAAGTTATGACTCTTCAAAGCTTTGACCTTTCATTTAATTGGTTGATTTTTGAGCATGAGGCATATAGGGGTTGAGTATTCGAAAACTCAAAAAAGCAATTTTCTACCTTTTTGCATAAGTGGGAATTATAAATTTTATAATAATTTTAACCAGAAGATTTTGAAGTAACCTACTTTGAAGTATAAATTGCTAATTTTTCCCAAATGTCTTCTTTGAGTCCATTCTTGTTGTACTATAGCTAACTCACAACTTTATAGTAAGTGAAGCAAGATCGAAATTTGAGCTTCTTTCAAGTTATAGTTGATGCACTACTATGGACTAGGTGTTCCTGAACATGCATAAAATTAGAAGACAAGATGTGCACGTAGCATAGTTTAGATTCATGGATAATAGATTTGATTTTAATGAACTTTTATTTAAATTTTGTCTCGTATCAAAGATAAACTTCCCCCTTATGTTAAGAAGATGTGTACGAGTACATGATATATTTAACTAGTTATCAATAACACTTTGAAATATAGCAAATTGAGTACAGAAAAACTTTTGATTTATGGAAGTGGTCTTCATTGCAACGAACAAAGAAGTTATTACATATGAGTACAAAAAACACAAAACCACTTAGTTAGCTTAAGTACTTTTATTACATCAAGCATTAAGTGAGCATATATATATATATATATATATAATCTTTACCACTAAAGATAAAGATAGATTGAAATTGTAACACCTAATAAAATTTGATAAGTTGAAAATATCTAAGAACAAGAAGGCCATCACACTTCATATGGACGACAATGTGATAGATGTATGCTTTATATCTAAAGATATGAAAGGTTGAAGCTTAGGAGATATAGAAGATTAGGTATGATCAACCCCTAGATGTCCCAACTAAATTTTTGCTTAGATCCCCAATTCCGTTAAAATGGCGTTATGCCGCTAAAATAACACACCTCAACTTTCTCAACTGTAGTTCAAAAACCATGTGATATAACAAAATCGTAAGGTGATATTATGGAAAATGAGTGATAATGTATATAAAGGAGTGATATTATGAAGTAAAAATTGTGATATTACTGAATACACCATTCCATGTGAGCACATATGTAAGATTTGGTGTGCCAAAATGGCACATGGCATAGTGCCATTTTAACGAAATTGAGGTTTTAGAGAAACAAATTTAAAAAAAACTCTTTTTCATAAAAATGGAAGTCAAGCTATTTAGATCTATGTACAATCTTCTTGTAAACTTGTTGTATATTATGTGGAGTAAATTTGAGTCATAAAGCTACATAGATTGCAAAATTATAGTGAGTTAGTACTTAAAATAGATTGCAAAGTCTTATCATTTCCACTTTGGAGTTGCTATTAAAAATTGCACAAAGTGGTCAAAAGATTGCAATTTTTTATTTTGAAGGCTCTAAAACACCTGTAGGCCTTTAGAGGTTTATTGTCTACTCTCATATACTTATGTGTTTATTACTTTAAACAAGAGTCTTTTCCAGGTCAAAAAGATTCCTATCACCCTTACATATCTCACTTTTCGAAAGAAATGACATTTATAAGCCAAAAAGACCCTTGAACCTTTACGCATCTAGTGTTTAAAAAAAATGATTCTAAACAAAGATACTTGGAACGTTTTGGCTTCTATATTAACCTTCAAAAAGGCTTTACATGAGCCCTTGGTTCTTAAGGTCCTTTAGATGCTTGCTATCTTGTTTTCTAAACTATTACTAAAATAGAGAAAAGCTAGATCATTCTATTGTTACTTATAATATACATCATAATCTCATGGGATTGAGTTTGAGCATACTTATTAGTCGAAGAGGTGAGAGTGACTTTGATTGAGATGATAATTTCTTGGATCATGTTGGTATGACACCTTAGTGGAATAATGTTTGAATCCGTTGAAGGGAGGTATATACATGGTTGGCATATCAGACAAATTACTATTCATTTCATGTCCTACAGGACGAGTTACTATTCTTCACATGTACTTGAAAGGTACAATTGATAAATGGTAACTCGTCCTATAGGACATGAAATGAATAGTAATTTGTCCAATATGACAACCATGGATATATACCATTATGTCATTGTTTAGATTTTAAAGTTTGAATGCCAACATTATAGAAGTCAGTTTCACAAGGTCATGATGTCAAGTCAATTTCAAAGGGTATGGTATTTAATAACATAAGCCACTTTCTCAAGGTCATGTGTCAAGTCACTTTCACAAGGTTTTGGTGTGAAGGACATGGTGTTTCAAACAAGAAAAATGAAATTCTCAACACTCAACAAGTCACTTTTTACAAGGTTATGGTGTCTTTAAACACATAGATACTTTCTCAAGATCAATGTGTCTTTGAGCAATAACAACTAATTTCTTGCTCAATGTCTTACTGAACACCAATATTATCCCAAGTCACTCTCACATGTTTCATCAATATTGTTAAACTTTGTCACACTAAAGTCTATATACCAATATGATGTAGATCATTTTGCAAGCAAGCAAAGACAAACGTTTGATCATCAGCAATTACAACCCAAGCGTGAAGCCCTAAGTTGACCCAAAGTGATCATCAACAATTACAACCCAAGCGTAAAGTCCTAAATTGATGCTCGAAGCCCGAGCAAAGCATATGAGTTAGTATTCCATAATCTCTGCACTGTTGTACATGCTCTCAATCAATACAAATGTCGGAGCGAGAGCGCCTCTTTGACTAATAGCCTGGATACATCTAAAACAAAGATTTGTAAGTACATACAATACACAACACGATACACAACAATCAACATATTATGTTCAAAATTGCACATGCTTTATTTATATAGAAAATTGCACATGCTTTAACACGTAATTTGTTATAATGAGAATATTCAGATTATCAAATTGAGCTTGAGTTGAGCCAAATGTACTATGTGGGTACATTTAGCTCGACTCCACCTAAACCCACATTTCTCAAAATCAGTGAATAATACCATCATAACGAATTACGTGTTCTTTATTTATATAGAAAATTGCACATGCTTTATTTATATAGAAAATTGCACATGCTTTTGATGATTGTAATAGATAGAAAGAGAAAACATTGTCAATGTCCAGCCTCAAACTGCTCTTCCACGCGACAATGGGACCTCAACAGTTTCTGGAAGAAGGAGAGCAGTTGTGGAATAAAAAAGTATGAATGCATGCGTATCGCTCTATAGGAGCCTCGGGGTCGAGCCTGAGCAACGGAGGAGCTTCGGCTTCCGACACCACCACAAAATAACCGCTAATCTCCTTCCTGAACCGTTCCTTGTACTCCTTCGGAGACACCACAGTGGGAGTAGTGTTATTCAACCCATCCAGAATGCCCGACGCTTTCACCCAAGTCTCCAAGTGCTTGTCCCACGTATACTGCCGAATGTAATCACTAGCTCGTGACGATCCTCCAACACCACCGCCAACAAAGAGTAGTCCATCACGTGCACCTTGCTAAAAAGCTCGTGTCCTTGTACACTGCTCGCTCCAGCCTGTGCTTCTCTTTGTTCGTCACGAAGATCGGACTCGTAGGCTTGTCCTCCAACAAATTCTCGTCGAGCAAAGTCCCTGTGGCATCTGGATTGTATCTCGATCTCTGAGAGCCTTTGAGATCGTACATTCTGGTGTAGTTCTTACCGTATACCAGATTGTCCATCACCATCATGTCCATCTTCTTCTCTTTGCCTCCCTTCTTCACAATGACTGTGTAGAATCCCATGATCTTCGCCAAGCAAGTGGGACTGCGTGAGCTCATCATCTCCCACAAGTGTTTGAAGTACTGAGGTGCAAACTCCAGGAAGGAGTACTTCTCAGTGCTGGACACTTGCTGGACACTTGTTCGAAGATGAAGCGACCGTCGAGAGTCTTGGCGAAGTAAGCCTTGCTTTTGCCACCTTGAGCAACCTATTTCTTGCATCTGCTCAAGGATCGAATGTACTCCATCTCCCAGCTACAGCACTTAGCTAGAAGAGCGAGGAACTGCTTCGTGTAGTAACACACCACTTGATACTCAGTCCTGGAGGAGATTTCGTTGACATCTGGAAACCGCACCTTCACAGGCAAGGGATTGTGGGCGGTCAAAGCTCTGCCGAATGGCGCTCCCTGGTCGCTCCAACGGCGGAGTTGAGCTTCGGAGTATCTCATCGGCATTGTCTAGTGCTGGATTGATACCTTCAGGTTCCGCAGGAATACTGAAGGTATCAATCTAGCACTAGACAATGTCTAGAACGGCTACGTCTAGCTGAGGTTTATAAGAAGACTATAACTGAAATCCATTCCAAACAATAAAGGGAGAATCTAAATGTCGATGAAGGAGAAATCAAACTTCAAAAATCATCCATTTTTTTACTTATTTAATTGTAGAAACATCATTCATTGTGAAGCCAATACCAAAGTTATGTGGATCAAAAAACGTCCAACTATAATGATTTTAGGATGCATTAAAAGATAACACTTGTGTAGAAAGAATTCGTGAAAAGCCATTTTTTATTTCACATTATTGGCTTGCCGTGGTAAAACATGCCTAATGTTTTAAAATCTCACAAACAAAAGTTACTTTCACTACTATGCATTCCAATCAAAAAATATGCCTCATTGTATGGGTGAGCAATTTTTATTACACATGTTAGACTTGATTTGAGACCTAACCCAAGTGATTTTGTCCAAAACAAAGTCTAGATGAAGAAGTTATGGCTCTTCAAAGTTTCTGCCTTTCATCCAAGTTGTCGCTTTTTGACACCAGGAACGTCTAGGGTTAAAAAGGGCATGTGAAAACTTCTCCTATAGAGAATTCTAATGTGTCTTGGTGCCTTCTTTATACATACAAAGAAGAAAACCCCGAAAAGAAGTAAAACATTACTTGCAGTTATCTTAGCAAAAGATCACAGTAACTTGAAGTAAACTTTTTGAAGTTACTCTGACCTTATTTTTTTTTAGATTTTTATTTGAGAATATATGAGAATATACTACATTTTTGGGAGATACAGTATTAGGGCAACTTTATGGGTTCAAATGTTTTTTTCAGCTTGGTACTTCATGAATTGGTTCAGAGAGTTAGCCTCTAAAGTTCATTGTGGTTCCAACCCCTAAATGTCCTAACCTATTGTTAACAAAAAAGTAAATTTCTCACAAAAGTATCGTAGGTGAGAATGAAGGTAAGTTATCTAAATCTCAATTGACCAATCTTGTAATAGATTCATAGATTTAATGAGTCATGTCGACCAAAAATTGAGCCTCATTGATTGTGCAATCATAAACCAAAAGTATATTAGGTTTTCCATTTAAATCTATGCCTTTACTTTGAGAAAACTTTTATTGCGTGAAGGTTACTACCACTAAAATTAGATTCTAATTGGAATTCATTCGAGAAAATAAAGTTGAAATGCAACAATCAATATAGGAGATACAACTCAACAAAAATATATATTTCTTTAGTTTTTTTGGGATAAAATCATATGATTGTGTAAATTCAATACGGAAGTTGATTGGATAAAAAATCTTCCAACTAGAAAACTTCTTGTGTACATCTTAAGATATTAATTCTACAAAAAAAAATTCTAGTGAAAACTAATTTTTTTTCCCATATAATTGGCTTGCCGTGGTAAAACATGCCTAATGTTTAAAAACTTAAAAACAAAAGTTACTTTCACAAAAATGCATTTCATTAATTTATGCCTCATTGTATGGGTCAACAATTTTTACTACACAAGTAGAATTGATTTAAAACCCCACACGAATGATATTGTCAAGAACAAATTTTGAATGAAGAAGTTATGACACTTCAAAGCTTTGGCTTTCATTTAATGGGATGATTTTTGAGCACAAGGCATGTGAGGGTTAAGTGTTCAAAAACCCAAAAATGCAATTTCCATACTTTTCTCAACTCTCAACCGTAAAATTCCGTGTTTAACTACTTTGAAGTATAAATTGCTCATTTTCCCCCATTTTCTTCTCTGAATGCGCTCTTGTTGTATAGCTAACTCACAACTTTAGTGATCTAAGCAAGACCCTTGCCGATTTTGAACTTTCTTCACGTCATAATTGATGTGCTATCACGGATTAGGTGTTCCCTGAACATGCAAAACATCAGAGGACTAGATGTGCACGTATCATTGTTTAGAGTCATGGATAATAGATGTGATTTTAATGAGTTTTTATTTATAACCCCAATTCCGTTAAAATGGCACTATGCCATGTGCCATTTTGTCACACTAGATCTTACATTTGTGCTCATATAAAATGGTATATTCTGTAATATCACAATTTTTTTGTATTATCACTTCTTTATATACATTGTCACTCATTTTCCCTAATATCACCTTAAAATTCTGTTATATCACATGGTTTTTGAGCTACAGTTCAGAAAGTTGAGGTGTGCCATTTTACCGGAATAATGCCATTTTTACGGAATTGGGGTTTTATATACTATCTTTTGTCAAGGAAAACCTTCCCTCCTATGGATAATATGATGTATACAAGTACATGATATATTTAGTTATCAATAAAAATAATGAAATATAAAAAACTGAGTTTGGAATTTTATTTGATTTATGAAAATGGTCTTCATTGCAATGTAGAAAGAAATTATATACATATGAGTACAAAAAACACAAAAGCACTTATCTTAAGTACATTTATTACATCAAGCATTAGTTGACCATAAATAAATAAATAAATAACTAAATAAATAAATAAATAAATAAATAAATAATAAAAAAAAAAATATATATATTAAGCATTGAAAATAGAGATAGATTGAATTTACACACTAATAAATTTGATATGTTGAAAATATTTAAAAACAAGAAGGTCATCACACTTCATATGGACAACAATGTGATGGATGTATGCTACATATCTAAAGATATGAAGGGTCAAAGCTTAGAAGATATAAAAGATTAGGTATGATTTAACCCTAGATGTCCAAGCTAAATTTTTTGCTTAGAAACACAATTTGTAAGGAAATATTTTTTATAAAAATGGAAGTAAGCTATTTAATTTTTGATTGTTCAGTCTTGCTATAGACTTGTTGTATGTTGTATTGAGTAAATTTGAGTCATGAGGCTATATAGATTGCAAATTCATAGTGAGTTAATATATAAAATAGATTGCAAAGTCTTATCATTTCTACTTTGGAGTTCCTATTAAAAAACATACCACGCAAACTCTCCCCTAAGAAGTTGGTCATGTGTATCATTCTTACAAAAGTAAAAGAAAGAAATAAATAAAATGAAATAAAATAAAATATAGTGTTCATTAAAATTTTGAACCATGAAATATGTTCGTTGTGATACTACTACTCAAAGCTTTGAGAAATCCAAGTTCAAGCTCTTACCAATTTTACAAGGGTAGACTTTAAAGTTTAACGAGTGTAAAGCTTCAAAAGTTGCAAAAAAACTTGAATTATGATTATCTTAAAGTTGAAGATATCAAAAAAGTAAAAATATTGAATCATACCTCAATCTGCACAAAGTGGTCGAAAGATCGCAATTTTTAATTTTGAAGGCTCAAATACATCTGTAGGCCTTTTGGGGTTAATTGTCTACTCTATTTTACTTACGTGTTTAAGACTTTAAACAAGAGTCTATTTTAAGCCAAAAAAGATTCCTATCACCCTTACATATCTCACTTTTTAAAAAAAATGACGTTTAGAAGCCGGAAAGACCCTTGAATCTTTACGTATCTAGTGTTTTTAAAAAAATGATTCTAAGCAAAGATACATGCAACGTTTTGGCTTCTATATTCACCACTAGAATTTGAGGGGGTTTGCAACGTTTTCTTCTCAAGTGTTGCTCAAGTTTAGCAACATTTTGAAACTTGTTTGAGCCACGTTCTCAAGAAAATAAGCAATGTTAATCGATCACCAAGCAAAGTCTTTTATAATTTAGTTGAAAATGTTGCTTATTTTGTTGAGAACGTTGCTTAAGCAAGTTCTAAAACTTCGCTAGACTTTAGCAACGTTTACGCTAAAGCAACGTTTGTAACGTTGCAAACCCCCCTTTTTTCTAGTAGTGTTATATAGTAACGTCCAAAAGGCTTTACATGAGCCCTTGGTTCTTTAGGTCCTTTCGATGTTTGCTATCTTGTTTTTCTAGACTATTTCTAGATAGAGAAAATCTATTACATTCTAGTGTTCCTTATAATATACACCATAATCTCGTGGGAGTGAGTTTGAGCATACTTATTAGAAGAGATGAGAGTGATTTTGATTTAGGTGAAAATTTCTTGTCCAGATCATGTTGGTATAACACCTTAGTGGAATAGCCTTTGGATCTATTGAAGGGAGGTATACCATTATATCATTGTATAAATCTCAAAGTTTGAATGCCAACATTATAGAAGTCAATTTCACAAGGTCATGGTGTCAAGTCAACTTCAAAGGTTAATATGATGTTTATTGACACAAGCCACTTTCCCCAAGTCATGTGTCAAGTCACTTTCACAATGTTTTGGTGTGAAGGACATGGCGTTTGAAACAAGAAAAATGAATTTCTCAACACTCAACAAGTCGCTTTTACAAGTTTATGGTGTCTTTAGACACATAGTTAGTGTCTCAAGATCGCTGTGTCTTTGAGCAAGAACAACTAATTTCTTGCTCAATGTCTTACTGAACACCAATATTATCCCAAGTCAATCTCACATGTTTCTTCAATGTTGTTAAGCTTTGTACCACAAACTTAAGGTTTCCATACCAATATGATGAAGGTCAATTTGCAAGCAAGTAGAGACAAAAGAGCAAGCAACTTGGATACATCCAGAAGAAAGGTTACTAAGTACATACAATACACAACAATCAACAAATTATGTTCAAAATTGCACATGCTTTATTTACATTCAAAATTGCACATGCTTTTCATGTTCGTAATAGATAGAAAGAGAAAACAATGTCTGACCTCAAACTGCTCTTCCAAGTGACAATGGGAGCTCAACAGTTTGTAGAAGAAGGAGAGTAGTTGTGGAATAAAAAAAGTATGAATGCATGCGCATCGCTCTATTAGAGTCGAATATAAATGTACAGAACTCAACAAATGGAACGATTGATGAACATGATGATGATTCAGAAGGGCTGCTGCTGCGGCACTTCCCTCTTCCTAATAACTGACTGACCTCCACTAAGTAAACTTACGAATGGGTAGAAAAACTAGTCCTCCCCAGTAGTGGCAGTAGAGTCCTCAGTTCCAAGTTCCACCAAAGAACAAGAAGAATCCGAACCTGGCAAAGCCGGAGCATCAGTAGCATCAGTAGCATCAGGAGTAGCAGGAGCCAGGAGACCGAGCCTGAGCAACGGAGGAGCTTCGGATTCCGGCACCACCACGATATAACCGTTAATCTCCTTCCTGAACCGTTTCTTATACCTTACTCGTTGGGAGACACCACGGTGGGAGTGGTGTTCTTCGACCCACCGAGAATGCCCGACGCTTTCACCCAAGTCTCCAAGCGCTTGTCCCACGTATGCTGCCGAATGTAATCAATGATGCCGAATGTAATCAACCAAATGTAATGATTCCTATCACTAGCTCCTGACGATCCTCCAACACCACCGCCAACAAAGAGTAGTCCATCACGTGCACCTCCGCACCACACAACCAACAAAGAGTAGTCCATCACGTGGATCTTCGCTAAAAAGCTCGTGTCGTTGTACATAGCTTGCTCCAACGTGTGCTTCTCTTTGTTCGTCATGAAGATCGGGCTCGTAGGCCTGTGCTCCAACAGATTCTCCTCGAGCAATGTCCCTGTGGCATCTGGATTGTACCTCGATGATTGGTATCATAGATGAAAAATATACACAACGTGCATGGATATTTTTGTATTTGACAAGGCTCGAGGCTAGCATACTAATATTATGTTTCGTTGTCTCGCAGTCAAGTGCAAGAGATTAAAACACTGAGCCAAAGTGAGTCGATGGTTCCAAGTGAGTAAATAACGGCTCCCAAGTGACTACACAGGGAAATGTGCTGCAACGCCGTGATTTCTTGATTGTGAATTGCTTCCACCTTTCGCAGAAGGCAGGCCCAACTGATGTTGAGTCTTGTGGCGAATCGACAGGCCACGGGAGTACTCACTAGTGCCGCAGTAAGTTTACCTTTTCCACGTTCGTCCCGTTTATCTGTTGCGAAATAATCATATTATGTCACTCAGATAGTCAGATTCCTGTGCTTGTTATGTACTGTTATGTGCAGTTGCCTGAAGCTTCTAGATATGAAAGCGATGTGCAAAGCTTGCAGGGTATGAATTCAGCAGGTTAGTTTCACACTTTGCTTATCTTTGCTCGTTTGTCGTTACAGATTGTGATGTTTCTTACTAATTTTTGCTAAGCACTGTTCTTGATCAGGTCCTCATCACGAGCTATAACATAAAGGGCAGGCGGTTGCAGTGGAGGACAGAAGAGATAGCACATCGACTTGGGGTTAGAGATGCAAGTGTTTCGTCAATAAAGATTTGAAGAGGTGATTTCTTACGTTTCTTACGATTTCTTTTCTTTTGCGTTCGTTCGTATCCAAGTTTTTTTTTATATGAGCAGTTCTTTTAAAGAGAAACTCCCATTTGTCACCCAGGGCTACAAGTGCCATATTTGTTACCATTTTATAAGGGCACTTGTGATGCCATTATAGAGCACCCTAATATCACTATTCCTTGTATATTTTTTTTTTCTTGAGTTATAATCCCCTTAAAGCAACTAGGGTCTTATCCCACCTGTGGGTAGGTTCAGAAAATAAATTGGGTTATAAGGTTTATTTTTGGGGTTTAATTTTTAGGTTTGAGGTGATGAATTCTTGTCTCGTCTCATTCTTGAAATAAATATTTGATGAATGAAATTATCCACGACCTCAAACTTACCAATCGGGATTAGGTTTTAGGTTTCACGTGATGAGTCACTGTAATTCAAGGTCTCTAGTCTCATTCTTGAAATTGAATTTCAGAAAACTAAAATATGTCACCCTCTCAAACTCACACACAATTACATGATCGCTCGGGGTTTTTGTACCTGCATGCGATGAGACCTCAACCCCTGACACAAGTGTCAGATTTCTCCCTGACACAAGTGTCAGATTTCTCCCTGACACCAATGTCTAATTTCTCTCCCAAACAGTCAAAACAATCACTTAGGTTTTCTTTCTTCGTGGATGCCATGACCCACGACCCTCGCCCCTCATAATTGTGCCCTTATTGAGGAATTTTGCTATTTAAATAGAATTGTTGTCATTCCACCGCAAGTGTTTGTTGTCTCTCGACATTCTTAGGTGTGGGTGGTGCCACCACTCAACAAAGAGGTGTGGGTGGCCGAGGATGAAGTTTTAGGAAGCTCCCTTGTTAACGATGACGTCGATGACGACGACGGAGGAGTCTTGGGCCACTCTCACCCTTCCAATGTAAGGACCTCCATTCCCCAGTGACTACTTGCAGAGCCGAAACAAGCTCCAAGCCAAAATGGAGAGCGACTTTTTGTTGGCAGAGGAGGGTATTCCAAAGGAAGAGGACGGCGACCCCAAGTCCCCAACAGCTGGTTACAAATCGTAATCAACATGGCTTTGCAAGCTGCAAACTACGTGAAACCTAACACGAGTAAAGGCGGTGGCATGGACCCGTCTGAGTATGTGAAGGTGAAGTGCATAGCATCTGGGAAGTGCGCAGACAGTACACTCGTCAAGGGTATTGTCTGTCACAAGAATGTGCAGCACAGACGAATGGACGTCCAAGTTTAAGAACCCAAGGCATCTATTGCTCGGCGGCGCTCTTGAGTACAACCTATGCTCCCAGAATCAGTTGTCTTTGTTGACTGGGTTGCCGCAACAGGAGATTGATTACCTTACAGCGACAGTAGCACGAATCGATGCTGCTCATAGACTACTCCGGGTACCGCATATGCAATCTTAATTTTAGCACCGGAGTCTTACCGCAACGTCTTGATTAACCTTCCTCCTTTCCCTATCACGCTCCCTATCTTCGGTGCCGGACATAAAATGCGAAACACCACATCGTCAGGCAACGGAGAGCCCGTGGCCATTATTGGAGGTAACTGTAAGTCTCGAGGTACGAAATGTCCTCCCCTCCTCATTCTCGGCTGCTATAACTGCCTCCTTGATTTCGTCGCTTCTGGTGCCGCCCGTTACGGTCCGCTAAATCTCCTTCCTACAGCGGATGCGGCCGCTTCCCCTTGTAACCCCGATCCATTTTCAAATTGCCTCTTGCAAAATTGTATCTTAAAACCTCATGAAGCCGCAAAAACGCCTCCCAAGCTACAACAAAAAGAGCCACAAGCACAAAACATAAAAAACCATGCCTACAAGGTCTATCAATTTCCATTGATAAAATTACAATGCAAGAAATAGGTTGTTCTGCATGAGGTGGAGATCACAACTTAACTTTCTCCGACAGTTGCACTTATCATACTGCTCATTTATCAATGGAAGTTTACCAATTTTATCAATGGAACTCCTCCCCAGCGACAGTAGAGTCCTCAGTTCCAAGCTCCACCAATGAACAGGAAGAATCCGAACCTGGCAAAGCGGGAGCATCAGTAGCATTAGTAGCAGGAGCCTGAAGCCCGAACGGAGGAGCTTCGGATTCCGGCACCACCACGAAATATCCGCTAATCTCCTTCCTGAACCGTTTCTTGTACTCCTTGGGAGACACCACAGTGGGAGTGGTGTTCTTCGACCCACCGAGAATACCCCACGCTTTCACCCAAGTCTCCAAGTGCTTGTCCCACGTGCTGCCGAATGTAGTCAATGATTCCTATCATTAGGTCCTCGCTATCCTCCAACACCACCACCAACAAAGAGTAGTCCATCACGTGCACCTCCGCACCATGGCCAACAAAGAGTAGTTCATCACGTGCACCTCCGCACCATGGCCAACAAAGAGTAGTTCATCACGTGCACCTTCGCACCACCGCCAACAAAGAGTAGTCCATCACATGCACCTTCGCCAAAAAGCTTGTGTCATTGTACACCGCTCACTCCAACGTGTGCTTCTCTTCGTTCGTCATGAGGATCGGACTCGTAGGCTTGTCCTCCAACAAATTCGCATCGAGCTTCCCGTGGTATCTGAGTTGTACCTCGATCTCTGAAAGCCTTTGAGATCGTACATTCTGGTGTAGTTCTTCCCGTACACCAGATTCTCCATCACCATCATGTTCATCCCTTCTTCTTGCCTCCGTTCTTCACCGTGACTGTGTAGAATCCCTCGATCTTCGTTAAACAAGTTGGACTGCGTGAGCTCATCACTCCCACAAGTGTTTGAATTACTGAGGTGCAAACTCCAGGAAGGAGTACTTCTGGAGACTTGTTTGACGATGAAGCGATCGTCGAGAGTCTTGGTGAAGTAAGCCTTGCTTTTGCCACCTTGAGTACCCCATTTCTTGCACCTGCTCAAGGATCGAATGTACTCCATCTCGCCACCACAGCACTTAGCTCGAAAGAGCGAGGAACTGCTTCGTGTAGTAACACACCACTTGATACTCAGTCTTGGAGGAGGTTTCGTTGACATCTGAAAACCGCACCTTCACAGTCAAGGGAGCGTGGGCGGTTAAACCTCTACCGATGGGGTCCAACGCCGGAGCTGGGCTTCGGAGTGTCTCATCGGCATTGTCGAGTGCTGGAGTGATACCTTTAGGTTCCGCATAAATACGCACAATGGCTTCGTCTAGCTGAGGTCTAGAAGAAGACTATAATTGAAATCCATTCCAAAAATTAAAGTGAGAATCTAAATGTGGATGATGGAGAAATAAAACTTCAAAAATCATCCATGTTTTTACTTACTTCATCGTAGGAACATCATTGTGAAGCGAATACCGAGTTATGTGGATCAAGAAACTTCAAACTATAAAGATGTGGGGATGCATTTAAAGATAACACTTGTGTAGAAAGAAATCATGAAAAGCCATTTTTTATTTTACACTATTTTATTATAGTGGTAAAACATGCCTACTGTTTAAAAAACTCACAAACAAAAGTTACTTTCACTACTATGCATTTTATTAATTTATGCCTCATTGTATAGGTCAGCAATATTTACTATACAAGTTAGACTTGATTTGAGAGTTAGCACAAGTGATTTTGTCCAAATTGAAGTATAAATGAAGAAGTTGTGGCTCTTCAAAGTTTTTGGCCTTCATCCAAAATGTCGCTTTTTGACACCAGGGACGTCTAGGGGTTAAAATAGGCATGTGAAAATTTCTCTCATAAAAAATTCAAGTGTGTCTCAAGTGGCGCCTTCTTTATACATACTTAATCTAAAAAGGTCACACTAACTTGAAGTAATCTTTTTAAAGACACGGCGACCTTATTGTTTTTGAGAAATATTTTGAGAATATATGAGGATATAATACATTCTTCTGGGCAGTTTTCAGCATGCCCTTAAAGTGTATCTCCTAAAGTATTAGGAATATTGAGGCATGAATGGTCTCCTTGGAAAGGTATGAGAAAACAATGTGGTGGATGTATGCTACATACTAAAGATATGAAAGGTTGAAACTGACCCCAAAATACACGTATTATGAAACTCAGAAGATATAAAAGATAAGGTAAGATCAACCCCTATATGTCCCAATTGATTTGTACTTAGCAACACAATTTTTTAAAAACTCTATCTCATAAATATGAAGGTAAGCTATTTAGGTCTTGTTGTAGACTTGTTGTATGTTATGTGGAGTAAATTTGAGTCATGACTCATGAGGCTACATAGATTGCAAAATCATAGTGAGTTAATACTTAAAGTAGACTGCAAAGTCTTTTCATTTCCACTTTGGAGTTCCTATTAACAAACATACCGCAATTAAAAACTCTCCCCTAAAAATTTGTTAACGTTCATCTTTCTTACACCCTTGCACTATATATATAAATATTCTTAGAAATTAACTAATTAATTTAGTTTTTGCAATTATAGCCTTGCAATGGTAAAAAATGCCTCAAATTTTACAAGGGAAAATTGGTCCCAAATGGACCCCTTGAACTAAAATGATGCCATACTTTCCTCTAATCTTGGATCAAGATTATTTTCTTGCCACAAAAACTAGATTCAAGCTCATTATAATACTACCACTCAAATGTTTGAATAATCCAAGTTCAAGCTTTTACTAGTTTTTCAACGGTAGACTTTAAAGTTTATAAGAGTAAGCTTGAATGCTTCAAATTTGTTTTAATTCATCAACTTTCAATGTTATAATCTAACAAATGGTAAAGTTCCAATGGTTAAAATTTGACATGGTATTAGTGCAATTAGCTATTTTGATTATCTTAGAGTTGAAGATATTAAAAAAGTAAAAAACATTAAATCATACCTCACTTTGCACAAAGTGGTCAAAAGATCGCAATCTTTGACTTTGAAGGCTTAAAATCAAGCTTAGGCCTTTAGGGGTTAGTTGTCTACTATGTTTTACTTACTTGCTTAAGACTTAAAAGAAGAGTTTTTAAGCCAAAAGATTCCTATCACCCTTACATATCTCACTCTTTGGAAGAAATGACGTTTAAAAGCCGAAAAGACCCTTGAACCTTTATAGATCTAGTGTATAAAAGACATAATTTTATTCAAAGATACTTGGAACAGACAAACAAAGTATACCCGTTATTAATAATTTCAACTCCTAAAAGATCAAGGCTTTAGTATTAACCTCCAAGAAGGCTTTATATGAGCCCTTGGATCTTTAGGTCCTTTGGATGTTTGCTTATCTTGTTTTTCTAGACTATTCCTAAATAGAGAAAAGCGAAAGATCATTCTATTGTTCATTATAATATACATCATAATCTCTTGGGATTGAGTTTGAGCGTACTTATTAGGCGGGGTGAGAGTCACTTCGATTAAGGTGAAAATTTCTTGGATCATGTTGGTATGACACCTTAGTAGAAATCTTAACCTTGTGGAGGTGAGTTCAACCATGCTAGTGTCAAGACCTTAGTAAAAGAGGTGAGAATGACTTGGATTGAGGTAAAAATGACTTACACCATATTGGTAAGGAGACCTTAGTGTGACAAAGCTTAACAACCTTAATGAAATATGTGAGCGTGACGGATAATATTGGTGTTCAGTAAGCCAATGAACAAGAATTTAGTTGTTCTTGCTTTGAGACACACTAATCTTGGAAAAGTAACTATGTGTCCGAAGACACCATAACCTTGTACAAGTGACTTATTGAGTGTTGATAATTTCATTGTTCTTGTTTAAAACACCATGTCCTTCACACCAAAATCTTGTCAAAGTGACTTGACACCATGACCTTGGGAAAGTGGCTAGTGTTGAGAAACATCATAACTTTGTGAAATTGACTTGACACCATAACCTTGTGAAAATGACTCCTAAAATGTTGGTATAAAGACTTCAAGATTGATACAATGACATAATGGTATACCTACCTACAAGCTAGTAAAAATGTAGAATGCTAAACTGTTTGTGTTGATCAACTAATTTGATCAAGAAAAGTTGTAGCCATAGCCCAAATTAGAAAATCAAGTGTAGCCATAGCCCAAATTAGAAAATATGTAATGAAGTTTAGAGTGTGAGCAGTGTTTGTGCATGGGGAAAGTATATAGACTAAGTGGAATCACCATTTTTGGACTCTTCTACAATGTTCCATGAATTTTTCAAGGTGAAATATTAATATTTCTAAAATGGTGACCTAAAATGACACCCTATGATGTTCACTTTGAGAACATTTAGGAACCAAGAGCTCTATTTTTAGTACTCCTTTCTTTTAGACCACTCTACCTTATGCAAAAGTATGTTGTAATTTTTGACTACAAAGCTTGATCCTCACACTCAACTTATGATTGCTCGTACAAGAATCTTCACGTTGCATGAAGGCCGTGTGCCACAAAGACGATCACATTATGTGTAGGAATAAATATGTGTTTCCAACTTTCCATGCAAGATTTATTCTTGAAAGATTCCTTATTATAGAAGTTTAGCACCTACAAAGAAGCCGAATCAGGATCCACAAATACCTTGATTATCTAAAGTAGCAACATGCGGATACAAAACCCAGAAGAGGAGCCATGACTAACAACTTAATGACTGTGGATTAGACTTTGATTTTACTCGCAACAAATTTGTCTTGCATAGCAAAATGCCAACTTTATTGTTGAAGGCACTTAAACGTACTCTTACATTTAATGAAAAAGTACTATAAATTTGAGGATGGCAAGAAGATACTCCCTCTATCCCAGAAAGTCAAATTGATAGGTCCACTCAAATCTACCCCTATTTTAGAGAACTTGTCGGCCTCACATTGTCGGACACAGGGAGTAGCAACCACTAGGCCCTCTTCTTCGTGTGTCAAGAGGACACGGATACATACTAATAATTTTCACTATTTCACTAAACATTTCACTAATCTTAGACTTTTAGAATATGAGGTGGTGCCAAGATTTACTGTTCATGTGAAGGCTTTGTACTGATAATTACCACCTCCTATTTTCTGTGATACTAAAGTTTCACATTTGTTTGGTTTAGTAAATTTTGTTCCATATTTACCTTTTTTTCTTAATACGACCTGAGGACAAGGGTCCTACAATCTAGTAAGTGCATAAGATGCATGCGTAAACAATCACCAAAACAACAAACACCGTCACTTGTTCTCCACGGCCACCTTGACACCTTGGTAAGGATCACTTGCACTCTCTGCAGTTCAGCCAAGTGCCTGATAGAAAAAGAGCTCACCTTGTTTCATGAATATTGCTAGGCTACATGAAGGTGAATATCTCAAGAGCAGAGAGGACGGAGGGGACAAATTGCTTATAATCACTTCAGATTTCGAAGCTTGCTGTCTATGTATCTCATGTCTATGTATAATACTATCACGTCCATTCTCACTGTCGGCATTCCAAAAATCTATATGTAACTTATGGCACACTTGCTCATGATATGCAACGGTATGTAAATCCAGTCAGGAATAAACAGAAGATTCACCTCAACGCAGCACTCAGAAGGATCGGTGCAAGAGCTGACCTCATTGCTATTGCTTCTTCATGTACAACGATTGATCCTCTCAAACGCATATCAGGGATCAGTGCCAGAAAAAACACGAATTACACTTTAGAGTAAACAAATTACTCCCCAACCAACAAAAACCCGGTTAGAATTAAGAACTCATAACTAAAGAAAGCAAGCAGAGATAACCATTTAATCATCAGCAATTACAACCCCAACATGAAACCCTAAAATGATGCAAGCAGATACGAGATGCAAGCAGTTACGACTTGCAGGATCGAGTAGAGTGGGGCGATGCGAAGGAGCAAGGTTCGGGCTCGGCCCGTTTCCTTCTGACCGATAGCTTGGATAAATCCAGTTACTAAGTACAATACACAACAATCAAAAGATTAATATGTTCAAAATTGCACTATGCTTTATTTATATTCAAAATTGCACATGCTTTTGATGTTCGTAATAGAAAAGAAAAGAGTTGCCAGCCTCAAACTGCTCTACCAAGTGACAATGGGACCTCAAGAGCTTGTAGAAGAAGAAGAGCAGTTGTGTGGAATAAAAAAAGTATGAATGCATGCGCATCGCTCTATTAGAGTCGAATATAAATGTACAGAACTCAACAAATGGAACAATTGATGAACATGATGATGATTCAGAAGGGCTGCTGCGGCACTTGCCTCTTCCTAATGACTGACTGACTGACCCCACTAAGTAAACTTACGAATGGGTAAGAAATACTACTCCTCCCCAGCGACAGTAGAGTCCTCAGTTCCAAGCTCCACCAACGAACAGGAAGAATCCGAACCTGGCAAAGCGGGAGCATCAGTAGCAGCATCAGTAGCAGAAGCCTGGAGACCGAGCCTGAGCAACGGAGGAGCTTCGGATTCCGGCACCACCACGAAATAACCGCTAATCTCCTTCCTGAACCGTTTCTTGTACTCCTTGGGAGACACCACAGTGGGAGTGGTGTTCTTCGACCCACCGAGAATGCCCGACGCTTTCACCCAAGTCTCCAAGTGCTTGTCCCACGTATACTGCCGAATGTAATCAATGATTCCTATCACTAGCTCCTGGCGATCCTCCAACACCACCGCCAACAACGAGTAGTCCATCACGTGCACCTTCGCTAAGAAGCTCGTGTCGTTGTACACTGCTCGCTCCAGCGTGTGCTTCTCTTTGTTCGTCAGGAAGATCGGACTCGTAGGCTTGTCCTCCAACAAATTCTCGTCCAGCAAAGTCCCTGTGGCATCTGGATTGTACCTCGATCTCTGAGAGCCTTTGAGATCGTACATTCTGGTGTAGTTCTTACCGTATACCAGATTGTCCATCACCATCATGTCCATCTTCTTCTCTTTGCCTCCCTTCTTCACAATGACTGTGTAGAATCCCATGATCTTCGCCAAGCAAGTGGGACTGCGTGAGCTCATCATCTCCCACAAGTGTTTGAAGTACTGAGGTGCAAACTCCAGGAAGGAGTACTTCTCAGTGCTGGACACTTGCTGGACACTTGTTCGAAGATGAAGCGACCGTCGAGAGTCTTGGCGAAGTAAGCCTTGCTTTTGCCACCTTGAGCAACCTATTTCTTGCATCTGCTCAAGGATCGAATGTACTCCATCTCCCAGCTACAGCACTTAGCTAGAAGAGCGAGGAACTGCTTCGTGTAGTAACACACCACTTGATACTCAGTCCTGGAGGAGATTTCGTTGACATCTGGAAACCGCACCTTCACAGGCAAGGGATTGTGGGCGGTTAAAGCTCTGCCGAATGGCGCTCCCTGGTCGCTCCAACGGCGGAGTTGAGCTTTGTTGGACTATTCGACTTCCAGCGTGGAAGCTGACCTGGCGCGCTGGTATAGGAGACAGAAGTCATAGGGTACATTCGTCCTACTTAGAACAGATAGACGAATGTCAATTAGCCGTAACCTAAAAGGCCCTCTTAGGTATTTCAGATCTGCTCCCATCTGTATAAGTACCTTCTCACTTATTCGATCACCATCTGATTTGTTACTGAATCACATGGTCTTCTACATGGTATCAGAGCTAGGTTCTCAGCATACGCATCCGACCAGCAGAACTTGAGCACACAAGCGTCGGTTCTAGGTGATAGATTGAGCAAAGTCGGATCCGAGTGGTAGATACGAAACTCCAATGGCGTTGAGAGAGAGTATGATGGCCGAGAGCTCTAAACTAGATGACAAGAACTATAGCATCCGGGAGTTCAAGATGCGCAATCTTCTCAGCAGAGACGACGCATGGAAACTCGTAGAACCACCGAGCGGGACAAGAGCCCCCACCGATCCTCGTAGAAAAGCGGCGTTAGAGTCGGCAAGGAAGAAGGCACTCACACTCATAGCGTTGTCTGTCAAAGATAGCATCATACCATACATTACCAACATATCCGAACTCGATGTCTGCTGGAAAATACTGCGAGATCTGTTTGCAAATTCTACTAACTCCGGGAAGCTCATGTTGCGCAGACGGTGGCGACACTCAAGATGAGCGAAGGTGCCACCATGTCCAACTTTCTCGCAACATGTCACGAGAACTAGTTAACGAGTTCGCAATCGTAGGCGAAACTATTCCGGATGACGAACTCGTAGAACACATTCGATGGCCTTGCCTCGACTCATTCGAAGTTATGGTCAACACCATAATGTACAGGAGAAACTCCCGACCCTGCAGGTGCTCACCGCAACTCTCGCTACGAGGATGAGCTCGAGACGGAATCAAAGAACATCAAGGCGGAACGATACGAAGCCCTACTTGTCAAGAATGCCGGCGGGAGTTCAAATCGAAGATCTGTCTCGGTGGAGCAAGAGAGACAGTCGGAGGGGACAATGGACGACGAGAAGGCCGCAAGTCAACCTCCACTGCCGCTCTGCTGGGCGGAAAGGCCACTGGTTACGCAATCGCCCGAGAACTTGCCGCGGAGGTGAAAAAGCGGAGAACCCGTGCGAGAGAAGTCCACCCCGAATCTAGTCGACAATTTCGAACATGACGACTTCGACTCCTTTGATAGTTTCCGATCTAGTAGAAGAATCGAGATCTAATCGTGAACTTCACTGAGATCAATCTAGTTCATGACAAAGAGGACGCTTGGTATGTAGACAGTGGAGCGTCTAGACACGTTACGGGCAAAAGGATCTTTTATCCGACCTCAAAGGAGGACATCACTCCCGGGTTAGTACCGCGCGGAGAGAAACTAAGTGTAGTCGGACAAGGATCGGTGAATTTTTCACCAACTCGGGAGGAATAAAACTTGACGAGGTTCATACGTCCCTGGAGTGACCAAAAATCTAATATCGAGGCACGATCACGGACAACAAACAAGACCTCAAAGTATTGTTTGATTCCAACACCGTGTGGATACTTGAGACTTTCGACCTCCCGCCGCTCACTGCGTTGTGGCCTCGGCGAGAAGAGATCAACGAACGGCCTATACAGGCTCCGCCCTCCGGATGAAATTCTCAACGTTGAAGTTTCGTCATCAAAACTTCTTGAAGCATCCCTATGGCACAAGCGCATGGGACATGCAAACTACAAAGCCATCCAATTCATGACATCTCATGACAAAGTCACGGAGTACCTTTCATTACGATCCCCACAAATATGCGCACACGGTGCCGCCTCGGCAAACAAAGATCGACAACGACTTGCCCAACGACGGAAAGCGCCAACCAACGGATGTCCAAATCGCACACACGATCATCGCACCTCGGACCCGATGGAGCATCCACGGTGGAAGCACAGCGGCGTTACGAGACTCCACCACAACAAAACACCGCCACGGTGGTAGCACCGAACGTCACGACCCCTTGAATTGGTACATTCGATCTCTCGTGGCCCCATGTCGGTTGCATCCATCTCTCGGTTCCAAATACATGATGACCATCACCGATGACTATAGCGATTCACATGGCTATACTTCCCGAAGCACAAGGATGAAACACTTCTACGTTTCAAACAATTCAAAACTATGGTGGAACTCGAGTGACTTCAAACTCAAAGCAATTCGCTCGGATAGAGGAGGGGAATATCTCTCCACGGAGTTCCAAGCATGGTGCAACGACACCGGAATAGTGCGCCAATACACTCAAAGCTACACGCCCCATCGAATGGGGTAGGCGAGGAGAGAAAAACCGCACTCTTCTAGACAAAGCCAGTGCATGGCATTTGACGGTCGAACTCCAAAGCATTCCTATGGACGGAGGAGGCATGGCGATCGCCAATTACCTTACCAATAGGACTCCTACAAGAGCCAACAACGGGGACACTCCTTTCTTCCGCTACACAGTCATTGTACCCTCTTTGACTCACATCAAAGTTTACGGGTGCAAGTCTTTTGTACTAGATACCTCTCCCAACCGAAACAAGTGGGCACATCGATCAAAGGAGTGCGTTTTTCTGGGCTACGATCTTTGATTCTCGAGGCTACGAAATTATCATCGTCCTTCCGGGAAGATCTTAATCTCGAAAGATGTGGAGTTCGATGAAAGCCGCTTTCCCTGCAGCTCACCCTACACCACCATGACCTCCAAGAACTCGACAATGAGAGGGACATCTTGTTGGACCACGGACTTTCTACCGAAACTAGCGTGAACCATCGCATGCCGTCGACTACCTTCGTATATCCTCAAACCTCCACTATGGAGCCCGACCATACCTCCTTTCCATCTCGAGACTACCACCCGGTGATCTCCGAACCCTCTCTCGTTCCCTCACCTCATCCATTGAAACCTCCTTTGTTAGCACAAGTCCCTCAAATCTTACCTACCAAACAGGCCACCCTCACTCGCACTCCTAATCCCTCCTCTCCGCACCCCACTCTCTCACCCGATACACAACTTGAGCCCAACCCCACTCAACTAGAGCCCCAAACCAGTTCAATCGACCGACCTCAAAATCCTACACCGGAATCGATCGTCCACATTCCCATCATCAGCTCGACGTGTCCCATCTCGCCAGATTTCAACTCACACCTACCACCGTGAACTCTGAAGTAGCCCCAAGACCTCGATTCCTCCTCCTCGGCTCGCAGCAGCCGCTCCCGAAAGCCACCTCTTCACTTAAGCGATTACCATCTCCATGTAGCGGACCGACCCCTAAATCGTGTCTCTCGCTGTCGACGTCCACACAAAGACTCCAACACCCGGTGGAAGGCCGCCATGGATAGCGAGCTCGATTCCATACACCGGAACGACACACGGGAAGTTGTTTCACTACCTCCGGGCGCAAGGCCATTTCCACGAAGTGGATTTTACAAGGTCAAAACAAACGCCGATGGAACTCGGCTAAATTGAAAGCTAGACTAGTGGCAAAAGGATTTCAACAACAACCGGGGATGGATTATACCGAGACCTTTGCGCCCGTGGTGAAATGGAACACTTTGCGCAAACATTGTCGCTCTAGCCGGTCACCACTCCTGGAAAATCTATCACTTGGATGTTAAGACAAAGCATTTCTCAATGGCTTGATCACGGAAGAATTATATGTCAAGCCGCCCCTGGATTTGCCTACTCTAACCCCAATCAAGCTTGTCGTTTGAAGAAAGCATTGTATGGCCTCAAGCAAGCTCCCCGGGCCTGGTACGCAAGCATCGATTCCTACCTCATCGGTCAAAGACCTCACCAAACAGTGCGGACCCCAACCTCTACTTCTTCGAAGAAGGAGGCCACGATCACCATTCTCTTTGCTATATGTTGACGATATCTATATAACGGGCAATCACGACTCCAACATTGCGAGCATTCGAGCAAACATCCAAACACGCTTCGACATGAGCGATCTAGGCCTCACGACATATTCACCGGGACTAGAGTTTATCATCCGTGACTCGGGCATTCTTATCACACAAATGACGAAGACGCGAAGGAAATGCTTACCGATTTCGGGCTAGCAGATCGCCGCCCGTCCCACACCCCCGGAGAAAAAATCAAGCTTGTACCGACATGTCCGCTCCAACAACCGATTCTACCACCTATCGAAGATGGTGGGAAAGCTCATATTTTTGACTCACACACGACCCGACATTTCCCACGCAGTGAGCATGGTGAGCCGGTTTATGAGCCATCCACAGGAACCCCACCGCAAGCAAAGTAAAACATATCTTTAGGTACCTCAAAGGCTCTATGGATTCGCCTGTCTTATCGGCGAGGGGGAGGACTTACCATCCGCGGATTCACGACTCGATCGGGTGGCGATTTGTATGATGACCGAAATCTACAACTGGATTCATTTTCTTTCTTGGAGAAACCCCAGTAACTTGGAATTGCAAGAAACAAAGAAACCGTGGCACTCTCGTCAATCAAGCGAGAATATATGGCTCTTAGAAGAAGGCTGCAAGGAAGCAATATGGCCGAGGCGTCTATTGGGTGAACTCAAGATGCGGGATCTCCGCACCCCCACTATCTCGCATGGCGACAATCAAGGCGCGTTTAAACCTTGCCTACAATCCTATTTACCACAATCGGACGAAGCATGTAGAAGTTCGCTACCACTTCATAAGAGAGAAGATACTCTGCGGAGAAATCGCCCGGAATTTGTTCCTCCAACAACCAACTTGCGAGACATTCTCACTAAATCATTGGGAAGAGTGGCCTTTGAAGGCCTTCGCAAGCAACTAGGGTTAGCGACATTGTCCAAGCAAGCAAACACCGATGCGTGGAAGATGAAGAATCTCTACAGTACCGAAGGCTTTGAATTTCATAACAAGAGCCGCCGCTCGAACATTTGGAGAGTACCACTCCAATGGACTCGACCGAGTCACCCTGTTACCTACTCAATCGAAGAAATTCGACCAAGACCCGTAGTTGGCCATATCAATACCTAACCTCGGAGCAAGCGGTTCGTCCTCGAACACCGATGCCCCCACAGGACCAAATCTAAACTTTATGTAGTTCCACTCGTGCACGAATCATCTACCGAGGAAGACGCCACCGCCTACTCACCCCACGGAGCGCCAAAGAAAAGCGCAGAGACTCGGCCATCGGCGGCCAAATTCGACTCTCCACAACGCTATCCGGGAGGATAGGGAAGTAAGCTCCTATCCCTACTTCGTCGTCATCTCGATCGGAAGAAGTGCCAGGGTCATCACCCCCGCTCACCCTAATTGCCGAAAGAGATCTTTGGCTCTCGGTCATCTTCGATCGCCGAGGCTTCACACTGTCGACCTAACCACAAGAAGACCGCAATCGCAGATTTTTTCCAAACCCGCAGGACCAATTTGCAAAAAATTGACCCCGCCCGCCATCGCAAAGCATCACCGTGAGTCGCTTCCTCTATCAATACCCATCCGCACCCACTCACGACCACCGCCAGAGAAACAAGCCGCTTAACTCGTCTCGTAAGCGCGAGGGGTGTTGGACTATTCGACTTCGGCGTGGAAGGCGACTGCGCTATTTGGTATAGGAGACAGAAGTCATAGGGTACATTCGTCCTACTTAGAACAGGATAGACGAATGTCAATTAGCCGTAACCTAAAAGGCCCTCTTAGGTATTTCAGATCTGCTCCCATCTCAGTATAAGTACCTTCTCACTTATTCGATCACCATCCGATTTGTTCTTCAATCACATGGTCTTCTACAAGCTTCGGAGTATCTCATCGGCATTGTCTAGTCTTTGGATTGATACCTTCGGGTTCCGCAGAATATCAAGGTATCAATCTAGCACTAGACAATGTCTAGAACGGCCTACGTCTAGCCGAGGTTTATAAGAAGACTATAATGAAATCCATTCCAAACAATAAAGGGAGAATCTAAATGTCGATGAAGGAGAAATCAAACTTCAAAAATCATCCATTTTTTACTTATTTAATTGTAGAAACATCATTCATTGTGAAGCCAATACCAAAGTTATGTGGATCAAAAAACGTCCAACTATAATGATTTTAGGATGCATTAAAAGATAACACTTGTGTAGAAAGAATTCGTGAAAAGCCATTTTTATTTCACATTGGCTTTGCCGTGGTAAAACATGCCTAATGTTTTAAAATCTCACAAACAAAAGTTACTTTCACTACTATGCATTCCAATCAAAAAATATGCCTCATTGTATGGGTGAGCAATTTTTATTACACATGTTAGACTTGATTTGAGACCTAACCCAAGTGATTTTGTCCAAAACAAAGTCTAGATGAAGAAGTTATGGCTCTTCAAAGTTTCGCCTTTCATCCAAGTTGTCGCTTTTTGACACCGGGAACGTCTAGGGTTAAAAGGGCATGTGAAAACTTCTCCTATAGAGAATTCTAATGTGTCTTGGTGCCTTCTTTATACATACAAAGAAGAAAACCCCGAAAAGAAGTAAAAAACATTACTTGCAGTTATCTTAGCAAAAGATCACAAGAATTTGAAGTAAACTTTTTGAAGTTACTCGACCTTATTTTTTTAGATTTTTATTTGAGAATATATGAGAATATACTACATTTTTGGGAGATACGATATTAGGGCAACTTATGGGTTCAAATGTTTTTTCAGCTTGGTACTTCATGAATTGGTTTGGAGAGTTAGCCTCTAAAGTTCATTGTGGTTCCAACCCCTAAATGTCCTAACCTATTGTTAACAAAAAAGTAAATTTCTCACAAAAGTATCGTAGGTGAGAATGAAGGTAAGTTATCTAAATCTCAATTGACCAATCTTGTAATAGATTCATAGATTTAATGAGTCATGTCGACCAAAAATTGAGCCTCATTGATTGTGCAATCATAAACCAAAAGTATATTAGGTTTTCCATTTAAATCTATGCCTTTACTTTGAGAAAACTTTTATTGCGTGAAGGTTACTACCACTAAAATTAGATTCTAATTGGAATTCATTCGAGAAAATAAAGTTGAAATGCAACAATCAATATAGGAGATACAACTCAACAAAAAATATATATTTCTTTAGTTTTTTTTGGGATAAAATCATATGATTGTGTAAATTCAATACGGAAGTTGATTGGATAAAAAATCTTCCAACTAGAAAACTTCTTGTGTACATCTTAAGATATTAATTCTACAAAAAAAAATTCTAGTGAAAACTAATTTTTTTTCCCATATAATTGGCTTGCCGTGGTAAAACATGCCTAATGTTTAAAAACTTAAAAACAAAAGTTACTTTCACAAAAATGCATTTCATTAATTTATGCCTCATTGTATGGGTCAACAATTTTTACTACACAAGTAGAATTGATTTAAAACCCCACACGAATGATATTGTCAAGAACAAATTTTGAATGAAGAAGTTATGACACTTCAAAGCTTTGGCTTTCATTTAATGGGATGATTTTTGAGCACAAGGCATGTGAGGGTTAAGTGTTCAAAAACCCAAAAATGCAATTTCCATACTTTTCTCAACTCTCAACCGTAAAATTCCGTGTTTAACTACTTTGAAGTATAAATTGCTCATTTTCCCCCATTTTCTTCTCTGAATGCGCTCTTGTTGTATAGCTAACTCACAACTTTAGTGATCTAAGCAAGACCCTTGCCGATTTTGAACTTTCTTCACGTCATAATTGATGTGCTATCACGGATTAGGTGTTCCTGAACATGCAAAACATCAGAGGACTAGATGTGCACGTATCATTGTTTAGAGTCATGGATAATAGATGTGATTTTAATGAGTTTTTATTTATAACCCCAATTCCGTTAAAATGGCACTATGCCATGTGCCATTTTGTCACACTAGATCTTACATTTGTGCTCATATAAAATGGTATATTCTGTAATATCACAATTTTTTTGTATTATCACTTCTTTATATACATTGTCACTCATTTTCCCTAATATCACCTTAAAATTCTGTTATATCACATGGTTTTTGAGCTACAGTTCAGAAAGTTGAGGTGTGCCATTTTACCGGAATAATGCCATTTTTACGGAATTGGGGTTTTATATACTATCTTTTGTCAAGGAAAACCTTCCCTCCTATGGATAATATGATGTATACAAGTACATGATATATTTAGTTATCAATAAAAATAATGAAATATAAAAAACTGAGTTTGGAATTTTATTTGATTTATGAAAATGGTCTTCATTGCAATGTAGAAAGAAATTATATACATATGAGTACAAAAAACACAAAAGCACTTATCTTAAGTACATTTATTACATCAAGCATTAGTTGACCATAAATAAATAAATAAATAACTAAATAAATAAATAAATAAATAATAATAATAAAAAATATATATATATATATATATATATATATATATATATTAAGCATTGAAAATAGAGATAGATTGAATTTACACACTAATAAATTTGATATGTTGAAAATATTTAAAAACAAGAAGGTCATCACACTTCATATGGACAACAATGTGATGGATGTATGCTACATATCTAAAGATATGAAGGGTCAAAGCTTAGAAGATATAGAAGATTAGGTATGATTTAACCCTAGATGTCCAAGCTAAATTTTTTGCTTAGAAACACAATTTGTAAGGAAATATTTTTTATAAAAATGGAAGTAAGCTATTTAATTTTTGATTGTTCAGTCTTGCTATAGACTTGTTGTATGTTGTATTGAGTAAATTTGAGTCATGAGGCTATATAGATTGCAAATTCATAGTGAGTTAATATATAAAATAGATTGCAAAGTCTTATCATTTCTACTTTGGAGTTCCTATTAAAAAACATACCACGCAAACTCTCCCCTAAGAAGTTGGTCATGTGTATCATTCTTACAAAAGTAAAAGAAAGAAATAAATAAAATGAAATAAAATAAAATATAGTGTTCATTAAAATTTTGAACCATGAAATATGTTCGTTGTGATACTACTACTCAAAGCTTTGAGAAATCCAAGTTCAAGCTCTTACCAATTTTACAAGGGTAGACTTTAAAGTTTAACGAGTGTAAAGCTTCAAAAGTTGCAAAAAAACTTGAATTATGATTATCTTAAAGTTGAAGATATCAAAAAAGTAAAAATATTGAATCATACCTCAATGCACAAAGTGGTCGAAAGATCGCAATTTTTAATTTTGAAGGCTCAAATACATCTGTAGGCCTTTTGGGGTTAATTGTCTACTCTATTTTACTTACGTGTTTAAGACTTTAAACAAGAGTCTATTTTAAGCCAAAAAAGATTCCTATCACCCTTACATATCTCACTTTTTAAAAAAAATGACGTTTAGAAGCCGGAAAGACCCTTGAATCTTTACGTATCTAGTGTTTTTTAAAAAATGATTCTAAGCAAAGATACATGCAACGTTTTGGCTTCTATATTCACCACTAGAATTTGAGGGGGTTTGCAACGTTTTCTTCTCAAGTGTTGCTCAAGTTTAGCAACATTTTGAAACTTGTTTGAGCCACGTTCTCAAGAAAATAAGCAATGTTAATCGATCACCAAGCAAAGTCTTTTATAATTTAGTTGAAAATGTTGCTTATTTTGTTGAGAACGTTGCTTAAGCAAGTTCTAAAACTTCGCTAGACTTTAGCAACGTTTACGCTAAAGCAACGTTTGTAACGTTGCAAACCCCCCTTTTTTCTAGTAGTGTTATATAGTAACGTCCAAAAAGGCTTTACATGAGCCCTTGGTTCTTTAGGTCCTTTCGATGTTTGCTATCTTGTTTTTCTAGACTATTTCTAGATAGAGAAAATCTATTACATTCTAGTGTTCCTTATAATATACACCATAATCTCGTGGGAGTGAGTTTGAGCATACTTATTAGAAGAGATGAGAGTGATTTTGATTTAGGTGAAAATTTCTTGTCCAGATCATGTTGGTATAACACCTTAGTGGAATAGCCTTTGGATCTATTGAAGGGAGGTATACCATTATATCATTGTATAAATCTCAAAGTTTGAATGCCAACATTATAGAAGTCAATTTCACAAGGTCATGGTGTCAAGTCAACTTCAAAGGTTAATATGATGTTTATTGACACAAGCCACTTTCCCCAAGTCATGTGTCAAGTCACTTTCACAATGTTTTGGTGTGAAGGACATGGCGTTTGAAACAAGAAAAATGAATTTCTCAACACTCAACAAGTCGCTTTTACAAGTTTATGGTGTCTTTAGACACATAGTTAGTGTCTCAAGATCGCTGTGTCTTTGAGCAAGAACAACTAATTTCTTGCTCAATGTCTTACTGAACACCAATATTATCCCAAGTCAATCTCACATGTTTCTTCAATGTTGTTAAGCTTTGTACCACAAACTTAAGGTCTCCATACCAATATGATGAAGGTCAATTTGCAAGCAAGTAGAGACAAAAGAGCAAGCAACTTGGATACATCCAGAAGAAAGGTTACTAAGTACATACAATACACAACAATCAACAAATTATGTTCAAAATTGCACATGCTTTATTTACATTCAAAATTGCACATGCTTTTCATGTTCGTAATAGATAGAAAGAGAAAACAATGTCTGACCTCAAACTGCTCTTCCAAGTGACAATGGGAGCTCAACAGTTTGTAGAAGAAGGAGAGTAGTTGTGGAATAAAAAAAGTATGAATGCATGCGCATCGCTCTATTAGAGTCGAATATAAATGTACAGAACTCAACAAATGGAACGATTGATGAACATGATGATGATTCAGAAGGGCTGCTGCTGCGGCACTTCCCTCTTCCTAATAACTGACTGACCTCCACTAAGTAAACTTACGAATGGGTAGAAAAACTAGTCCTCCCCAGTAGTGGCAGTAGAGTCCTCAGTTCCAAGTTCCACCAAAGAACAAGAAGAATCCGAACCTGGCAAAGCCGGAGCATCAGTAGCATCAGTAGCATCAGGAGTAGCAGGAGCCAGGAGACCGAGCCTGAGCAACGGAGGAGCTTCGGATTCCGGCACCACCACGATATAACCGTTAATCTCCTTCCTGAACCGTTTCTTATACCTTACTCGTTGGGAGACACCACGGTGGGAGTGGTGTTCTTCGACCCACCGAGAATGCCCGACGCTTTCACCCAAGTCTCCAAGCGCTTGTCCCACGTATGCTGCCGAATGTAATCAATGATGCCGAATGTAATCAACCAAATGTAATGATTCCTATAGCTCCTGACGATCCTCCAACACCACCGCCAACAAAGAGTAGTCCATCACGTGCACCTCCGCACCACACAACCAACAAAGAGTAGTCCATCACGTGGATCTTCGCTAAAAAGCTCGTGTCGTTGTACATAGCTTGCTCCAACGTGTGCTTCTCTTTGTTCGTCATGAAGATCGGGCTCGTAGGCCTGTGCTCCAACAGATTCTCCTCGAGCAATGTCCCTGTGGCATCTGGATTGTACCTCGATGATTGGTATCATAGATGAAAAATATACACAACGTGCATGGATATTTTTGTATTTGACAAGGCTCGAGGCTAGCATACTAATATTATGTTTCGTTGTCTCGCAGTCAAGTGCAAGAGATTAAAACACTGAGCCAAAGTGAGTCGATGGTTCCAAGTGAGTAAATAACGGCTCCCAAGTGACTACACAGGGAAATGTGCTGCAACGCCGTGATTTCTTGATTGTGAATTGCTTCCACCTTTCGCAGAAGGCAGGCCCAACTGATGTTGAGTCTTGTGGCGAATCGACAGGCCACGGGAGTACTCACTAGTGCCGCAGTAAGTTTACCTTTTCCACGTTCGTCCCGTTTATCTGTTGCGAAATAATCATATTATGTCACTCAGATAGTCAGATTCCTGTGCTTGTTATGTACTGTTATGTGCAGTTGCCTGAAGCTTCTAGATATGAAAGCGATGTGCAAAGCTTGCAGGGTATGAATTCAGCAGGTTAGTTTCACACTTTGCTTATCTTTGCTCGTTTGTCGTTACAGATTGTGATGTTTCTTACTAATTTTTGCTAAGCACTGTTCTTGATCAGGTCCTCATCACGAGCTATAACATAAAGGGCAGGCGGTTGCAGTGGAGGACAGAAGAGATAGCACATCGACTTGGGGTTAGAGATGCAAGTGTTTCGTCAATAAAGATTTGAAGAGGTGATTTCTTACGTTTCTTACGATTTCTTTTCTTTTGCGTTCGTTCGTATCCAAGTTTTTTTTATATGAGCAGTTCTTTTAAAGAGAAACTCCCATTTGTCACCCAGGGCTACAAGTGCCATATTTGTTACCATTTTATAAGGGCACTTGTGATGCCATTATAGAGCACCCTAATATCACTATTCCTTGTATATTTTTTTTTTCTTGAGTTATAATCCCCTTAAAGCAACTAGGGTCTTATCCCACCTGTGGGTAGGTTCAGAAAATAAATTGGGTTATAAGGTTTATTTTTGGGGTTTAATTTTTAGGTTTGAGGTGATGAATTCTTGTCTCGTCTCATTCTTGAAATAAATATTTGATGAATGAAATTATCCACGACCTCAAACTTACCAATCGGGATTAGGTTTTAGGTTTCACGTGATGAGTCACTGTAATTCAAGGTCTCTAGTCTCATTCTTGAAATTGAATTTCAGAAAACTAAAATATGTCACCCTCTCAAACTCACACACAATTACATGATCGCTCGGGGTTTTTGTACCGCATGCGATGAGAGACTCAACCCCGACACAAGTGTCGATTTCTCCCGACACAAGTGTCGATTTCTCCCGACACCAATGTCTAATTTCTCTCCCAAACAGTCAAAACAATCACTTAGGTTTTCTTTCTTCGTGGATGCCATGACCCACGACCCTCGCCCCTCATAATTGTGCCCTTATTGAGGAATTTTGCTATTTAAATAGAATTGTTGTCATTCCACCGCAAGTGTTTGTTGTCTCTCGACATTCTTAGGTGTGGGTGGTGCCACCACTCAACAAAGAGGTGTGGGTGGCCGAGGATGAAGTTTTAGGAAGCTCCCTTGTTAACGATGACGTCGATGACGACGACGGAGGAGTCTTGGGCCACTCTCACCCTTCCAATGTAAGGACCTCCATTCCCCAGTGACTACTTGCAGAGCCGAAACAAGCTCCAAGCCAAAATGGAGAGCGACTTTTTGTTGGCAGAGGAGGGTATTCCAAAGGAAGAGGACGGCGACCCCAAGTCCCCAACAGCTGGTTACAAATCGTAATCAACATGGCTTTGCAAGCTGCAAACTACGTGAAACCTAACACGAGTAAAGGCGGTGGCATGGACCCGTCTGAGTATGTGAAGGTGAAGTGCATAGCATCTGGGAAGTGCGCAGACAGTACACTCGTCAAGGGTATTGTCTGTCACAAGAATGTGCAGCACAGACGAATGGACGTCCAAGTTTAAGAACCCAAGGCATCTATTGCTCGGCGGCGCTCTTGAGTACAACCTATGCTCCCAGAATCAGTTGTCTTTGTTGACTGGGTTGCCGCAACAGGAGATTGATTACCTTACAGCGACAGTAGCACGAATCGATGCTGCTCATAGACTACTCCGGGTACCGCATATGCAATCTTAATTTTAGCACCGGAGTCTTACCGCAACGTCTTGATTAACCTTCCTCCTTTCCCTATCACGCTCCCTATCTTCGGTGCCGGACATAAAATGCGAAACACCACATCGTCAGGCAACGGAGAGCCCGTGGCCATTATTGGAGGTAACTGTAAGTCTCGAGGTACGAAATGTCCTCCCCTCCTCATTCTCGGCTGCTATAACTGCCTCCTTGATTTCGTCGCTTCTGGTGCCGCCCGTTACGGTCCGCTAAATCTCCTTCCTACAGCGGATGCGGCCGCTTCCCCTTGTAACCCCGATCCATTTTCAAATTGCCTCTTGCAAAATTGTATCTTAAAACCTCATGAAGCCGCAAAAACGCCTCCCAAGCTACAACAAAAAGAGCCACAAGCACAAAACATAAAAAACCATGCCTACAAGGTCTATCAATTTCCATTGATAAAATTACAATGCAAGAAATAGGTTGTTCTGCATGAGGTGGAGATCACAACTTAACTTTCTCCGACAGTTGCACTTATCAAACTGCTCATTTATCAATGGAAGTTTACCAATTTTATCAATGGAACTCCTCCCCAGCGACAGTAGAGTCCTCAGTTCCAAGCTCCACCAATGAACAGGAAGAATCCGAACCTGGCAAAGCGGGAGCATCAGTAGCATTAGTAGCAGGAGCCTGAAGCCCGAACGGAGGAGCTTCGGATTCCGGCACCACCACGAAATATCCGCTAATCTCCTTCCTGAACCGTTTCTTGTACTCCTTGGGAGACACCACAGTGGGAGTGGTGTTCTTCGACCCACCGAGAATACCCCACGCTTTCTCCCAAGTCTCCAAGTGCTTGTCCCACGTGCTGCCGAATGTAGTCAATGATTCCTATCATTAGGTCCTCGCTATCCTCCAACACCACCACCAACAAAGAGTAGTCCATCACGTGCACCTCCGCACCATGGCCAACAAAGAGTAGTTCATCACGTGCACCTCCGCACCATGGCCAACAAAGAGTAGTTCATCACGTGCACCTTCGCACCACCGCCAACAAAGAGTAGTCCATCACATGCACCTTCGCCAAAAAGCTTGTGTCATTGTACACCGCTCACTCCAACGTGTGCTTCTCTTCGTTCGTCATGAGGATCGGACTCGTAGGCTTGTCCTCCAACAAATTCGCATCGAGCTTCCCGTGGTATCTGAGTTGTACCTCGATCTCTGAAAGCCTTTGAGATCGTACATTCTGGTGTAGTTCTTCCCGTACACCAGATTCTCCATCACCATCATGTTCATCCCTTCTTCTTGCCTCCGTTCTTCACCGTGACTGTGTAGAATCCCTCGATCTTCGTTAAACAAGTTGGACTGCGTGAGCTCATCACTCCCACAAGTGTTTGAATTACTGAGGTGCAAACTCCAGGAAGGAGTACTTCTGGAGACTTGTTTGACGATGAAGCGATCGTCGAGAGTCTTGGTGAAGTAAGCCTTGCTTTTGCCACCTTGAGTACCCCATTTCTTGCACCTGCTCAAGGATCGAATGTACTCCATCTCGCCACCACAGCACTTAGCTCGAAAGAGCGAGGAACTGCTTCGTGTAGTAACACACCACTTGATACTCAGTCTTGGAGGAGGTTTCGTTGACATCTGAAAACCGCACCTTCACAGTCAAGGGAGCGTGGGCGGTTAAACCTCTACCGATGGGGGTCCAACGCCGGAGCTGGGCTTCGGAGTGTCTCATCGGCATTGTCGAGTGCTGGAGTGATACCTTTAGGTTCCGCATAAATACGCACAATGGCTTCGTCTAGCTGAGGTCTAGAAGAAGACTATAATTGAAATCCATTCCAAAAATTAAAGTGAGAATCTAAATGTGGATGATGGAGAAATAAAACTTCAAAAATCATCCATGTTTTTTACTTACTTCATCGTAGGAACATCATTGTGAAGCGAATACCAGAGTTATGTGGATCAAGAAACTTCAAACTATAAAGATGTGGGGATGCATTTAAAGATAACACTTGTGTAGAAAGAAATCATGAAAAGCCATTTTTTATTTTACACTATTTTATTATAGTGGTAAAACATGCCTACTGTTTAAAAAACTCACAAACAAAAGTTACTTTCACTACTATGCATTTTATTAATTTATGCCTCATTGTATAGGTCAGCAATATTTACTATACAAGTTAGACTTGATTTGAGAGTTAGCACAAGTGATTTTGTCCAAATTGAAGTATAAATGAAGAAGTTGTGGCTCTTCAAAGTTTTTGGCCTTCATCCAAAATGTCGCTTTTTGACACCAGGGACGTCTAGGGGTTAAAATAGGCATGTGAAAATTTCTCTCATAAAAATTCAAGTGTGTCTCAAGTGGCGCCTTCTTTATACATACTTAATCTAAAAAGGTCACACTAACTTGAAGTAATCTTTTTAAAGACACGGCGACCTTATTGTTTTTGAGAAATATTTTGAGAATATATGAGGATATAATACATTCTTAAGGCGGCCAAAGATGCCCTTAAAGTGTATCTCCTAAAGTATTAGGAATATTGAGGCATGAATGGTCTCCTTGGAAAGGTATGAGAAAACAATGTGGTGGATGTATGCTACATACTAAAGATATGAAAGGTTGAAATCGACCCCAAAATACACGTATTATGAAACTCGGAAGATATAAAAGATAAGGTAAGATCAACCCCTATATGTCCCAATTGATTTGTACTTAGCAACACAATTTTTTAAAAACTCTATCTCATAAATATGAAGGTAAGCTATTTAGGTCTTGTTGTAGACTTGTTGTATGTTATGTGGAGTAAATTTGAGTCATGACTCATGAGGCTACATAGATTGCAAAATCATAGTGAGTTAATACTTAAAGTAGATCGCAAAGTCTTTTCATTTCCACTTTGGAGTTCCTATTAACAAACATACCGCAATTAAAAACTCTCCCCTAAAAATTTGTTAACGTTCATCTTTCTTACACCCTTGCACTATATATATAAATATTCTTAGAAATTAACTAATTAATTTAGTTTTTGCAATTATAGCCTTGCAATGGTAAAAAATGCCTCAAATTTTACAAGGGAAAATTGGTCCCAAATGGACCCCTTGAACTAAAATGATGCCATACTTTCCTCTAATCTTGGATCAAGATTATTTTCTTGCCACAAAAACTAGATTCAAGCTCATTATAATACTACCACTCAAATGTTTGAATAATCCAAGTTCAAGCTTTTACTAGTTTTTCAACGGTAGACTTTAAAGTTTATAAGAGTAAGCTTGAATGCTTCAAATTTGTTTTAATTCATCAACTTTCAATGTTATAATCTAACAAATGGTAAAGTTCCAATGGTTAAAATTTGACATGGTATTAGTGCAATTAGCTATTTTGATTATCTTAGAGTTGAAGATATTAAAAAAGTAAAAAACATTAAATCATACCTCACTTTGCACAAAGTGGTCAAAAGATCGCAATCTTTGACTTTGAAGGCTTAAAATCAAGCTTAGGCCTTTAGGGGTTAGTTGTCTACTATGTTTTACTTACTTGCTTAAGACTTAAAAGAAGAGTTTTTTTAAGCCAAAAAGATTCCTATCACCCTTACATATCTCACTCTTTGGAAGAAATGACGTTTAAAAGCCGAAAAGACCCTTGAACCTTTATAGATCTAGTGTATAAAAGACATAATTTTATTCAAAGATACTTGGAACAGACAAACAAAGTATACCCGTTATTAATAATTTCAACTCCTAAAAGATCAAGGCTTTAGTATTAACCTCCAAGAAGGCTTTATATGAGCCCTTGGATCTTTAGGTCCTTTGGATGTTTGCTTATCTTGTTTTTCTAGACTATTCCTAAATAGAGAAAAGCAGTATCATTCTATTGTTCATTATAATATACATCATAATCTCTTGGGATTGAGTTTGAGCGTACTTATTAGGCGGGGTGAGAGTCACTTCGATTAAGGTGAAAATTTCTTGGATCATGTTGGTATGACACCTTAGTAGAAATCTTAACCTTGTGGAGGTGAGTTCAACCATGCTAGTGTCAAGACCTTAGTAAAAGAGGTGAGAATGACTTGGATTGAGGTAAAAATGACTTACACCATATTGGTAAGGAGACCTTAGTGTGACAAAGCTTAACAACCTTAATGAAATATGTGAGCGTGACTTCGGATAATATTGGTGTTCAGTAAGCCAATGAACAAGAATTTAGTTGTTCTTGCTTTGAGACACACTAATCTTGGAAAAGTAACTATGTGTCCGAAGACACCATAACCTTGTACAAGTGACTTATTGAGTGTTGATAATTTCATTGTTCTTGTTTAAAACACCATGTCCTTCACACCAAAATCTTGTCAAAGTGACTTGACACCATGACCTTGGGAAAGTGGCTAGTGTTGAGAAACATCATAACTTTGTGAAATTGACTTGACACCATAACCTTGTGAAAATGACTCCTAAAATGTTGGTATAAAGACTTCAAGATTGATACAATGACATAATGGTATACCTACCTACAAGCTAGTAAAAATGTAGAATGCTAAACTGTTTGTGTTGATCAACTAATTTGATCAAGAAAAGTTGTAGCCATAGCCCAAATTAGAAAATCAAGTGTAGCCATAGCCCAAATTAGAAAATATGTAATGAAGTTTAGAGTGTGAGCAAAGTGTGTTTGTGCATGGGGAAAGTATATAGACTAAGTGGAATCACCATTTTTGGACTCTTCTACAATGTTCCATGAATTTTTCAAGGTGAAATATTAATATTTCTAAAATGGTGACCTAAAATGACACCCTATGATGTTCACTTTGAGAACATTTAGGAACCAAGAGCTCTATTTTTAGTACTCCTTTCTTTTAGACCACTCTACCTTATGCAAAAGTATGTTGTAATTTTTGACTACAAAGCTTGATCCTCACACTCAACTTATGATTGCTCGTACAAGAATCTTCACGTTGCATGAAGGCCGTGTGCCACAAAGACGATCACATTATGTGTAGGAATAAATATGTGTTTCCAACTTTCCATGCAAGATTTATTCTTGAAAGATTCCTTATTATAGAAGTTTAGCACCTACAAAGAAGCCGAATCAGGATCCACAAATACCTTGATTATCTAAAGTAGCAACATGCGGATACAAAACCCAGAAGAGGAGCCATGACTAACAACTTAATGACTGTGGATTAGACTTTGATTTTACTCGCAACAAATTTGTCTTGCATAGCAAAATGCCAACTTTATTGTTGAAGGCACTTAAACGTACTCTTACATTTAATGAAAAAGTACTATAAATTTGAGGATGGCAAGAAGATACTCCCTCTATCCCAGAAAGTCAAATTGATAGGTCCACTCAAATCTACCCCTATTTTAGAGAACTTGTCGGCCTCACATTGTCGGACACAGGGAGTAGCAACCACTAGGCCCTCTTCTTCGTGTGTCAAGAGGACACGGATACATACTAATAATTTTCACTACTTCACTAAACATTTCACTATTTCACTAAACATTTCACTAATCTTAGACTTTTAGAATATGAGGTGGTGCCAAGATTTACTGTTCATGTGAAGGCTTTGTACTGATAATTACCACCTCCTATTTTCTGTGATACTAAAGTTTCACATTTGTTTGGTTTAGTAAATTTTGTTCCATATTTACCTTTTTTTCTTAATACGACCTGAGGACAAGGGTCCTACAATCTAGTAAGTGCATAAGATGCATGCGTAAACAATCACCAAAACAACAAACACCGTCACTTGTTCTCCACGGCCACCTTGACACCTTGGTAAGGATCACTTGCACTCTCTGCAGTTCAGCCAAGTGCCTGATAGAAAAAGAGCTCACCTTGTTTCATGAATATTGCTAGGCTACATGAAGGTGAATATCTCAAGAGCAGAGAGGACGGAGGGGACAAATTGCTTATAATCACTTCAGATTTCGAAGCTTGCTGTCTATGTATCTCATGTCTATGTATAATACTATCACGTCCATTCTCACTGTCGGCATTCCAAAAATCTATATGTAACTTATGGCACACTTGCTCATGATATGCAACGGTATGTAAATCCAGTCAGGAATAAACAGAAGATTCACCTCAACGCAGCACTCAGAAGGATCGGTGCAAGAGCTGACCTCATTGCTATTGCTTCTTCATGTACAACGATTGATCCTCTCAAACGCATATCAGGGATCAGTGCCAGAAAAAACACGAATTACACTTTAGAGTAAACAAATTACTCCCCAACCAACAAAAACCCGGTTAGAATTAAGAACTCATAACTAAAGAAAGCAAGCAGAGATAACCATTTAATCATCAGCAATTACAACCCCAACATGAAACCCTAAAATGATGCAAGCAGATACGAGATGCAAGCAGTTACGACTTGCAGGATCGAGTAGAGTGGGGCGATGCGAAGGAGCAAGGTTCGGGCTCGGCCCGTTTCCTTCTGACCGATAGCTTGGATAAATCCAGTTACTAAGTACAATACACAACAATCAAAAGATTAATATGTTCAAAATTGCACTATGCTTTATTTATATTCAAAATTGCACATGCTTTTGATGTTCGTAATAGAAAAGAAAAGAGTTGCCAGCCTCAAACTGCTCTACCAAGTGACAATGGGACCTCAAGAGCTTGTAGAAGAAGAAGAGCAGTTGTGTGGAATAAAAAAAGTATGAATGCATGCGCATCGCTCTATTAGAGTCGAATATAAATGTACAGAACTCAACAAATGGAACAATTGATGAACATGATGATGATTCAGAAGGGCTGCTGCGGCACTTGCCTCTTCCTAATGACTGACTGACTGACCCCACTAAGTAAACTTACGAATGGGTAAGAAATACTACTCCTCCCCAGCGACAGTAGAGTCCTCAGTTCCAAGCTCCACCAACGAACAGGAAGAATCCGAACCTGGCAAAGCGGGAGCATCAGTAGCAGCATCAGTAGCAGAAGCCTGGAGACCGAGCCTGAGCAACGGAGGAGCTTCGGATTCGGCACCACCACGAAATAACCGCTAATCTCCTTCCTGAACCGTTTCTTGTACTCCTTGGGAGACACCACAGTGGGAGTGGTGTTCTTCGACCCACCGAGAATGCCCGACGCTTTCACCCAAGTCTCCAAGTGCTTGTCCCACGTATACTGCCGAATGTAATCAATGATTCCTATCACTAGCTCCTGGCGATCCTCCAACACCACCGCCAACAACGAGTAGTCCATCACGTGCACCTTCGCTAAGAAGCTCGTGTCGTTGTACACTGCTCGCTCCAGCGTGTGCTTCTCTTTGTTCGTCAGGAAGATCGGACTCGTAGGCTTGTCCTCCAACAAATTCTCGTCCAGCAAAGTCCCTGTGGCATCTGGATTGTACCTCGATCTCTGCGAGCCTTTGAGATCGTACATTCTAGTGTAGTTCTTCCCGTACACCAGATTCTCCATCACCATCATGTCCATCTCCTTCTCCTTGCCTCCCTTCTTCACTGTGACTGTGTAGAAACCCACGATCTTCGCCAAGCAAGTGGGACTGCGGGAGCTCATCATCTCCCACAAGTGTCTGAAGTATTGAGGTGCAAACTCCAGGAAGGAGTACTTCTCAGTGCTGGAAACTTGTTTAACGATGAAGCGATCGTCGAGAGTCTTGGCGAAGTAAGCCTTGCTTTTGCCACCTTGAGCACCCCATTTCTTGCACCTGCTCAAGGATCGAATGTACTCCATCTCGCCACCGCAGCACTTAGCTCGAAGAGCAAGGAACTGCTTCGTGTAGTAACACACCACTTGATACTCAGTCTTGGAGGTTTCGTTGACATCTGAAAACCGCACCTTCACAGTCAAGGGAGCGTGTGCGGTTAAAGCTCTGCCGATGGCGCTCCCTGGTCGCTCCAACGGCGGAGTTGAGCTTCGGAGTATCTCATCGACATTGTCTAGTGCTGGAGTGTTACCTTCAGGTTCCGCAGGAGTACTCACAACGGCTTCGTCTAGCTGAATGTGGTACTCGTTTGAAGTGATAGCATATGCGATCACACTCGTAGGCTCGTCCTCGTAAACTGCAACGACTACTCCATCCTTACCTGCAGGCAGACGAACCTTACTAACTCCATTCAAGAAAAATTGGTGCACCTTGGGGACTGTGGAGTTGCTTCGGCTGTAAGCAGACGTGTAGACGGTGGAGGCGCTTTGCAATACTCTCGAAGGACTTCTGGAGCCTTTGGTGGTTGTTGAGACTGCACCTGATTCGGAGTCGGATTCTTTGTCCTTCGAGCCTGGAGTTGAAGGCCGACTGATTTGAGGGACGTCGGAGTTGTTGAAGGGAGATGTGGGTCTACTCACCTCCATGCCTTCTTTGAAAGGAGAAGAAGGCCTACTGCTCATGGCTTCATCCACAGACTCTTCGTCCACAACCTTTTCGACAACGGCCTCTTCTTTGTCACTCTCTGTGGGCTTAGGCTCCGAATCGACCACTACTTCAGCTTCCATGGGCCGTGGACTTGTCATTGCTGTAAGATCACTTACTTCGGCATCGTCTCCCACAAAAGGAGTAGCAGGAGCAGGCTCGACGACAGTCGCATCTATCGATGCACCATCACCTCTCCAAGCAGCTTCGAGAGTCACAGGAAGGTCCACCATGATGGGGAAGTTGCCTTCAGAAAGTGGCCGACTTCGTGGTTGTGAGGCACTCAATTCGCTTGAAGCTGGGCCTGTAGACGGGGAGCTACTCAAAGGAAGAGGATTCGAAGTCTGCCGGCTTAGTGGCGAAGATAACTGATTAGGACCCTCACTTTCTCCAGAGGTTTCATCGCCAGGCTCTGCAGCAGAAGTGTCCACGGGATTATCCTCGTTCGTTTCCTCAACAGACGCAGTGTCTTCGAGGGACAATTGCTCCATTGGGATGAGGTCCACTTTCTCTGGCTCAGGTGCACCAGTGCCCTCAGATTCCGGTGAAGTTTCACGATCGCCACTTGAAGCTGCTGAAGTTGGGTCGGGAATGAGGGAATTCGAAGAGGTACTAGTTCCACTAACGGCCTCTGAGAACGAACTCGGGGCGAACTTAGAATTCTGCATTTGCGACAACAATGCGTTCAGTTTCTTCACAGACACGTCCCACTCGTTGTAAACCAATGCCAGGTGACGACGCAGCTTGTTGAGCTTGAAGATGTCAGCAAAAGACTCCGAATCCTTCAAAGGGGCTGCCTGCTGAAGAGACTCCTCAAAATCTTCTTTCTGAATCTGCAAGGTACTTTCCATGACTGCAAGTTGCTCACGCGCTTCCTGCGCTTTGGTAGGACCCAAGCTCGAAATCTTCACGTCAAGCCCACGTAGTTGCTCCGTAGCAGCTCCGAACAAATTCACTCCAAGCTCGACAATCTCTTGAGTTTCAATTTTCAACCATACCAAGGAGCTTGGAATGTTGAACTCCATCTGAGGAGGCGGCACTGAGACGGTAAGCAGCTTGATGGGATTGTACACAATACAGGCAACCGTGTTGCCTATCCCGAAAAACCTCAAGCAGTCCCTATACACGAAGTGCCCACAGCCAGTTTTGGTCTCCATGGCCTGCTCCGAGAAGTTTAGCTGCAGCAGCTTCGCAAAAGAGATGTTCTGAGCGAAGTCAGAAAGCAGCACCCTCCTCGATGATGGTGGAATGGCATCAGGGCGAGGACAGCGAAGGCAACGATGCCACATCCATATCTTGCCTTCCTTCTCACCAGGCAAAGTGAAACCTCTCAAAACCTTGGAATACAACGTGAGGCAGCCAGTGGCATGTGTGTATCGATACTCGTGATCCTCCATAGGCACCTCACAACGTGGACACCGACTCGCCGTGTTACCAAGGAACTCTTTCAAGAACAAGCCAAGGGGTTTATCAGAGACTCCGTAGTACTTGATTCGCTTCAGCTGCGGCTTCTCACAAAACTTCCCATTCGACATGGTGCGGCTAGACATCGAGATCACGATGTAGTCATGATCAGGGATGGTAGCAGGAAACTCGTCCTCAGCAAACTCTGTGAACAAGGAGTTGCTTGAGCTTCGTAGTTGCGTACTCCCATCGGAGTCTGCCTGGGAGCTGTTTCGACCGTGACTGGGTGCTCGTGATGGAGGTGGCGTGAACCCCGGCACGGTGGAGATCGTGCTATCCAAACTAGACCGCTTCGAAGACGGGATGCATTGAAGTGGATTCGAAGGCAGAGTAGCACCCTCGTCAGCTAGAAACGAAGTCTCTAACGAGAGATGATACACATAAGTCACTGTTAACATCACTGCCTTCTTTACCCTCTTAAGCTCCTCCGTGCTGGCCCCTCGCAACAAAATGGTGCACCCCAACGGCCTAGGGCAACCCTCGAAGAACATGAGGTACTTAATGTTCTTCTTCGTGCCACCTCCAGTGAGGTTCAGATCCTCCTCAAACTTGTCGATGCGAAAGTGCTCACACTGTCCCACTTTCGACGCCTCCAGGTTGTCAACAGAGGAAATCACAGCTCCGGTACATCGAGCTATGCGATCCAACAAAGGCCTCTTCACCTTCAACACGAGCGAGACTTCTTTCGACAACAACGTCTCCTGAGCAATCCCTGCCACTGTCTTCTCCACCAGCAAGACGTTCGGATGAGCAGCATCGATTCGTGCTACTGTCGCTGTAAGGTAATCGATCTCCTGCTGCGGCAATCCCGTCAACGAAGACAACTGATTCTGCGAGCGTTGGTTGTACTCAAGAGCGCCGCCGAGCAATAGAAGCCTTGGGTTCTTAAACTTGGACGTCATTCGTCTGTGCTGCACATTCTTGTGACAGACGATACCCTTGACAAGTGTACTGTCTGCACACTTCCCAGATGCTATGCACTTCACCTTCACGTACTCAGAAGGGTCCATGCCACCGCCTTTACTCGTGTTAGGTTTCACGTAGTTTGCAGCTTGCAAAGCCAAGTTGCTTACGATTTGTAACCAGCTGTTGGGGTCACCGTCCTCTCCCTTCGGAATACCCTCCTCGTGGAGCAGATTCTCCACTGCCAACAGAAAGTCGCTCTCCATTTTGGCTCGGAGCTTGTTTCGGCTCTGCAAGTAGTCACTGGAGGTCCGTACATTGGAAGGGTGAGACTGGCCCCAGACTCCTTCGTCGTCGTCGTCATCGTCTTCATCGTCAACAAGGGAGCTTCCTAAAACTTCATCGTCGGTTTCAGCTGGTGGCACCACCCACACCTCTTTGTTGAACCATACGCTCTCCACTTCTTTGAAAGTCTCGATCTTCAGTGCCAACACTTTGACGCCGTTCCTTAGGCTGCTGCTCGTCGGTTCTGGCTCCAAAGTGATATTCTCGAACGATTGCGTGGAGCTCCTCGATAATGAGAACGATTGTTCAAGACCTCCTTGTTGCTCTGGGTCTCCTGCCATTTGTGAAGCTCGGCCACCATATATCTCATGCTCTGCGTCTTGCTGCTGCCCACCTCGATCTCCTTTCTTCACGAATTCTTCCTCCTCTTCGCTCATTGTGCTCGCATTCGCTTTCACTGGCTCTATTCCAGTTCTGTTTCAAGTTTCAAAAAGGCACACGTTAGAAAGGAGAGGCGAATGATTCCAGAGCTCCTACTTCACAAAATGCAAGCAAAGCAACATCTCAACAGGAGTTGACAATTTCGAAACATTCCACATTAGTGGTGGTGGGGACAAACAACCTTGGTCTTCCAAAAAACAACCACCAATTTTCAAACCAAGATTTCGTCATCGCATCCACGCAGAAAGATAGTGCAAACTAGTTAAGAATGTCGAGAGACAACCCACACTTGTGGTGGAATGACAACAATTCCATTTAAATAGCATAATTCCTCAAGAAGGGCACAATTATGAGGGGCCAGGGTCGTGGGTCATGGCATCCAGGCAGAAAGAGAACCTAAGTGATTGTTTTGACTGTTTTTTTGACTGTTTGCGAGAGAAATCTGACACACGCATGTCAGGGGCTGAGGTCTCGTCGCAAGCAGGTACAAAAACCCCGAGAAATCATGTAATCGTGTGTGAGTTTGAGAGGGTGACATATTTTGGTTTTCTGAAATTCAATTTCAAGAAGGAGACCAGAGACCTTGAATTATAGTGACTCATCACCTGAAACCTAAAACCTAAACCTGAATGGTAAGTTTGAGGTCGTGGAAAATTTCATTCCTGAAATTTTTATTTCAAGAATGAGACCAGACAGGAACCCATCACCTCAAACCTAAAAATCAAACCCCAAAAATAAACCTCAAAACCCAATTGATTTTCTGAACCTATCCAGATGGGATGAGATCCTAGCTGCTTTACGGGGATTATAACTCAAGAAAAAACGATATACAAGGAATAGTGATATTAGGGTGCTCTATAATGGCATCACAAGTGCCCTTTATATAGGGTAACAAATATGACACTTGGGTGACAAATGGGAGTCATGATATTTCTCATGATATAAAACAAACTTAGATACGAACGAACGCGAAAGAAAAGGAAACGTATAAAACGTAAGAAATTACCTCTTCAATTCTTTATTGACGAAGCACTTGCATCTCTGACCCCACGTCGATTTGTCAGATATCACCTCTTCAAATCTTTATTGACGATAAACTTGCATCTCTAACCCCACGTCGATCTGCTATCTCTTCTGTCCTCCACTGAAACCGACTGCTATTTATGTCATAGCTCGTGGTGAGGACCTGGTCAAGAACAGTAGCAAAAATTAGTAAGAAACATCACAATTTGTAACTAATAACGAGCAAAGATATGCAAAGTGTGTAACTAACCTGCTGAATTCATACCCTGCAAATTTTGCACATGGCTTTCATATCTAGAAGCTCCAGGCAGCTGCACATGACGTAAAATATCAAGCGGAAGCTTCTGAGTGAGAGTGACATAATATGATTATTTAGCAACAGATAAACGGGACGGACGTGGAAAAGGTAAACTTACTGCGTCTCTAGTGAGTACTCCCGTGCCGTGTCGATTCACCACAAGACTCAACATCAGTTGAGCCTGCCTGTGTAGGCACTTGGAAGGAGTTATTTACTCACTTGGAACCATCGACTCACTTTGGCTCTCTGTATCGATCTCTTGCACTTATTCGCTTCGTGACTGCCACAGACAACGAAACATAATATTAGTATGCTAGCCTCGAGCCTTGTCAAATACGAAAAATCGATGCACGTTGTGTATATTTTTATCTATGATACCAATTGTACTGGACAGTGTATGAAGATCTCTTGATGCACGTCATAACGGCGGGTGATGATTCATGTCGTTCTAATAGACAAACGGATGGATCACTTCTTCGAAATTAAACTGGAAACAGCTCTTCTTGCAGTGTACAACGGACTCAGTATAAAATGAAAGGGAATGAACAAAACCGTAGGACGAAAAATCATACTAACGTGAACAGACACAAACTTCTTCCCTATTCAGATAGAAGTTCTACCTAAAACAACGATTCATAATTATTGGATACGCTTTTCAAGCTCAATGAAAACACGAGAGAAAGCCATTGAAACAAACGAGAAAGAGCAAACAACGATTCATAATTCTTAGATACGCTTCTAAAGCTCAATGAAAATACGAGAGAAAGCCATTGAAACACACGAGAATGAGCCATTGGCTTGTACAGATTGTGAGCAGAGAGAAGTACTCGCCAATCGAGCTATGGCCAATCGAGCTATGGCCAATCGAGCTATGTGGCCCGGGGCGGAGGGTCACTTAATAGAACAGAAGGTGCTTGGCTATGTGGCGAGAAGCACAGGGTCATCTTTTCAAGCAGATGGTGCTCAGAACGATTCATTCTCTCGTTAGCTAATTCAGTCTACAAATCAATCTAATCCATTCTCTCTCTGCTCCCGTTCTTCGTTGAAAGTCCATAGAGTTCCGTGCTGCTACGTTCACTAGTCTCCACATAACAGCTACTACAGAATCGAAACTGACAAGAGCAACTCGCGATGCCAAACCACTTATTCAAATGCGGATGGTAGTGTAAGAGCTTATAGTACATTAAATATGATAAACTTGATCATCCTGCATGAACACAATCATCTTCTGATGCATTTTTAAGATCGGAATTCTTCATGCGAAAATAAACGTCGAAACGAGGCTGAGATCTTATAGCAATTCAATACGTACTCATAGCTGAAACCCAATACCTGATCCTGACAGGAGAAACCTACTATGCCAAACCTCGACAAACGCCGAAGTGTTGACACCGAATCAGATGTGATTACATTTATCCGATCTAACATGAGCAACAAACCTCGACAAAATCAGCAGACCATGTAACCTGCTGAAGTAATTCACGCAAATGGCACTACTTGAGCTTACACTCTATTAGATCCACAAACTCCACAGACCATGTAACCTGCTGAAGTAAATCATGCAAATGGCACTCCTAAAGCTCACACTATATTAGATGCGATCTGATCCATCCTCTTGCGAGAAAACAGTTAGTTTCTAATGCATTCATAAGGCAATCTCCACTGGTGTTATCACCGAATCACGTGCGATTACAATAATCGAAACGACAGACCTCGACACACCGTTCACACGGTGAAGTACTCTATTCGAATGAGAATGGCAGTGCTAGAGCTCATGCTACATTAGAAACGATTGATCTTGCAAGAGAAAAATCAGTCTCTGATGCATTTTTAAGATTGAAATTGCTCCTGCAGAAGTCTAAACGTGGAAAACAGGTTGAAATCTAATACCAGTTCAATACATACCCACAACTGTACGGCCATACCTTATCCTGACAGGAGCAACCTACCTACTGTGCGAAACCTCGGCAAACTCCGGAAGTGTTCACACCGAATCAGATGCGATTACATTCATGGACACGAGCAACAAACCTCTACACACCGTCTCACCTATTCGAATAGAAATGGTAGTGCTCATGCTATCTCAGACACGATTGAAATTCATCATCTTCCAAGAAAAAACTCATTTTTTAACAGAAATCAATTCCTACCACATTTTAGACGATTGTGGATGCAATATGAGACAATTTTTAACGGCAAACCATCGATCTATTCTCAAATCGCAACCATATCCGTAACTGTAACCCAATACCTAGTAATTGAAATCATGAATGTTCGGTGCTGAAAAACCCTATTCACTAAAACTATTACAAAACCTGTCCCGTAACGAAATAAGGAAACTACGAAAGCATGGAAGTCAGAAGATTCTAACACGCGTGGAAGCCAGTAGATACTAACACGCATGGAAGTAGATTCTAATGAGCAAGATCACAATAAGACTGAAGAATTCATGCGCTACTACAACTAAAGCGAGCTAGGGTGGATACCTGCTTCCGAATTAAACTCCTGCTCGACATTTCTCGAAACCCTAAAAATGCTCTGAATGAGGACGAGCAATCAGATAGGAAAGAGGCAAGTGCAGCTCCAGGGAGACTAACCTTAGAACGCTAAGATTGGATCTGAACTCGCGCTCTTGAATTGAGATTCCAGATTGCAATGAAGGGACGGAATTGGTGGGTGTTCTTGACAACGTCAGGGAAGAAAAAGGTCGCTCTTAGTAGCACCGCCCTTTTCTATTTCCAAGTTGACCAGCTCTTCTCTTAAGCCTGTGAGCCGGCTGAGTGGTCTGGCTGGCTGGCTGCAGGAAACCGACTCCTCGTAAACCGTGCCCCGCCCTTCCTTCAAACCCACCACCGGTAACTATGAGCTCTCCTGAAGAACAAGTCAACCATTTCGTTGCCGCGACCGGCAAGGCAAGGCAAGACAGATCCTGAAACTCGAGTTATTCAAACTCCTCACCCAATTGTCACCCGGGAGATAATCTCGAACAATACGAATACATATTCTGCTCAATCAGAGCCTATTCTGCTAAGAATCCATTGATTTTCGAATTGGCGGATCCATAGTAGGAAATTCAGATTGGGCGCCACAAACGATAAATCAATGGCGATTGTTGTTGTCACGATTGTTTCGAAGAGAGTGTGTGCCAAGCCGCGCAGCCGCACCCACAGCCGCCCGAGCGAGTAGAGCCAGCAGAGGCTCCTCAGCGGACGAAAGTCGGACGAACGTCGATACAGAGGACGTGGCTTCCACGTTCGTCGACGGCGACCTCGTACTGAGCGGTAGAGAGTGGACCTTTTAAGTTGTCGTCACGTGGAAGGCTGGACCCGCGAGTATAGGGGCACACGGCTGACACGTCATCGCCACCTGGCGGCGCGGGAGACAAGGATGCGGGGATTCGTCCCTCCGTCGCAAAATCCGAGTTGGCATGAATTGGATGAAAGTCCACATCCATATTTTATATCATTTACTCTCATTCCATCATCCATCTGTCTAGGGTTTGGAGCTCTAACTGCGGACTCGAAAGATCGTTTTATTCGGAGAAGACGATGGCAACGTGATCGTAGTAATTTTTGTGGCGATGGCGAATCCGCCGTCGTTTGCAGGATGGCGCCCTGGTCCTCATCATCAGCATCCTGGTGTTCCATACGAAAAAAACGGGGCGGAATTTCGTCCCTTTTTGCAGCATCCGCCTCGGTTTCCCCCTCCTGGCCACGTTCCACATGGAAATGTTTATCCTCCTCCCAGGCCTGGTTTCTATGAGAATTCCCAGGGATGGAGTAGTAGTTCTTATCCCAGGGGCTATCCACACCCTAGGGCGTTGATTCCACCAGGCAATCAATTTTCTGTTGCACCGGAAGTATTGCCTGTTAAGCCTCTTTTCTTAAATTGGATAGCGGAGAACGCGACGGTGACGAGTTCAACTCTCTCTTTGAGGAGTTCAGACATTTTCAAGCTTGTCGATACGGTGGAAGCTACGATCGCCAAGATTCTGGCCTTAACCGATCTGCAGTCAGCTTCCGCAACAGAGTTCGCGGTGTGTCCTTCCAATTCCCGGCACGTTTTGCCTGTGGAAGCGCTTTTTCGCCATACACTCCAATGCCCTGTCGAGGCCAGCTCACTTCTTGATTCTCTACAATATCCACTCACCGTGAACGATAAGGCAGAGAATGAGAAGATATCAGAGTCAGGGATGTGGACATTGTCCCCAAGCAGACAACAGTTTGATCCTCGAGGTTCTTTATTTTTTTACGAAGAAGCTCCAGGTGTTGTTCTGATATCATCAGCTCATTTTGCATCGGGAGGCTCGGGTGATCTCAGATCCTCTATGCCACCTTCATTACGGACGGAGATCGGGAAATGTTCGAAAGAGCGAAGTACGTGTAGGCTATTGCCATCAATGTTAAGGAGGTTAGAGAAGGAATTGGTTACCTGGAAGGACATGCCATCGCAATGCTCACGAACAGTGCTGGAAGTTGCCACATGCTTGGGAAGAGTGAGAAGGACTTTTATTTCGAAATGGTTACTCCTTCATTCACCTGTTCCCTTGGATATTGCAATGGCTGCTCACATTTCTTCTCTCGTGCAGCTTTACCTGAAGGCATTGAGGACACAGTCATCGACGCTCTTCGATGAGAGAAAGAGTGTTGATGAATGTCCCATGTATACAGAGGCTAGTACTTGGTTAGCATCGTGGTTAAGTCATGTCTATGGACCCGTCAACAGTAAAACAGTCGTTCTCGGTGTTTTGAAGCATTGCCTCAAAGCATGTGGGAGGTTTCTCTCTGACCTTCCCAAGCCTGAAGATCTCAAGGTCTTCCAATTGGTTCCTGATATCGATAATTGGAATGTGGAGGAGATTCTCGAAGTGAAACAGATTGGTGCTGCAATGGATGCGCTTTACGAGCGAGCCAACTTCGAAAGATACATGAAATCCTTGTTGGTCGACGATAATCTCACAAGATTCCAAAGGTAAGATGTCTCTTGCAGTCATTGTTTATGCGTTTCACGAATCAGGCCCTCCGATTATTATGAGAGTTCAAGTTGAAAGAATCAGTACCGTGTTGCTGATCGAAGTTGTCATTTACAGGATTGATAGTTACGACAAGATGGTGCATTTTGCATGCAATGAGAGAGCTAAGCGTCCTTACTATCGTGCTGTCATCGAGCATGACGGCCTTACTTGGCAACCATCTCAACAGGAGGTGCGGTGTCTGCTTGTTTCATTTTTGAAGCGTGACTACTTTGAATATGTCTAAACCGTAGAAAAATCATTACCTCCTTTCACCTTACCCATTTTCGTCGACCAACACCGATTTTCTGTATCATAACAATTTTAATTTTGTGAAAGAATGGGTCAATCCCATCATCAGTTAAGCGTCGGTGTTATTTTCTTCTCACTGAGCTACCAAGTCTATGTTATTTATCCACGTATCATGAAGTTCGTCGTTATATTTATCAGTGCATCATTGTTTGAGGTTTCTCGCAGGAGAAAAGAAATAAGACAAAAGCTGAGTTACTGGCTGAGGAGCGGGACTACAAGCGGAGGCGAATGTCGTACCGGGGAAAGAAACTCAAGCGAACCCCACTGCAGGTGAAAGAAGCTTCTCACATCCTTTCTTTAGTTATTTTTTTTCATCCAGTGTTCTTAAAGCTTGTCACATCCCTCCTTTAAATTCAGTTTTTCAACCAGTGTACTAAAAGTTTCTCACATCCTTCCGTTAAATTCTGTTTTTCATCCAGTGTGCTTTTCATTCTTGGCGTGCCCAACAAGCAGTTTTTTGAAGTGGAATGTGAAACTCCTGAATTATGTTACTCATGCTTTCACAATAAGTTAAATTTGTCATCAATGGGTTGCTTACTCTAGCGTTTGCCTTGAGCTTTGACAGGTACTGCACGACATCATTGAAAATCATATGACACAAATCATCGCAGCGGGAGGCATCGGCAGCTTCTCTAAACAAGCATTGCCCGATCCTTCTGCATCACACACAGAGTTTGAAAGTCAACAGCAGGGACAAGGAAGCATTGTAACGACTCCGAGTTTTCATCCTCATTTTGAAAGTGCTTATCGTTCGAGAACAATCGACACAGACAGGGCCGCTAACATGCCACGGCTTTATGACGATCACAAGGAGGCTTACAGGGATCACAGGGATCCTAGTGTTTCTGGGAATGATTCCAGGTTAGACTTTTCTTTGAAAAATTTCAGCTGAATCCTGCTCCAATGTGAAGTAATTTCATCAAAAGTTTACATGAAAAGATATGTTCCTCTTGAAGTGCACTTCAGCCATCTTTTGTTCCTTGCTCTTTAGTCTTAAAGTGCTTCTGGAGTTATTACTTCTTTCTCTGTGACCAGCTTTCTTGTATCATTCCGTCTGAAGTGCCTTTGGTTCGGTGGTCAGGTCCAGAAGCCGAAGCAGATACGACGACGGGCGTCATTATGATTCGAGGAGGTAGTATTTTGGATTTCAAGTGGTTTCGAATGGCCTGAGTTTTCGGGACGAGTCTTGGGATAGCGGCCACAATCCTCTTCAGACATTGTCCGATTCATCACCGCAGGTGCACAATATTTCGTCCTGGTTAACCGTTTTCATTTTCATGGAATTTAAAAACTGCACAAATGTACACTTGAAGATAATTATTACTGAGGCTTGATGAGTAAATGACAGTTTTGAAGATCTGCTACAGCAAGAGGCCAACCGTCTAGGATTTCAGCGATACATTCCTTTCGAGGTGCATGTGGATTGGGTCTCACAAGGGGACGCACACCGTACTCGTATCCTTGTCTGTATCCTCGATAAAAACTGTGTTTCAATATTACAAAGGACGAAGTAGCCTCTCTTGTTTTCTCGACTTGTTGAAGTTCCGTTGCAATTTATATGCTTTTACGTGTGCTCTTGGGTCATCTATTATACTTATCTTTCAGCAGCAATTTAATTCGAAGCAGAAGCTTGGGGCGAATATCACTTAGAAATGTAAGTGCCATGTCGGCGGTATTGTGGTTGTGTTCGAAGGTAGACGTGAGTTCGGCATACATAGATCTCTTCAGTACAATAGATTTGGTTCTTCAGTGCCAGAACTTTCGAGAAGGGACTAGAGGTGGAGGTCAATGTTGTAGCCATCCTCCCTCCAAGTTAAGCGCAGCAGCCGCAAGTCATGGATCTACTTAGAGCATAGCTTTTACATCAGATGGCGGATTCCACCAACTTGCCCAGTTACCAATCTTCAATCACAAGAAGACTTGTGTCCCCAAGCTAGATTTTGGACCAACCATCAAGTGACACTAGACACTTGACATTTACTACTTAACGTCTCCATCTCCCTTCTTCAAGCTTAGTTACATGAGTCCTCTCTCCAAGCACAGCTCCCTTGTTCCAGCAAAGTAAATCTATGAATTACTTGTAACACTTGTACTAGTCACTAGTTTTCTCAATCTCCCCGGAAAAGGGCTTAACCGGATCACATGTCCTTACAGTTCACAAATAAATCACACAAGTTAGCACAACAAGTCAACGAAGTTAATCAATCATCAATCATATACGCTAACTTAAGAAGTTCCTCCAAATTTTACCTCATTTGAATTTGAAGATAATTTAATACTCATAGTAAACAAAGTTAAAATATAACTTACTACAAGTTACTGATGGATAAGGAACTCAAGAAATAGAAAGAAAATGCAAACTCGATGTGCGAAGCTTTTATGTGAGTCTTCTCATATTTCAAGTGAAGACTATAATCACATGAAATAAGAATCTAAAGAAGATAACTAACACAAACGGAATGTTAACAGTTTAGAGTAAGCAGCATACCGTAGTTATCTTGCTAATTGCTTCAAATATTGACCTGCTACATGCAGAAAGTAGCATCGTTGTTCAGTTTCCAGATTCAACGCAAAACTTCATGACCCTTATTCTAGTTCAAAAAAGTGCAAATTTCACTTTGAAGATTTAGGTTTAATTGGCCTTACAGAGATATTAAGCATGAAATGGAGTTGGCTAGGAGGGCATGCAACCCATCATGGCTCTCGAAGACTAAAACTCTACAATTGGAAACGCTCTACTCTTTTCTTGAGAAACATGTGGTTGATTATGTTACTGAATTCACAATAACAGCCCATCAAACATCAAACCTGAATTAAGCTACTGAAAATTAACTTCTTATTTTCAACTAGTTATACTACGACGCGTATATTTCTTATCATTATGCACTGAATTGAGAAATTAAGAAATCAATTCTTAACGGTTGAAAAAACATTACATATGACTAAAGACTAGTTGGTGTGCACATGTAAAAGACAATGACCAAGATCTATACTCAATATATTATAGTATCACTTTGGTGACTTGTCAATCTAAAAGAAGTTGGTGATCTTGGTCTCTTTATGAGGATATGCAAACAACCAAGGTTGTCTCATCATAGTCATTATAGGTCGTAAGCCATTTGGAATATATAATGTGGAAGAGTAGCATCAAGCGCTCTACATTCAACCAATCATACTTGAGAATTGGTTTCCTCCATCGAATGACCCATGGACAAAAAAACTATAGGAACACTAAGGAGAGACTGCTACTCCTTCATAAGGGAAACACATCACCAATTCCAACCCACCCACCACATTGTTTAGTTTGATTATTGTCACATGAAATATTCGATTCTAGTAAATGTCATCTTTTCTCTCTATTTGAAGAGCTCTAAAAAAATAAAAATAAATAAAAAAAATAAAAAAATAAAAAAATAAAAAAAATTGCTCTCGAGAATCTCCTTGTTGAGATGCATTCATGTTAAGCACTTTTTTTTTCCCCATGGAATTTATGCATTTGATTGAATTATTAAATGTTCACCACTTTTTAAATGTGTCACAAATAGTATCGCTCTTTACTCATTTATCAAACCAATGAATTGCCTTCATGTTCAATATCAATTGCTCTTGGACATTAACACCTAAACATCCCTAATGTTGTTATTACCACATTTTGGATGAAGGGCACAAACTTTGAGGAGCCATAACTGATTCATGCAGATTTTGTTTCAGACAAAACCACATGGGTTGGGTCCCTCAAGAAGTCTTGCTTGTATGGTATAATATGCAAACCAATATAATCAAGTATGAACGAATGGCATGCATTTTAGTAAAAACAGCTTTTGGTATTCAAACATTAGGCATGTTTTATTATTGCAAGCCAATTATGTGAAACCAAAAATAATTTGTGTTAAAAAACTTTTACATGGTCATGATCTTATGATGAAATCCAAGAACGTTGTAGACTTGTAGTTGAAGGAGCCTTGGTCCAAACACTTTATGTATTAGATTTGCTATTATGTTTATATAATGTAAAATGTGAATAATTTGATGATTTTTGAAGAGCTATACCTCCTTCATTGAAGGTTAGATTTCAACAAGATTTTTTGGGATGAATTCCATCTAGAGTCTAGTCTTAGGAGTAGAAATCTTGACCGCATCAATAGGGCTTCGTAAACAAAGCATAGATTTAAGTGCCAAGGGTCTAATTCTTGACTAACTTTTCTTGGTGAATTGTTTGGTAGTTTCCACCATTGCAAAGCTACTTTTTGAGTCCAATTTTTTTTTTAATGAATTTTTTTTAATACATTGGTAATATTGAGATGAAGTTGAACAACTATTAAGTTGGTGATGTTTTCATTGTAATAGCTTTGTTGGTAGAAGCTACCTTATTCTGCGTAATCATACATTATGCTTGTGCAATCTATGAGGCATGACTCATACTTTGGTTCACATGACCTAAAACAAGTTTATTACAAGTTTGCACGGTTGAAATCTAAATAGCTTACTAAATGTGCTTTTTCACAAAAAAAAGGTTGGAACCTTTAGGGGTTAATAATCAAGCATTGTGAGTGCCTCAAGACAAACACATGCAATGCCTCTAATTTTATATTGCATGTTGGCCCCCATTATCCAACAACAATTGCCAACATCTTATTATTTTAAATCATTATGTTTCCCCAAGAACAACGGATATGTCATCCCCTCTGGGAAGAAGGGCTTGGCCGTACTTATGAAACAAGGTTTAATTTGAGTTGTAAGGGCATTCCTAAAGAACTGGCTAAAGACCGTGAAAATGTAACAAGGGAGGAGGGGTTGCTTAAAATATCATCTCTTAGAATTTGCATCCTATCACAACGGTATGCCCAATGTCCTTGCTATATCGAGTCTTCTACTATACTATTACGAAAAATAAAATCAAAGAACTTAAAGTATTTTTAGTCTATTAGATGTATATATCTTCTCGGAAATATGGTAACAATGATACTACTACTTGAGTTTTTACACAATCCAAGTTCAAGCTCTCACCAGCTTTACAAGGAGAACCTTCAAAATTTACAAGGGCAACCTTCAATATTTACAAGACCAAGGTTCAAAGTTTGCAAAAAAACTTTGACACATTAACTTTCAACATTACAATCTCACAAATGGTAAATATCCATCAATTAGAAAATTTACACACTCTTAGTACAAGTAGTCGTTTTGAAGGACATACAGTTTTAAATACCAAAGAAGTCAAAGATATTAGATCACACCTTAATTTGCACAAAGTGATTCAAAAGTTGCAATTTTCGGTTGTGGAGACTTAAAATCTAGCTTGGTCCTTTAGAGAGTAAACAAACTGTAGTACTATGAGAAAGGAAGGAAAGTCATGTGTGGAAATTTGAAACTTAGAAGACAAATGGTCTACCATAGGTGGTGTACAAGATAAACATTTCACCTTACCCTAACTCATCCTTAATCAACACGTCTCTAAAACTTTTGATTAGCTCTTGTGGAAACTATCCCCAATTTATTATAAACACCACTATGTTGAAACTTTCTTTGATAAGGTCATTCACATTTCCTTTTAAAAATTCATTTAAGTGCAAGCACAAGACTGACGTAACATAACACACAACTATAGGAAGTACTGGAACTTTAGTAGCGTATCCGTAATGTAAAACAAGAGAAAACAACTAACTTTGAATCTCACTACAAAAGAATCATCAATAAGCGTTACAAGCTGTAATTGCAAAACGTAACACTAAATGACGCACGTCACCATAGTGTTACAACACTAACTGTCAAACCATACCACGAATTGTGAGAGCATGCAAACTTTCGTGCAAGTGAAGAATTTATTAGAAGTGGTGCAATTGGTGGCTTTCAAGAAAAGACAAAGGACATTGATTGCAATGGCGGCCCAAAATGAACACCAATATTCATACACTTGAGAAACAGTGTTATTTACCGAAAGTTACCCATTACATTAATCTCCACGTAACACTAAATAACAACTTTTATGTAGTAACTTGGTATTTTCACATGATAAAAGCTAACTTATGCACATGAAGAAGACTTCAGCCCTCGATAACATGTACAAAAGAGCACATCAAACTAATTAGCGAATGCAAATATTATTGAAATATGATATGATGAAAGAGGAGGGTTGGGTCATAGTTCAATGTCTTCACGGTTCAAAAATAACTCCATGCACTAACAAGTCAGTAGAACTTGAAGAAGTGAAATAAATTATTCTATATTTTGCTTCTGAATTTACTCTAAAACTGACCTACCTGACGTCCATTTGAAGTAATGAACTGAAAGATATTAAAGAAAGCTTAACTAGAGCATCCTAAAAGTTGATCATAAACTCAAATGCATCAAATATAATGATTAGAGAAAATTGACAACCACATGTTATATAAGTCTTTACAAATTTCAAGATGAAGAGAACTAACTACGTAGTACAGAAATGGAGATACCAACACAAAGTAAATATTAACAAATGAATCCGATGTAAGGCCACACCTATTACTTTTTGGACCTCGTAATAGAAGTTGAATGATCTATAATGCTCCAATTATTGGTTCTGTGACATGAACAAGAGGCATCGTGAGTTTGGATTCTAGATTCAAACCCAAAACTTCATGACCAATATTCTAGTCCCCTAGTGTGAATTTCTTTGACAATTCACGTTTTTATGACATATTTTAAGATTTAGAGAGATAAGCATGAAGTGGAGTTGACTAAGAATACATGCACCCCATGATTTTCTGAAGTATTCAAAGTGAAGACTCTACTCTTTTCTTCAAAAACAAATGTATTATCAAATGACTTATAATCAGGTTGCAAAGATGAGCCTTGAAAAGTTGTGACCCTATACATTATTTTGAAGACCAACTTTCCATTAGGAAATAATCAATGAATATAATCAAAATTTAGTAAAGAACTGTGCACATTGGGAGAGAATTACTACATGTGAAATGATGAACAAGACTCAAAAATTCATATCGAGGACCAAACCAAAGAATATGATTCATCGGAAAATTGTTGAACAACAAATGCAAAGAGCTTATATGTTTTGAATACAAGAAACTTACCTTGAAAAAAATCCCGGAAAACACAATGAGGTAACTCCAAATATCCGGAATTCATATTCTCCAAGTCCTCGACAATTTGTGCAAATGAAGGTCTTTGTTCAGGATCTTGATGCCAACATCTCCTCACCAAATTGTTGTATCTCTCGTAAGGATAAATTGGCAATGTTGGCCTTTCACCTCTCAAAACGATGTCATAGTCTTGCAAACTGTGGCCTTCGAAAGGCATACGACCAGTAATGATTTCGTAACATGTCATTGCAAAACTATACACATCCGACTCTTGCGTAGTACATTGTGTAAATGTCTTTTGAAGCAATTTGCGATTCTTCAATGCCAGAAGAACCTCAGGAGCTCTCCAAAACCCTGTGCCCTCAATTCCTATTGAGGATTCAAAATCTGCTATTTTAAAATGATCTAATCCAGCATGTTCCCTATCACTCCCTAGTACTAGAACATTTGCGGCTTTCAAGTCATTGTGGAGGATTCTCAACTCGTGAAGTCTACACATGCCTAATGCAATTGTATAAATACACAAGAAGGTTGTGCTACATGAAAATGGAGGGCATCCATTTCATTGCAACATATTCTCATCTATGACCTTACGTAGATCACCATAATACCTATCAAATATGAATGCAAACCTCTCATCTTTTACCAATTGTGCACCTAACGCCCAACAAAGATAGCCTCCTCTTCCAATCCTTATACTTAAGTATTCATTATCCCTTCGCGGATGATCAAAATTGTATGGAAAAGGAGCGGATGCTATTTTACGGGGCCACAATGTTTGCAAGTGATCAAGACGGAAACCCTCTTTAAAGACTTTCAGCACAAGTCTCACCTTCTGATTCTCCCCACATCTCCGATCGTCTTTATTCATTCCTAGGGCTTCATATATCTCAGCTTGCCCACCCTCGGCAATCTTGGCCCCAATCTCCAACTCATAGTGTCTCCGGAAAAATGGACCCCACTTAGGATGCTCCTTCAGCTTCTCAAACACCACTCTGTTCGGCACCTGCTCATTGCTCTCATCAGACTTTGCTGTTGCCGCAGTCACAGTAGTCCAGTGAGATGTCGATGACTCAACATCGAAGTCCAGTTGGTTTTCAAAATTGCTCCGCTGCTCACTTAATTCTGTGATGCGTGCTGAGTAGAAGAATGATGATGCAGCTTCAGCACCTGAAGGTAGAGTGCACAAACATTGACAAACCCCTGGTGTAAGAATTTCCGGGGTCACGACCTCCGCTTGACAGACCACTGGCGTAGGAATATTCGGGGTCACGACCTCCGCTTGACAGACCACTGGCGTGGGAATATTCGGGGTCACGGCGTCCGTTTGGTCTCGAAGACAGATTGACAGCATTCTCGACTTCATTTGCCCCTGCAAGCTCCAGAAAATGTTATCGATAGTCTCCAGATCGAGAAGTTGCAGCATCGACACAAAATGAAAACCCTCGGTGCCATTTACCGACAGAGTCGTGTAACCCTAGGTACCTCCACCGACAAACTTTGATCTAGACAGCTTACCATTGCTACTTAAAATCAACAGATTCTCAAAGAGTCTCCTTCACAATCCCAAAACAAACGTGACAAAGCGTTGGGAGTTCAAATCGTTCGAGTGTGACATTAAATGGTCTGAGGAATAGGATAGACCAACTCACCATGGAGGATGCTGTTGCGGAGTCACTCGGTGCTTGAATCTGCTGTGGATTGCAAAGGAAACGACTACGGTTCAGTTTCAGTGAGTCCTGGAAGACCGGACCCCCGCTTACGACCGTTTTCCAAACCTGCTTGGAGCAGATCGGCAAGAAATAGAACAGGCTCGATATCAGCAGATCTCCTTCTACGTAGTAATTGCGTGAAGGCGAAGAAGTCCAAAGTGTGTGCAGGCGAAGAACTCCGAAGTGAGGACGCCTGAGTAAGGGCTGGTGTGAAAAGTGAGGAGGGGTGAGTGTTAAGGACGGGTGGGAATGAAATATTAATGCTTTTGAATACTCACGGTACTTGAAGAGTGTACTATGAAGTAGCTTTGACTATGTTACTTCACTACTTTAAAAATCATAGTTAGTGTAACAAAACTAAGGTAGAGGGACCTATTCCCAATCGGGGACCAACAACCGATCCGTAGGTTATACAAATTATGTGAGCCAGGAGACTGATTGCCGATTGTTGATTGGTCAGAATGATGATTAGAAATCACTCTTGCTGTGATCGGTTACTAGAGAATCTACATATTAGTTATGGGTGGTTTTCAACTTTTCACTTAAAAAATTTGTAACAATTTCAATATTGGGAATAAATTCCATTTTTTTTTTTGCACTCAACAATAACCTTATGTTTGTATAGGGGAAAAATCCTCTTCAAATTATTAGCGTCAAAAACATATGCTAAAAACCTTAAGTGGTCGGTTATAGGCCCTTTTACCTTATGTGATATTTGAACCGTTTCTACAACTGGGTGCTTTCGAAGAATAGTTTTATTGAGTGTACAACAATCTATTATATGTGGAGATTGGTAGTCTTGTAAACTTTATAGGCAATTTTTATCAAAAGTACTACATATGTTGGACTAGTGAAACGGGACGTGTATTTCAATGCACGTCTTTGACACCTAAACAACCAAAGTCACCAATTTTACTATTATTTAGTTTTGGAAAGCCTAGATGAAGGTGTTAGAATTAAGTTTTGCCCTAAAATTGTTTCTAGGTGTTCCGTAGAGTACAAGGTTTATGTGGGACAAATTACAAAGTAAAACTCCATTTTTTGAGTTTTTGACATAAATTTTAGTTTTGAATTCTTGAGGGAGCAGAAAAACTTTCTATTCCAAACTTCTTTTTGAGGTTTTAAAAGAAATCTCTTCTTACATTAATCTCATACTTAGAATGATATCTAAATGACCCTAGTTGAAACATCTACTAATTCTCCAAGGGCAACAACAGATAAAGCAATTGCTAGTTTCAAAATCTTTCCTTGAACATGTGCTTAGTTATAATAGGAATTTTCAAACTATCAAACTATCAATTCAATGTATGAATGACAGTTGAGTTTAAGTCGAGCTAATTGTACCTATAGTTGGGTACCTCACTAAAATTGGATAAAACAACGAATGGTCGGCATTCTCAAATGGTTATAACATACTCAAATTAAGTCCAACTTGAGCATAAGAGGAGTTTTTTGACATACAAATGAGGAGTTTACAAGGTGGTATAAAGTCATAGTTTTATAGTTTGGAGCTCCCATAACACCAAAGGTATTAATATATAATCGGATATATTCATGTTATGGACTTTGGCATTTATGAAATAATATCATCAAATTTTAGTTGTGTCACATTCAAATAATCTATAACTCTATTGGAGAATCTACATTGAGATGGAAGTATTTGACAATCACACTTTCATTGGAGCTTTAACTCTTCATACCTTGAATATTGAAAAAGTACATTTTGGATGAAAAACTGCAACTTTGCAAAGCCATAACTTTTTCATTTATAATCCATTTTCAAAGAATTCAATTCTAGGAGATGAATCTTGAATTGAAGACTGATGTTTGTGGTAAAAATTTCAGACCCATTGAAAGTGTTATAAATTATGGCATGCATTTTAGTGCACCCCTACTTTTCTTTCGGGGTTTTGAAACTTGCTGCATATTTTGCCAATGCAAGCCAATGATTTGATCTTATTAAACTTTTCTTGAATTTTGTTGATGTGAGAGTAATCTCGGAATAAAGCCCAATACTTTCGGAGTTGGGAATTTTTTAATTTGAATCATATTGGTAGTATATTTTTAGTGATGTGATTATGTAGAAAAAATTATAATAATGCTTGCCATTTTTGAAGAGTTATAACTCATTCATCCACCCTCATATTTCACCTTAACATTTTCGGTTTACTAGAAGAAAAATGGAAAAAAGTAACGTCTAGAACTCTAGATAGACGAGACTTTCTCTCATTTTGGTTGTCACTTGTCTCAATTGACGATTTATGTAAACGTTAAATGGTTAAGTCACACTTCACAAATCTGTCACTTTAGATAGTGTATTTGCCTTTGTTTTGCTCACAAATAGTTACCCATAATTTTAAACGTCAACTTAGTGGTTGAGTACCAATTTAAGTCAATCTCTTGTAGTAAAAAGCTCAATGTTATCCAAGTTGTTTTATGACATTGCATGCATTTTAGTACAAGTTGTATAGCTTTGGACTACTTCTCCTAAGTTTGTCAAATTTTTACACTTTTCACCATTGCAACGCTATTACTTGAGTTGAGTGGACTTTCTGGTGAATCTTTCTTCTCTATAGGAGTGTTTTATAGATAAAGATGGACAACTTTGGAGCACTTGAGTTTTTATTGCAATAGGTTTGTTGGCAGCAATTCCAATTTCAAGTAAAAATGATGGACTTTAGAATATTTTTTTGAGTAACAATACAATAATTATGATCTCAGAATCTACAAGGCCTTAAGGGCATCAATATTCATGACATACAATGAAACTACCACAATATGGTGCAGTTAAAATCTATATATCTTATTTCATTTACATCTATTCTACCTATCATGAAAATGTGATTTTGGATCAAAATAGGTTGGACGGTTCATAAGTTAGCGTCCACACTTACATACCAAGTTACGCAAAAGGGGTTATTGAGTAAGTTCTATTGATTACTGGTATTGGTATATCAATCTTTTTTAGCATAACTACCTTAACCCAAAATATTCATAAATTTGTATGTTCTTGACCCGGTTTATTCAAATTTTGTTCGAAATACTTAGAATATTTTAGAATTTCTAGATCTACCCCATTTTGAATCATTTATATACAATTGAAAGTTTACACAATATATATCACGATTGTACAATACTTCTAGCATAATATGGAAGTTTGACATTGATTTGTACCAAAATAGGTCCTAGAGACATATATATTGACCAAAACTTTTATAACTTGATCTCAACTACCAAGCCTATATAGACAAGAACAAAATCAAGGTTTCAATTGGGGTCTTTGCAAAGATTGAGATCCTCTACACAATTGAGGTCCCATACTTTGGGCACATAAAGTCGGGCAGGGGCACTACGATTAAATTAGAATGATAAAAATATATTGCACTCTACACCAAGACCTTTACAATTAGAGAACTTAAAATTGACATTGAATGAAGCATCTCAAATCAAAGCACTTCACTTAAAGAATGATTACATCAAACAAACATTCCATACCAACAATAACTACGTACAAATGGTCAATATACTCTCATAGTATATACCTCACTACTCTACAAATAAAAGTCTTTAGCCTTTCACAAACTCAACACAAAGACATGCAATAAAGAGCAGACTTTAGTTCACTTTACTTTCTCTTAGACGAATGCAAATCCAAACTGAAGATATGGATGAATGAAGAGGGCCGCCTAGATTCTTCTAGAATCCAAAAATAATTTTCTTCTAGGGAACTCTAAAATAGAAAGATCATCTCCAAATTTAAAAAAAGATGAACTCCCACTCTCGTGCCTTCCACACATTAGTCCAAATCTTTCGAAACATTTCCATATCCCGGAGCTTGCATGTCAAATTGCCAGACGGCTGCACAACGATTCAAACCTTTCTCAGGTACATGAGACTGACCCGACTGGAACAAAGGAAACCACAGTTTCGAGAATTGAAACACACCATGCCTCAGTTACTCCCGTGCTTCTGTCTGCTTGTCAGGAACGTGACTCCATCCGATTCTTATGGCCACGTCTTGAACCTGAGATGTTGCTGCATAGTGACCTTCACTATGCAGCAACATTGATTAATTAGTTCAGCATTGATTAATTAGTTTGAAGCCTTTTTTTTGCCACATGGATCCCCTTGAGGGGATGCCACATGGGGTCATGAGTTATATTACATATATTCACATTTTACTCCATGAGGGGGACCCCAACCCCAGCCCTCTTGTACTTTCCATGGAAGGAAGCAGTTATAAACAAAAGGGGATAAATCTCCTCCCCCAAGACTCCCCACCCAAGACCCCCACCTCCACGACCCCAAGACCCCTGCTCCCAAGACCCCCACCCAAGACCCCTGCCCCAAGACCCCTGCCCCAAGACCCCAAGACCCCTGCTCCCAAGACCCCCACCCAAGACCCCCCGCCCCAAGACCCTCCAGCTGGACCCTCTTCTCCAAATTTTCTGGCATGAAATGAGGACCGCATTTCTGGAGCATAAGTGAGATTTGGGAGATAGCACGGCTAAAACTAGAATATAATTATGACCCATCCAAAAAAAAAAGTTAAGACCAAACGATGGATGAAGGAGCTCTAGCTCCTCAAAAATCATCCATTTTTTCACTTTCCTCATCATAGAAACATCATTGCAAATCCACTACAAAAGTCATATGGATGAAAAAACTTCCAACTACGAATATTTTGCGATGCATCTAAAGATCATAAGTATGTAAAAAAAAATCCATGCAAATCTATTTTTTATTTACATGATTGGATGGCAATGGTGTGAAATCCCAAAAACAGAAGTTGCCTTCACTAAAATGCATGCCACTTTTTAGAGATTTATTATATATGTCTGAAATACTTAACATACAAACTAGAATCAATTTTTGACCCAACCTAAGTAATCTCGCTCAAAAAGTTTACGCCCTTCATCCAAAATGTCGTTTTCGACATGAGGGACGTTTGAGGGGAAATCTTAAAAAACAAGGGCAACCACATCTACATTGAAAGAATAGCTTATTTGTGAGCACAAGATTGACACAAATTCATATACATCCTAGCTAGAAGTACTTTGGCTCTAGAGTGATATCAACAAAACGACAAATATCGCATTCAAATGGTAACTTGGTACAATTACAAATGTTCTAATTGATTTCACCAGCTAACTAATGTACATGGAAAAGACTTTAGCCCCGTACAACGTGTAATGATGGAACACATTTCACAAATTTAACAATAACAAAAGTAAATGAAAGACGATATGGAAGAAAGAGTAGAGGTATAAAGAAGAGGACAGACCAAGGCGAGACGATTCATCACAGATCTCCATCTAGGCATCCACTCCGAATCTATTCGGGACTCTCTTCTCTGCCATCTCCGCTCAACTGGGCAGGCGCACCAGTACCGACAGCAATGAGAAACATGCAATGCTTACTGGCACTCCTCCCTCCAAGTCAAGTGTAGCGACCCTAGTCACATACTTGCTTTGAGCGGAACTTTTACGCGAGATGGCGGATTCCACCAACTTGCCCGATCACCAATCTTGAATCACAAGAAGACATACGTGCCAAAACAAGATTTTGGACCACGCAACCATCAAGTGTCAATAGATACTTGACATTTGTCATGTGCTTGTTCGTATATCCTCGTCAAGAAACCAAGGTGACAAACTTCTTTTAGATCGACATGTCATTAAACTGATACTTTAATTAGTTGAGTATATATCTTGTTTATTGTCTTTTACATGTGTCAAGTATCTATTGTCATCAAGGTTGTCTTATGTAACATTGTCGAACATCAGCCAGACACGACATGTCAGACAGACATTCATCCTTTAATAGAATGTCCAATAGAATGTACGGAATATTCTTTTTCAGAAAATTTACCCTTGATATACTCCGTCCACGTTGCATCCCGCGTATGTGCCACATCGACTATACAACTCAGCAATACAATGAGTGACTTGATTGGAGTAACTCCGCCACGTAGGACTCAAACTCTTCCTCGACCGGCGGTCGCCCACGGGCAATCGACGGTCGCCTCCGTCGCCCCTAGAATTTGTCATGAGCTTAGTTACATTAATCCTCTCTCCAAGCAGAGCTCTCCTGCTCCATCAAAGTAATTCTAGGAATTCCTTGAGCCATCATTCTCTTGTATCGGTACTTGGTTGATCAATCTTCCCAGAGAAGGGCTTTACTAGAAAGAGTAGAGTTGGGTCGGATGTCTTCACCGTTCACAAATGACTCACACAAGTTAACAAAACAAGTTAACGACGTGATTCAATTATCCGGTCTTCTATACAATTTTTTCTTCCCATAGAATTTATGCATTTGATTGAACTGTTAATTGTTCACCGCTTATTCAATGTGTCACAAATAGTATCGCTCTTTACTCATTTATCAAACCAATGAATTGCCTTCATGTTCAATATCAATTGCTCTTGGACATTAACACCTAAACATCCCTAATGTTGTTATTACCACATTTTGGATGAAGGGCAAAAACTTTGAGGAGCCATAACTTATTCATGCAGATTTTGTTTCAGACAAAACCACATGGGTTGCGTCCCTCAAGAAGTCTTGTTTGTATGGTACAATATGCAAACTAATATAATCAAGTATGAACGAATGGCATGCATTTTAATAAAAATAGCTTTTGGTATTCAAACATTAGGCATGTTTTATTATTGCAAGCCAATTATGTGAAACCAAAATTAAGTTGTGATAAAAAACTTTTACATGGTCATGATCTTATGATGAAATCCAAGAACGTTGTAGACTTGTAGTTGAAGGAATCTTGATCCAAACACTTTAGGTATTAGATTTGCTATAATGTTTTCATAATGTAAGATGTGAATAATTTGATGATTTTTTGAAGAGCTATACCTTGTTCAGTGAGCGTTAGATTTCAACATTATTTTTGGGATGAATTCCGTCTCGAGTCTAGTCTGTGTGAGAATTTACACAGTCAAATGTGTGTGTGAGAATTTACACAGTCAAATGTGTGTGTGAGAATTTACACAGTCAAATTCCAAACTAAGAATTTTTTAACAGACATCTTAGTTTTAGGCCCAATTAGGGCAACATTTTTTTTTTTTTTTTTTTTTTTTTAAATTTTTTTTTTTAAATTTTTTTTTTCCAGGTTTTTTATATGTATATATTTTCTCGGAGACATGGTAATAATGATCCTAAATTTTTTATAGTATTCAAGTTCAAGCTCTTACCAATTTTACAAGGGCAACCATCAAATTTACAAGAGCATGATTCAAAGTTTGCTAATAAACTTGACAGATCAACTAAAACGTTACAATCTCACAAATGTTAAAGATTCAACGATTGAAATTTGACAAACTATTAGTACAAGTAGTCATTTTGAAGATTGTACGGTTGAAAATACCAAAAAAGTCAATTTTTTTGGATCATACATTCACTTGCACAAAGTGATTCAAAAATTTGCAATTTTTGGTTGTGAAGACTGAAAAACAAGCTTAGTCCATTGGGGGTTAAATAATTTCTTAAACTATGAGGAAAGAAGGAAAGACATATGTGAAAATTTCAAACTTAGAAGAGAAATGGTCTACTATGGAGTGTGTGCAAGGTAACGATTTCACCTTACTCTAAATCAATTCTCTATGAATTTTTATGAACTCTTGTGTAAAGTATATATAATTTGTTATAAACACCAATAAAGCATTTAAATAAATTACAAAATAAAAGTGTTTGTCTAAAACATTGTTGAAACTTTGTGTGATGAGGACAACTCACATTTACTTTCAAAAATTAATCTATCTGTAAAAGATTGTAGCAACATTAAAAACATCTATAGAAAGTACTTGAGCTCTAAAAGCATATGCGTGATATCAAAGAAGAAAACCAACAAACTTTGAGATCTTAGTACACAAGAGTTGTTTCACTAGTGTTATAGAAGCATATTAGGAACCGTAACAGTGAATGGCACATGTCACCATAGTGTTACAACACTAATCGTCAAACCATAATACTAATTGTGAGAGCATGCAAGCTTTCTTGGAAGTAGAGAAGTTTATTGGAAGTGTTGCAATTGGTGGCTTGAAGAAAAGACAAGGGACATTGATTGCAATGGCGGCCCAAAGTGACCACTAATCTTAAGAGAGATGAGAAACAATGTTATTGACCAAAAGTTACGCGTTAATCTCCATATAACACTATTTAACAACTATTGTAAACTAACCTAGTATTTGTACATCATATGGGCTAAGTTATGCACATGAAGAAGACTTTCGACCTCCACAACCTGTAATAAAGAACACATCAAACTAATTAGACTAATTACAGAAATTGAAAGACGATATGGAAGAAAGAGGAGGGGTGGGTCAGATGTCTTCACGGTTTACAAATAACTATATAGACAAACAAGTTAGCAAAATTTAAGGAAGTGAAACTAATTATTTAGAATTTTGTATATTTCCTTTTGAAGTTACTTCAAAAATGACCTACCAAATGTGAATTTGAAGTAATAACCTGAAAGATATTACAACAAAGCGAAACTAGACCGTACTAAAAGTTGATCATAAACTCAAATTCATCACATATAGTGATTTAGAGAAAATTAACAACCACATGTATAAACTCATTTATGTAAGTCTTCTCATATTTCAAGATGAAGAGAACTAACTACGTAGTACAGAAATCAACTCGAGATAACAACACAAATTAAATATTAACAAATGAATCCGATGTAAGCTACACCTGTAATTTTTCAACCTCATAACAAAAGTTGATCCATAATCCTCCACCTATCCATCTATCCATCTGTGACATGCACAAGAGAGATTGTGAGTTTTGTTTCACATTCAAACTCAATACTTCATAACCCATACTCTACTTCCCTAGTACTTTGACAATTAAGGTATTTATGACATGTTTTAAGACATAGAGAGATAAGTATGAAGTGGAGTTGGTTAACAAGATATGTAACCCCTGATTTTCACAAAGGATTCAAAATGAAGACTCTACTCTCTTCTTCAAAACAGATGTATTTCTACAACACTCATAATTTCATAGTATTAATCCATCAACCAGAAATCAGCAACTACGAATCAAGCTTAGGTTTTAAAGACTTTATACTATCTTCTACGCGCTTTTATCGATCAAATGATTTCTAATCATGATGGAGTAATCTGCATTAAAAGGTTGTGACCCTTTACAATTATTGTAGATCAATTTTCAATTAGTAAAAACTCAATGTCTATATTCAAGATCTACAAGAGAATTGTGCACGCTGGGAGAGAATCACTACATGGGAGATGATGAATAAGATTCATAAATTCATATCAAGGACCAAAACAAAGAATGCAATGCAAATTGTTGAGATTGCTACGATTGCTTGGAAAATTGTTAAGATACAAATGCAAAGAGCCCATATGTTTTGAATACGAGAAACTTACCCGGAAAATAAAAATCACGATTATTCCAGAATTCACAACGACCATGTTTATCATAATAACTAAGTAGAGCTTCCAAGTACTTGACAATCCGGGCAAATGAAGGTCTCTTTTGAGGATCTTGATGCCAACATCTCCTCAACAAATTGTTGTAAACATCAAAAGGATAACTCGGCAATGTTGGCCTTCCACCTCCCAAAACGATGTCATAGTTTTGCACATTCTCGCCTTCAAAAGGCATACGACCAGTTATGATTTCGTAACATGTCATTGCAAAACTATACACATCCGACTGTTGCGTAGTACATTGTGTAAATGTATCTTGATGCAATTTGCGATTCTTCAATGCAAGAAGAACCTCAGGAGCTCTCCAAAACCCTGTGCCCTCAATTCCGACTGAGGATTCAAAATCTGCTACTCCAAAACCTGCTAATCCACCATATATCTTTCGACGCTCTACCAAAACATTTGCAGCTTTCAAGTCATTGTGGAGGACTCCCAAATCATGAAGTCTACACATGCCTCTTGCAATAGATATAATACACCTATAAGTTTTTTGGAATGAAAATGGAGGACATCCATTCCTTCGCAACAAATTCTCATCTATCAGCTTACGTAGATCACCTTCATATCTATCAAATATGAATGCAAACCTCCCATCTTTTAGCAATTGTGCACCCAAAGCCCAACAAAGAGAGTCTCCTCCCTTCGTACTCGTAAAGTGTTCATGTTCCATCGAAATCCGCGGATGATCAATATTGTGTGGAAATGGAGCATATGCTATACCACGGGGGCACAATGTTTGCAGCTGATCCAGAGGAAAACCATCTTTGAAAGCTTTCACCACAAGACTCACATTCCCATTCGCCATACATCTCCAATCATCTTTATTCGTTCCGAGGGCTTCATATATCTCAGCCTGCCCTCCCTCCGCAATCTTGGCCCCAACCTCCAATTCATAAGGGTGTCTCCGGAAAAACGGACCCCACTCAAGATGCTCCTTCAGCTTCTCAAACACCACTCTGTTTTGCAATCTGTTGTGCACCTGCTCATTGCTCTCATCGGACTTCGTTGTTGCCCGAGTAGTCCAGTGAGATGTCGATGACTCAACATCGAAGTCCAATTGGTTACTAAACTTGCTCCGTTGCTCACTTAACTTTGCGATGCGTGCTGAGTAGAAGAATGATGATGCAGCTTCAGTACCCGAAGGTAGAGAGCACAAACAATGGCAAACCTCTGGTGTGAGAATTTCCGGGGTTACGGCCTCCGCTTGGCAGACCATTGGCGTGGGAATATTCGGGGTCACGGCGTCCGTTTGGTCTCCAGGAACGATTGACAGCATTCTCGACTTCATTTGCCCCTGCAAGCGCCAGAAAATGTTATCAATAGTCTCCAGAGAAGTCTGCAGCATCGCCACAAAATGAAAACCCTCGGTGCCATTTACCGACAGTGTCGTGTAACCCTAGGTACCTCCACCGACAGACTTTGTTCTAGACAGCTTACCATTGCTACTGAAAATCAACAGATTCTCAAAGAGGTTCCTTCACAATCCAAAAACAAACGTGACAAAGCGTTGGGAGTTCACATCGTTTGAGTGTGACTATCCATGGTTTGAGGAAAAGGATAGACCAACTCACCATGGAAGATGCTGTTTTGGAGTCTCTCGGGCTTGAATCTGCTCCGGATTGTAAAGGAAACGACTACGGATCAGTTTAAGTGAGTCCTTGAAGACCGGATCCCCGCTTGCGACCGTTTTCCCGAGCTTCTGGGAGTTGATCGGCAAGAGATAGAGCAGGTTTCGAAATCGGCGGATCTAGTAACTGTGTGAAGACGAAGAACTCCAAAGTGAGCGAAGACGAAGAACTCCAAAGTGAGCGAAGACGAAGAACTCCAAAGTGAGCGAAGACGAAGAACTCCACAGTGAGGAGGGGTGAGTGAGGACGTGTGAGACAAGACGGGTGTGAATGAAATGTTAGTGATCTGAATGCTCACTGTACTTAAAGAGTGTACTTTGTAGTAGCTTTGAGTATCCCGTGCCTTCACACACATTTTAGTGTTCCCATTAACTAATGGAATAGTGACACATGGCACAGATTTGATTGGCAAAAATAATTTTTATTTTAATTTGCTTGTCATCAAATCTGATTGGTGAGAGGCCTTTTCCTCTAGCATGTGATTGGTTAGAGGCCTTTTTGTTGTGGCATGTGTCCTAGGCTGGGGTGGGACGGCTACGCCCGGCCGAGCGGCGCGTACCAGGTTTTCTGTAGCACAGCGGCCTAGCGTGACGGACAGGGTTGGGCCTGCTCCTAAGGTTTTTAACACCTAAACGACACATAGTGAGAACCCTCATAGCCATTTCTCGACAGTGTGTCGTGTAACCCTACCTCCACCGACAAACTTTGATCTGTAAAACCTATTATTGCTAGCTACTCATGATCAATAACTTCATGATCAATAGTTTCTAAGGAGTCTCTGTTACAATTCAAAAGCAGACGTAGTAGTTCTCGTTTTGTTACAACACTAGTATAGTGAAGATAGCACTTAGTGATTTTACACTGTGATTATTGTTTCTATAACTTTGAGCTTTTGAAGAATTATGGTTTTATTGACCGTATCAAAATATATTCAACTTGAAGTTATGAAGTTGTAGACTTAGTCAGCACTTCTAGTTAAACAATAAAAAGCGCAACTAGTCATACCGTACCTGCACCTCACAACAGGTCTATAACAATTAACAAGTGCTAAATTTATCTATGCAATGACCTCTGGCACTGCTGTAATAATATGATCAGATTTTAGTTTTGCCACATCAAATTATCTCTATGCCCATTGTATTTCGATTAAAGGATTTACATTGGAATGGAAGTCTATGGCAATTATAGTTCTATTGAAGCTCTTAAACTTCAAAAATGTTCAAAAAGGACAATGTAGATGACAAGCTTAAACATTGAGAAGCCATAACTTCTTCACTGACAATCCGGTCTTTATAAAGTCACTTGGACTTGATCTCAAATCAAGTCTTGCTTATGTGGTAGAAATTGCAAAACCACTTGATGAAGTAAGAGATTATTGCATGCATTTCAATGAAGGTAGCTCTTGTTTTTGGGTTTCCCTGGTCAAAACCTTTGCCCTTAAATACCTAAATGATCTTGTTTAACATTTAAAAGAAAAAGCTGAATATTTCAAGTGTCTCAAACTTTTCATATGAGGGCCGTTTTTTATGAAATATGTTGGGTTTAAACCCATTTAAGTCTATTTTTATGATAGAGATTGCGAACTCATTCAAGGTAGTGTGCATTTTAGAGCACTTAGATTTTATATTAGGACTTTGAAACATGAGGCAGGTTTTGCTTCTGCAAGTCAATTAATATGATTTTCAAGCCTTTTCAGATATGAGAGGATAATAGATATAGCCCGAAAACTGTCTACTTGGAAGTGTTTTTATCGGATTCAATATCAAAGTGTTTTAGTGGTAGATAAATATTGATGTTCTCTTCTCTCAACAGTCTAAAAGAATACATTTCGTGAATTTTCATTCTCTTAGAGTACAATAGAATTGCTTCTACCAGAGTTTCCGAGAAGGGATTGGAGGAGCAAGTCAATGTTGTTGTAATCCACTCGTAGATGGTGCAATTGGAGATAGTATCAACTGAAGATTGAACCTCAACAATGTTATTATGTAACATCTCTTGTATCATTGTCTTCTTAGTTGTATTGATTGATGACGGAACGAAATTGTTGGCTAACTATCGTTTTTATGGTACGTCGGGTACAAATGTAGTGTTTGTCTTTGATCATAATGTTCTAACGTAGCTCTATGTATTCTCCTACCTGCATATTCTATTTCCTACAAGCACGGGTATATGTTCAACTCTTATCCTAAATTAAACAACTTTTTTCAACAATCCATATTGTACTTCGACCCTCTTACAGTCACATCGTGAGGGGAACTTGGGAAACCCTTTTATACAAAATCATATCCTTGGAGTGTGACATGTGCATCCTGGTTAGTCATAAATACAATACTCCTCTAAAGTCCAATTGTTAGGATATACCTGGAATGTGAAACTATGACAGGGGTTTGAGTGTATGTGATAAAACTTTGTTATTTTTACTCAAATTCTTAAAATCTCTATATATGAAAGAATTGGGTGTCTCTCCGGTGATTCTTCCTACCCACCACCCTACCACCCTACCTACTTACCTTCTTTTTATGTTTTTTGGACTTAAAAAGAAAAAACACAGGAGTATATAAAAATAACAAACATAATTATGGAAATGGGGGACATGTGCTAGTTTTTTAGAAGTACCATATAAAGAGCTTCCCCGTGGCCGACGGTAACCTTACTAGTGAAAAACAAATGAATAATAATAATTTAATTGTTGACACAAGTTCATATACATTTTAAAAGTACTTCGACTCTAGAGTAATATCAACAAAACAACAAAAATTGCATTTGAATAGTAACTTGGTACAATAACAAATGTTCGAATTCGATTCAAAAGGTATTAGCTAAATTATGTACATGAAAAAGATTTTAGCCCCCATAATTTGAAAAGACGAAACACATTTCACAAACTCCAAAGACCATTGTAGTTGAAGGGGTCTTGATCCAATCACTCTTGGTACTAGATCTGCAATGATGTTTCCATAATCTAAAATGTGAAAAAAGTGATGATTTTTGAAGAGCTATATCTTCTTCATTCACCATTAAGTTTCAAGCTTTATTTTTCGGGATGAATTCCATCTGGGGTCTAGTCTTAGGAGTACGAGTACAAATCTTGACTGAATCAATAACGTTTTGTAGACAAAGCATAGATTTGAGTGCAAAGGGTCAAATTCTCAACTAATTTTTATGGTTATTTTTTGGTTGTTTTCACCATTGCAGAGCTACTTTTTGAGCCCAAGAAAGTTTTTTATGAATTCTTTTAATACATGGGTAATATTAAGATGAAGGTGAACAACTTTTGAGCTCGTGATTCTTTCATTAGCATAGCTTTGTTGGTAGCATTCCATTTCAAAGTGAAAATACAAGATTTTGTATATTACTTTGCGTATTCATACGTTATGATCCCGCAATCTATTGAGGCCTCATGACTCAAACTTTGGTCCATAAGAAGGGAGGAGGGGTTGCAAAATATAAGGTAGACAATGCTAAATCCGTGCATCTCCTTAAACCGTCCACTCTATTTTCTTGCCTACTTTCTAGATTTTATGTAGAAGGATGTACCTCATGTGCACATGGAGCATGTGAACGGTTTTAGGTAATGTGATACATGTCACTTCAAAATTTCTTAATTATTTTTATAAGTGCTTCAAAAATATCACAAAATATGGAAACTTCTTCACTTTTTCATATTTGTAATTGAATAATATTGATCCACATATTCCAACTTTCCAATTGTAGAGTAGTCCTTAAATGCACGGATTTAGCATGGTCTACCTTATTGTTCGTTTGAATTTGCATCCTTTTACAACAGTATGCCCAATCACCTTGCTATATCTAGTCTTATATCACATTGTTATGGATAATCAAATTAAAGTACTTAGAGTATTTTTGGTTTTTTATATGCATGTATTATCTCGGAAATACGGTGATATTGATACTACTACCTAAATTTTGATAGAAACCAAGTTCAAGCTTATTCCTCATCTTGCAAGGGTAACCTTCAAAATTTATAAGGGCAACCTTCAAAATTACAAGAGAAAATCTCAGATATGGTAAAGATCCAACACTTTAGACTTGACACACTCTTAGTACAAGTAGTCATTTTGAAGACCATACTGTTGAAAATATCAAAAATGTAAAAAATATTGGATCATACCTTAACTTGTACAAAATGATTCAAAAATTGCAATTTTCGGTTGTGAAGCCTCAAAAACAAGCTTGGTTCGTGAAAGGTTTAATAAATTGTTGAACTATGAAGTAAGAAGGAAATTCATATGCGGATATTTCAAAATTAAAACAAAAATGGTCTACTGTAGGTGCTGTACAAGATAAACATTTAAGCTTACCCTAAATTATCTTCAATCAACTTTTCTTTAAAACTTTTGATAAACTCTTGTGGATACTATATTTAATTTATCATAAACACCACTAAATACATTTTTATATGTTTGACACTCTTTTGTCACAACATCTTGTTTGATGAGAAACACTAAATAGAAGTTTTTGTCTAAATCTTCATTGAAAATTTCTTCAATATAGACAACTTACATCTACTTTCAAAAATTCATTCATTTGTGACCATAGGATTCACACAACATCACACACATCTCATCTGTAGGAACTACTTAACCCCTAAACGTCCCTAGTGTCGAAAAACGACATTTTGGATGAAGGGCAGAAACTTTGAAGAGCCATAACTTCTTCATCCAAACTCCGTTTTTGACGAAATCACTTGGGTTAGATCACAAATCAAGTCTAGTTTATGTGGTAAAAATTGCGGACTCATAAAATAAAGTATGAGTAAATGGCATGGACTTTAGTGAAGGCAGCTTTTGTTTTTGGGTTTTCAAACATTTGGCATGTTTTACCATTGCAAGCCAATTATGTGAAATCTAAAATAGTTTTTCAAGAATTTTTTTTCATAGGTTTGATATTTAGATGCATCCCAACAACTTTGTAGTTGGGAGTTTTTTGATCTAGATAACTTTGGTATTGGCTTTGCAATGATCTTTCTACGATTAAAAAAGTGAAAAAATGGATGATTTTTGAAGAGCTAGATCTCCTTCATCCACCGTTAGATTTTGACTTTGTTTTTTGAATGGATTCCAATTATAGTCTATTTTTAGTGGTAGAAACCTTGACCCAATCAAGGATATATTGAAGAAGAGGCATGGATTTGAGTGCGAGGGGTCTAGTTTTGGACTATTTTTCCTTTGTAAAATTTTTGGCAGTTTTCACGACTACAAGGCTACTATTTGAGCCAAGATTTTTTTTCTTCATGAATTTTTTTGTACGAGAGTGTCATTGAGATGAAAATGAACAACTTTCTAGTTGCTGAATTTTTTATTGCAAATTTCATGTTGGTAGTATTTTCACTTCAAAGTGGAATTGATGGTATTTTGTAGCGTGTTTTCTGCACTAATATGTTATGATCTCGCAATCTATGAGGTCCCATGAGTCAAGTTTTGGTCCACGTAATCTACTACAAGTCTATTACAAGTTTGTACGGTTGAGATCTGAATAGCTGATCTTTATTTTCATCTATATCACTTTTTTTGAAAATGAGTTTTTGGCTAAAAATACCCCAAGGACATTTAGGGGTTAAACTCTAATAGCAAATGCGTGATATCAAACAAGAAAAAACAATAAACTTTGAAACTCAGAATGCTAGAGTTGTTACCTAGTGTTACACAAGCTTGTTGCAAATCGTAACACTAAACGTCACACGTCACCATAATTAGTGTTACAACACTAATCGTCAAACTACACTAATTAGTAACACTACACTAATCGTCAAACCATAAGAAGGATTTTGTTCTACGGCCCAAAGTGAACACCAATCTTTGTGAGGGTTCAAAAACAATCTTATTGACCAAAAGTTACCCGTTACACTAATCTCCCCCTAACAGTAATTAACAACTCTTTTGTAAAATCTTGATATTTCACATGCTAAATTATGCACATGAAGAAGACTTCACCCTCCACAACCGGTAATGAAAAACACATCAAACTAATTAGACAAATGCGAATATGATTGAAAGACGATATGGATCGAATAGGAGGGTGGGTAGACATAACTCTATGCACCAACTTGATGAAGTGAAATAAAATATTCAGTATTTTAAATACTTGTTGAAGAGAAATGAATTATTCAGTATTCTATATACTTGCTTTTGAAGTTACTTCAAAAATGACCTATGAGTGTGAATTTGAAGTAATGACTTGAAAGATGTCAAAACAAAGCTAAAGTAGAACATACTACAAGTGGATCATGAATTCAAATTCATCAAATATGATGAATTTAGAGAAAATTCAGAACCACATGTACAAAATCATTACAGAAGTCTTCTTATATTTCAAGATGAAGAGAACTGACTACTTAGTACAGAAATCAAGCAGAGATAAAAATAGGAAGGAAATAGTAACAAATGAATCCGATGTAAGCCACACCCGTAATTTTTTAATCTCATAATAGAAGTTGAATGATCCATAATGCTCCAACTATCCATCTGTGACAAGCACAAGAGGTATCATTAGTTTTGACTTCAGATTCAAACCCTAAACTTCATGACCCATATTCTAGTCCCCTAGTGCAGAATTCTTTTACAATTACGGTTTCTGTGACATGTTTTAAGATTTAGAGAGATAAGCATGAAGTGGAGTTGGCTAAGCGTACATGCAACCCATGGTTCTCTGAAATGTTCAAAGTGAAGACTCGCCTCAATTCTCAGAAACAGAAGTGTTTCTACAATGCTCATAATTTCATAGTATTAACCCATCAGCGAGAAAATTAGCAACTACGAATCAAGTTCAAGTTTTAAGGACTTTATACTTGATCAGATGATTTCTATCTAATCATAATGGAGGGAACTTGGGTTAAAGAGGTTGTGGCCCTTTACATTATTTTGAAGATCAACTTCCAATTAATAAAAACACAATGCATATAATCAAAACTAAGTAGAGAATTGTGCACATTGGGAGAGAATTACTACATGGGAGATGATGAACAAGATTCATAAATTCATATCAAGGACCAAAACAAAGAATTTTATTGCTTGGAAAATTGTTAAAATACAAATGCAAAAAGCCCATATGTTTTGAATTCAAGAAACTCACCTTGAAAGTAATCTTTCTACCTTTTGCGGTGGTAACAATATGGTGAATATTGGTATTGACTATACCTATCTCTCAAATGAAGGCCGTTGAGGTCGTTGACAATCTCTACAAATGAAGGTCTTTGTTGAGGATCTTGATGCCAACATCTCCTTACCAAATCATTGTATCTCGCGTAAGGATAACTCGGCAATATTGGCCTTTCACCCCTCAAAATGATGTCATAGTTTTGCACATTCTCGCCTTCAAAAGGAATACGACCGGTAATGATTTCATAACATGTCATTGCAAAACTATATACATCCGATTGTTGCGTAGTACATTGTGTAAATGTCTCTTGATGCAAGTTGCGATTCTTCAATGCAAGAAGAACCTCAGGAGCTCTCCAAAACCCTGTGCCCACGATTCCCACTGAGGATTCAAAATCTGCTACTCCAAAACCTGCTAATCCACCATATATCTTTGGACGCTCTACCAAAACATTTGCAGCTTTCAAGTCATTGTGGAGGGCTCCCATCCCATGAAGTCTAAACATGCCTCTTGCAATTGACAAAATACACCTATGGGTTTCGCTAGATGAAAATGGAGGGCATCCATTCCTTTGCAACATATTCTCATCTATGTGCTTACGTAGATCACCTTCATACCTGTCAAATATGAATGCGAACCTCCCATCTTTTAGCAATTGTGCACCCAAAGCCCAGCAAATAGGGCCTCGTCCAATATTGTCTGGAAATGGAGCGTATGCTAGACCAAGGGGGCACAATGTTTGCAGCTGATCGAGAGGAAAACCATCTTTGAAAACTTTCACCGCAAGACACACATCCCATTCCCCCCCAGGACCGGATTCCCGATACGTCTCCGATCGTCTTTATTCTTTCCGAGGGCTCCATATATCTCAGCCTGCCCTCCCTCCGCAATCTTGGGCCCAATCTCCAACTCGTAAGGGTGTCTCCGAAAAAATGGACCCCACACAGGATGCTCCTTCAGCTTCTCAAACACCACTCTGTTTTGCAATCTGTTGTGCACCTGCTCATTGCTCTCATCGGACTTCGCCGTTGCCGCAGTCACAGTAGTCCAGTGAGATGTCGATGACTCAACATCGAAGTCCAATTGGTTACCAAACTTGCTCCGCTGCTTACGTAACCCTTCGATGCGTGTTGAGTAGAAGAATGATGATGCAGCTTCAGCACCCGAAGGTCGACGGCACAAACAATGGCAAATCTCTGGTGTGAGAATTTTCGGGGTCACAGCCTTTGCTTGGCAGACCATTGGCGTGGGAATATTCGGGGTCACAGCGTCCGTTTGGTCTCGAAGACAGATTGACAGCATACTCGACGTCTTTTGCCCCTGCAAGCGCCCAGAAAATGTTATCGATAGTCTCCAGAGAAGTCTGCAGCATCGCCACAAAATGAAAACCCTCGGTGCCACTTACCGACAGTGTCGTGTAACCCTAGGTACCTCCACCGACAAAATATGATCTAGAAAGCTTACCATTACTACTAAAAATCAACAGATTCTCAAAGAGTCTCTTCACAATCCAAAAACGGAAGTTACAAAGCGTAGGAGTTTTCAATCGTTTGAGTGTGACTTTACATTGTCTGAGGAATCGGATAGACCAACTCACCATGGAAGATGCTGTTGCTGAGTCACTCGGTGCTTGAATCTGCTGTAGATTGCAAAGGAAACGACTACGGTTCAGTTTAAGTGAGTCCTCGAAGACCGGACCCCCGCTTGCGACCGTTTTTCCGACCTGCTTGGCGTAGATCGGCAAGAGATAGGGCAGGTTTCGAAATCAGCGGATCTCCCTCTACGGCCGAAGAACTCCAAAGTGTGTGGAGACAAAGAACTCCGAAGTGTGCGAAGACGAAGAACTCCAAACTGTGTGAAAGACTAAGAACCTTAAAGTGAGGACGGGTGAGTACGGACGGGTGTGAATTTAATGTTTGTTGGTGAAGATAGGATTTCACGACATCTGAACAACCTGCCATTGCTAGCTACCCATGACCAATAGCATAGCTTCTGACGAGTCTCCGTTACAATTCAAGAGCAATCATGACAATGCGTTGGGAGCTTAGATCGCAACAAGTATAGATGACTTCAGACAAACTGAGGAACAGGATGGACCAACTCACAAAGATGCTGCAGGGGAATGCGAATGAGAACCGCTAAGGTTGAGTGGTAACTTAGTCGTCCAGGAGTAGATCCCAGCTAGCGACACCTTCTCCGAGATAATTGCCAACAGCTACAGCAGACCTCCAATCCAGAGTTCCTGTCAGTAATACATTCGTAATAACTTCGTGAAGACGGAGAGCCCTAAACTGAGGACGGTGTGTGAATGAAGTATACTTTTGACAACCACTGCCTTATGGAATCGAATACTGATGGTACGTGAGGAGTGTACTACTTCTCGTTTTGTTGCAACACTACTACAGTGAAGATTGCACTTAGTGTTTTCACACTGTGATTAGCATTTCTATGACTTTGTGCTTTTGAAGAATGATTTTATTAAGTGTACCAAAATCTATTCTACTTGAAGTTAGTAGGTAGTCTGTAAACTTAATCAACACTTCTAGATATACAATAAAAAGCGTAACTAGTCATACCGTACCTGCACCTCACACAGCATGTTGTAACAAATGATTAGCTTTATTCATGTAACGACCTCTGGCATAATAATATGATCAGATTTCAGGTGTGCCACATCCCAATTATTTCTATGTCTACTGTATATCGATCGGAGGATTTCCATTGGGATGGGAGTCTATGGCAATCTGTCATAATTCTATTGAAGCTCTTAAACTTCCAAATTGTCCAAAAATGACAAAATAGATGACAAGCTTAACTTTGACAAGCCACAACTTCTTTATTGACAATCCGGTCTGGATGAAATCACTTGGACTTCATCTCAAATCAAGTCTTGTTTGTGTGGTAGAAATTGGAGAGCTACTTAATGAAGTATGAGATTATTGCATGCATTTCAATGAAGGTGGCTCTTGTTTTTGGGATTCCATGGTCAAAAAGTTTGCCCTTAAACACCTAAATGTTGTTTTTTAACATTTTAAAAGAAAAGCTGAATATTTCAAGTGTCACAACTTTATGTGAGGGTCGTTTTTGATGACATTTGTTGGGTTTAAACCCATTCAAGTCTATATTATGGTAGAAATTGCGAACTCTTTCAAAGTAGAGTGCATTTTGGTGCACTTAGATTTTATAGTAGGATTTTGAAACATGGGGCATGTTTTGCCATTGCAAGTCAATTTATTGGATCACATGTGATTTTCATGTCCTTTCAAATATGAGATGGATATTAGAATATAGCTGACGACGGACAGCTTTCCACTTGGAAGTATTTTTATCGAATTCATTAAGGTGGTAGATAGATAGTCATGTACTCTTCTCTTAACACTGTAATAGAATACGTTTTTGTGAGTTTTCATTCTCTATGAGCCAATCAGAGAGTGCGAAAAAGCTAACAGGCCCTCGCTATGTACATCGCATGAAGAGTTTTAAAGACTTTGAAGCGTTTCCACAAGTGGTATTTTATTGTTATTATAAGATTTTATTAGATCCTAATAATATAAGAAGGAGTCGTAGGGACAAGGAATATGGTACATGAAAATGGAGCAAATAAGAAGTGAATGGGAGATCAAGGAATTATGTGAGGGGCACTACGAACCGGTAACAAAAGATAGAAATTGGGATGGAGGATGGTAACGATGAACAAGTAATGAGAACTAGGGTCAAATTATGGAAACTAAGAAGCGGATTTGGGGTATGAGAAATGGGGAATGAATGATGGAAACTAAGAAGGAGATGGAGAACCGGAAACATAAGATGGGAACCGGGAACGGGAGTTTGGAGATAGGGAACCATTAACAAAAAATTACATAATGGAACATGCTTTAAATCTTAAAAAGCACATGGAATCAAAAAGAGGGAAACACATGACATACTATAAATCTTGAAAAACAGGGAGACCATCAACAAGGGAAGCGAGGAGAGATGGTAGTTTTTGAAGAGTACCAAATAAAGAGCTTACGCACTTGAAAAAGGGACAAATGAATCAAATATTCTTATTTTTTGTGTGTCCGGAAGACACCTGTATCTCTGTATTTAGAAGAATACAATTGGTTTGTCTGTCTGTCTTTTGCAATCCATACATGCACAATGATGGTCATAGACTCATAATCAATATCATTTAATCATAGTTATCATTATTCGGACACGTATTCACGACATGAAGAGTTTGAAAGATTTTGAAGATTTTCCATAAGTGGTGTTTAATTGTTATTAAGAGCTGAATAGATCTCAATATTATAATAAGGAGTCAAAGAAACAAGGAATATGGATAATGAAAATAAGCGCAAAGAAGGATTCAACACGAGATCAAGGGAACATCTGGAGGAGAACTAGGAACCGGGAATGAGAATAGACACTAAGAACGAGGAATGGGGAATGGAAACTAGGAACAAATAGTAGGAACCAAGAACGAATGATGGAAACTACAAATGAATGATGAAAATTAGGAACGAATGATGGAAACTAAGAAGGGGAGTTGTGGGACAGGAACGGGGAACAAAGGATGGGCACAAGAAACATGACTTTGGAGATAGGGAACGACTAACAAAAAAATGGAGAATGGGAAATGAAAACAGAAGACTGGAGTCTAGGAACAAGGGAACAAATGACATGCTATGAATCTTACAAAACATCAGAAACCGAAGAAATGGAACGGAGGACATGCTATAAATCTTAAAAAACAAGCGGACCATCAAAGAGGGAACTTGGATAGGGGGTAGCATTTGAAGCACACTTGTAAGGAGCTCATCCATCAAGACAAGGAGGATCTTACTCACAAATTAATCATTCTATTTTATTTTTATATTTTTTCGTGTGCAGAGGACACAGATTTATTAGAGCGCCATTGTGATTTGACAAGGTAACTAGAGTTCACATTTCCTCATTATGGTTTCATCTAGCATGATTTTTTGGAACAATTAGCGGCCACAATTATGTTGAGACATTGCAGGTGCACAATATCCTTTGATTTACAAACCATCCTTATATATTTTAATTTGAAGAAATGTGCAGTTGAAAATGATTATTATTGAGACTTGATGATTCAATGACAGGTTCAAAGATTTGGTTCAACAATCCGTCTAGGATTTAAGCGATACATTTCTATCGAAGTGCATGTGGAGTAAGAGATTCATTAGCATGTCTTATTTTTTTCTCGACTTTCGTGCAAGGTGCTGACTGTTGCATTTGATTTGTACTCTTGTTGTTGTATTGTTCAATCTTGTATTATAGAAGAGTGAAAAAAAAGGGGGAAAACATTGGTTTGCACCTCCTCGAGTCCATAGAGTGGAAAATTGCAGAACTTTTTGAGGTTGTAATCCACAAAAAGAGCTTTAAGAGGTAAGAATAAAAATCAGTAGAAATTGATACAACAGAAATTGATACAACGGTTCTAAACTACCTCACACTAAGCTCTACGGAGCTAACAAGTGATTGGGTTTCCTCAGTAGTAAGTATAGTGGTGCTTGAGGTTCCCAACTCCAAGATAGTGTCCATGGACTTGAGCACTTGTTGACTAGAATGATGTTCAACTTCTCCTATGTCTAGATCACCCTGCAACATGGCTACTACATGGGCCATGGTTGGTCTTCTCTCAACTGCCATTTGTATACATAGTAAAGCCACATTGATGACATCCTCCACTTGAACCTCCTCTTCACTTTGTAGTACAAGTGTAGGATCGACAAGATCCAAGAGTTTGCCTTCATTGTAACAACTCCATGCCTACATTGCACAAGTTATGAAATTAGCTATAATTTTGTTGAGCGCAAGGTTTAGGAGTGTTACGAAACAAATCTCATTCTTGTTTTTGTTGTCTCAAAAAAATCATCATGATTCACTAAAGCAATTCCTCAAGGTTTACACCTCAAAGTTGGCAATTCAAAGAATAACTTAGTTTGAGGCAATAAGAAAATGTAGATGTATTTCTAACTTTTACAATCTAATACTATGTGAATATATTTTATCTTTGAGCACACACACATTTATGTACCTTCATATTTACGTACATGTGTGATCTTTTCAATATCACTATCTTGAGAAATTTCAAAAATATTGAACAATGAAACTTACCCATTCAGCTAAATATGCTTTGTTTGGAGTGTAGCTTAGATCAATATTTCTTCTACCACTAACAACCTCCAGAACCAATACTCCAAAGCTGAAAACATCAACCTTCTCCCTCACTTGTCCAAAAGTTGCATACTCAGGTGCCATGTAGCCTCTGGAAAAAAAAGACATTTAAGCTAAGTTTGTGTTTTTGAAAGCTAAACTATAAAAAATGGGATATACCTCCAAGTGGAAGTAAACTAAAGTGCATTTGATAAGTCATGTATAAACATATGAAAGCATGATTGAGTACATTGTACCCTAAGGATCACATTGGTTATTTACAACTATCTAGAAAAGAATTGCAAACAAGATGTAAACTTACTTGGTTCCCGCAACATGAATAGTCATGATATGGGTCTCCTCGTCTGGAAACAACATTGCTAAACCAAAGTCTGCAATTTTTGCTTGTGCATTCTTATCAAGTAAAATATTGCTCGCTTTTATGTCTCGATGAATAATCTTTGGTTCAACAAGAGCATGGAGATAATGTAGGCCTTGGGCAACTCCTAAACAAATGTTCAATCGAGTAGGCCAATCTAAGATTTGATTTCCTTTACGATCTGTTCACACAACAATACATTATAGTACCATAGGTCAAAAAAATTGCATCTAAAATCATAATTATGTCCAAAATGGCATTTGAATATCAACTCAACACACATTTCAAAATTTAGAAAGAGAAAACCAAATACATTTTGTTACAACTTACCAAAGAGAACATCGGCTAAATCATATTTCTCCATATACTCATAAACCAATAGCCTTTGACTTCCTCGCAAACAACATCCTTTTAGCTTCACCAAGTTTCGATGTTTTGCGCTAGTAAGGAGAACAACTTCATTCAAGAAATCATCCATACTTTGTTGTGTTGTAGTATGAAGTTGTTTGATTGCAACTGTACTACCATCCAATAGTTTACCCTGCAAGATTTACAAAAAACAATTCAAGTTGAAACTTTAGACCTCTTCTTTTTCTACTAGTGAGTATTCTTTTTTATTCTATTTTACTAAGTTAAAAAAGAATATGGGTAAGTAATATGTGGTATGGATAGACTTCTTAAGGATATGAATACAATAAGAACATCATACTTCATTTGCCATTGACATGATTAGAATGTCTACTTATTCTACCCTGGATGATATGTACACAAGGTATATCATCAATGATATATACAAAAATATTACTTAGATGACCTCACAATGAGACAAAAGTGTCAAAGATGATAAATACCAACATAAATATAATTACCGAATAAAATATTGACAAAGCTATTGATTGAAACAAAAAGGACTTTATTTACCTTATAAACTGCACCAAATGCTCCTTGACCCAATTTCAAGTCCACATGAAAATTTCGAGTGCTTTTTGCCAATTCACCATAAGCAAATAATGTTGGCTTCAATTCATATTCAGCAAATCCTGATTAAAAATCAAATAATCATCACCAAGTTAGTGCAAATGTGTCATAAATTGATAGTATAAAAAAACAAAAACAAACTCATAGTATGAGTGTAACACTCCACTCACAATGCTCTAATAAAATATTTCTAAGAATACATCCTTTTAGATTATCTCATCATCCATGAAGCACAACTAACAATTTGGCATGTTTACAAGAAATCACCAAAATTAAATATGAGAAATATTGAGGTTTTGAGTACATACTTTCATGGACGGCAAGCAAAAGCTTGCGTTTTTCTCTTCTATTTTTGAGAATAAATATGGCAGCTATAAAAATGACTAATGACACAAGGGCTCCACTTAAGGTTGTCGCTAGAATAATTACGAGAGTAATTGATCTTTTTGGCACATTGGCTGGAACTGCAAGAAAACCAATAAAAAAATGTAGTAGGAAGTTAAGTTAAGTGTACAATAACTTTCAAAATTGATTAGTAGATTTGACTTTTTGATGTATATCTCACTACCACATTAGCATGTCAAAAAAATTCAAAATGAGGTTGCAAGCTTACTCCAATCTAAACCACGCTTGAAGTTCTATAAGAGGTCCATTGTATGTGACATTAGTGATGTTATTATATCGGAAGCTCAAAATATAAATATTTTTCGGAAGCTCATAATAAAAGGCATAGATAATATCAATGTCAATAGTTCCATTGATACTATTATTATTTAAAACCCTGCAAGACCAACAAACCACTCGTCAATCCTCTAATATTTTGTGAACCATAACAAGAAGAGATTGGACCTTATGGTAGAAAACTTACAAGGTCCCAAGATATGGCATGCCAAACAACCAAGATGTATTAAATTCACCTATCAAGTTAACTCCGCTTAACCCCCTGCGTACACAAATATGCTTGAGAAGTAATATCAAGTAGCTTAGGTTACATCAATATGAATGCAAAACAACTGACCTATTTTGATTGAGAAATGATGAGAAAGAGGAGAAAGTAATTATGATGTAAGTTTTTATAATATTTTTAAAGTAAAATACTTACAACATTATCAAAGACTTGTGGCTCGTCACCCATTGTGGAAAAGGGGCAGGATTGAAAGAATTCCAGCTCAAATCTCTGCACATCAAAAATGTAACCTTTAATCATTAGTTCCATAGGATTCTAAACCCCATCTCAAACTTTGAAGGTATAAAACAATTTCTATTGAAAAACTAAATATTTGAAATAGTGGATTTTATAATAAAAAGTAATTAAGGGAACAAAAGTATGTAGCCAAATAGTTAAGATTTGGCATAAATACATTAATCATGTCAAGATGACACATGCTCTATCGCTAATTTAACGAATTTGAGGTTTAAAATTTAAAAGTAATGTACATTTCCTTCACAAAATCACATAATTGTTCCTTATTTGTATTTGCCATGAATACTTTACAACTTGAAACCAAAAAATTCTTTACTATCAGGGGTAGGACTAATAGAAACGATGTTCTTGCAATTTGACACCTTGTCCATTATGACACTAATGGTTATACTTATCGTGGTTCAGTGAGGTTGAATCATTTGGGATAGTAGTAATCATAGTGAACAAGTCATGAGGGACACCATTTTCAATTGGTAACTAAAACCTACATTATATAAAGTGATGCAACATGCTTACAACGTTTCGAGTTTATAGCAGCTAGAACTCAAGTCCGGTATGGAGCCATTGAAGTTGTTGTAGGAAAGGTCCAGAGATCGAAAGAAGGGCATGCCAGTGGAGTTAAACATTCCAGCAGAAACCTCCCCACTTAAGAAATTATAACTCACATTCCTGTAAATGAAAACCGAACTCATGTATATCAAAAGTATTTAGAAATCACTAAACAAAGCTAAATAAGCATTTAGCTTGTCATAAGGCAGAAATGTTGAACGACAACCATTTCTACCAATTTTTTGGAATTTCCACTTACAATGACTTGAGGTGGATTGCCTTGGTTAAGTTGCAAAATTGCCCTGTAAATTGATTATCTGCCAAATCCCTGCAAGTAAGTCAACAAGGTGCGTGTTTATAATTCCAAATACTACGTCCAAACCATTTTGTCAAACGCTCCAAAAAATTCTATGATTGGCCTTAGAGACAATGACCTCAAAACTAAACCTCAAAAAAGCCTCTACCAACATATTATGATTAACCCTTAAGGTTGCTGACCTCAAAACTAAACTTCAAAAAGGCTGTACTAGAACCTTTGATCCTTAAACAAGATAATAAGAAGCTCAGTACTATACTAAATTACAAACTCAAGCAAAAGAGTGGTCTAAATACACTCATTCAAAACACCCTAAGTATATTGAAGTAAGTTGCATGTTTAGTGTTGCTATGCTATAAGATTAGGGTTGCTATAACTTCTTACTTTTGATGGTTTTTTTGTATTGAGCAGACAATCACCTATCATACTACTTAAAGATGGACAATCTTGTAAACATGGTTGATGGCTTTTTTGTCTTGATTCATAATAAAAAGTTTGAACTATCAATTAGTGTAATTAGCACTCAACATACATTTAGTGTAACAATTAGAATCATATATTAGATAGAAAAGGGTTAAAGCGGAAGCTCTAAACTCACACAGTTTCAAGTGGAGAGGCATCAAGAGACGGCGGATTCAACCAATTGTTGTAGGTGACATCCGTGTCGTCAATGGTGCCATTGAAGGCATTCTGTGACAATTTGAGAGTGCGTATGTAAGTTGCTTGTTGCCCACTTGGCCTGAACTCCCCTGTAAACGCATTGTTGCTAAGATCTCTGCTTATTCCAAATACAAATAGTAGGAGACTAAGTACATTAAATAAAAATAAAAAACAAAAATATTAAGTAAAATTTTCTTCACGAGTAAAATGCAAGAAAGAGTAATAAAATCAACGACTATGGAAGCCTGCACGAGCAATCCGAAGGGCATTATAATTCTAAAAACTCATACTTGAATCAAATGAAAACATTTGACAAATTAGAAAATCTGTTTATCCTAAACTCACAAGTATTCCAAATCTCTGTATAAACACAACCATGGAAACTCTCCTTTGAAGTAATTGCCGCTCAGATCCCTGAAACTCAACAATCCTTAGAAGTTATGCATAAGAATAAGTTTCACATAAGTATGTAAGTGATGGTTGAGCACAACATTCTATAGCTGGTTGTAGACTTGTAGGTGAATCAATATGCTAATAAATACAGGCAATATAATTATTAAGCACTACAACGAACAAGTAGTGGAGGAAAAAGATTTTGCCAGTTCAATGACCACTTTTGTTCATCTTCTCAAACGTAGATTAATTGTCAAAGTAATTGAAAATCGTAGTGGATAGAGTTTCAATATAAGTTACTGGGGTGAGATGCAACTTCAATAATCAAGGGGGCTTACAGTATTTTAATAGGAGCATCCACAAAGTTGAGCACATGGCCAGTTAGACCTCGGTTTCCTGTTAAGATCCTGCAAGAAAATAGCAATGAATAAAATTTTGGAAACAAACTTTCTATTTTGGAAGCATAAACAACCTTCCATTGCAGTGGAATACTCACAAGAGAGATAGAGAATCCATGGTGTTCAAGGCAATGGTGTTATTCGGGTATCTGCCTCTTATCGATGCATCATTCAGCACCCTGCTCAATTCCCCCACAAAACTACAGCATCACCTTCACTGTAAAATTGGTGCTCTATCACAAGAAAATGGCACTATGAAAAGAAAGATGATGAATCACATAGTAGCAAGCAGATTCAAACATAGAAAAAAGCCCTAAAACCTTCATCAGGAAATTGCTAGCATGGTAGAAAAGAGAGAATAATGTTGCTCACAGGCCAATGATTTGAGCATTGGAGGCAGTTTCGTTGATCTTTTGTCGTGCACAAACGAGACCACGCCATTGTTGTCCATAGCAAGGGTCCGTGTTGTTCACAAATCCATAGTTTGCATAGTATCGGTAATCGAAAGTCTTCCAACCTGCAAGATTAGTCTCCGTGTCTGGAGTACTCTGGTTCCATGCGAACCAAAACATCCGCAATGCATACACTGCCACCACCACCAACACATTCTCAATACTCCTTTCAATTCCAACACAGACGGATACTACAAAAGCACTGCGGAGGGTGAAACAGTACTACCACGGTGCCCTAATTTTCAATCTCGTTGAACAACTATCCCAATCAAGCACTAGTGCAATTAAAGATATGGTTGAAACTGTGTGAGTGAGTCGATAGCAACTCTCCAGAAAAGCGTGGAAGAGGCTTACACTCGTATGTTTTCATGAAGACCACGGTTGATTCCTGAGCATGAACCGGCTGGCTCAGAAGCTGCAGCAGGACGATCAGAAGTGTACAAACTCCTGCTCGAGCCGAAACATCGCCGACCTCACCCATTGTAGCCGACTTTCACTGTCTAGATGTGGCTACGGTGCTAAATTGGTAGTTCTGAGTGCAATCAGCAAGCGGCAAACTAGCCAGCAAGCATGAAGATATCATATCTAGTACTTGTGCAATAGAGAATCATCGGTTACGGTGTCTCTATGAAGCTTGTGTGATTAAAGCATTGTCAGCTGAATTGAAATGGTCAGACAGGCGCCGTGTTGACTTTGTTGTTCAGGGGAGAAGCTTGTAGTCAACGATCGGGAATAACCGAAAGTTTAGTTTATTGCCGCTCACTACAGTCAATCCGGTTTCTCCCTGTCAGGCCCTGTAATAGCCGTTTTCCCGGCTCTCGCGCGAGGCTCTTTTCGTCCGTTTTTCTCCATCCACACCGCCCTTTTTTCCCCGGCTCAGCTGCCCATCGCGCGTTCCTATCGTCTGCCCGCGCACGATAAGTATCGGCGCCCCTATCGTCTATGCCTTCTCTGCGTCAGCGTATCTCGCCCTCTCGCATAAGAGCTTATTGCGTGACCAGTATCGTAACCCAAATATCTGGTGGGTCCCACATTTGCGGCATCCTACCCGATAAGCCGTCGCCGAAACTTGGCCCCGATAGCTTAGGCGATATCGCAAGGCCAACCCGATACCCTCCTCCATCCACATCCGGTTTACATCGCCCGAACAGACAGCGTTTATATATGAGAGGGAGCTCTCGCTTGCGCCGGTCTTTGCAGTAACCCGGGGTGAGGGAAGTTTTGTCCAAGATGGACTCATTTGACCTAAATCTACCGGCGCAGGCAATCTCTGAGGCAGATTTGAAAGATTTTCGTGAAAAGGGTCCGAGGCGGCAGGGTCGTAAGAAATCAGATGGAGTGCGCGAGGAGGGTGTGGAGGACCTAGAGCTTGCATCGAGGGAAGGTCCGCATGCGCTATATCTGGAGAAGTATGGTCTTAGACTTCGCGGAATGCGCGATAAAGTGAAGCCCCTCCCAATTGGCCCACTTACTTGGAAAGATATCCATTGGGATGTTGAGGACGTCGATACAATGAAGGGAATTAAGCGTGAAGCCAACGGTTATGACGATAATGGTTGTGTGAAGAAGAAAGAGACGAAACTTCTGGCATACATTCCTTGGGATAGAGTGCAGGACTTCGTGACGGGGGAAGAATCAGCTAGAAAGGACGTGGAGACCACATTTGTACGGGATAAGTATGATCCAACAAATGTGGGCGATAAGACTCACTTCCGATGGAATCGTCTCCTGGAACTGCAGCGGTAAGACGAGTTTTATATCATTCAGGTTTGCGTTGTATATTATATTTGCGTGTTCCGATCAAAAAACTTATCGTTCATTGTAGTTGGCGTTGTCAGTATGGACCCGAAGACTTCCGAGACAATCATCACGAGATCACCCCGGACATGATGCATATATCACGAGGACTCAATCGAAAAGGTAAACAAATTTATTCTGGACGCGGGCAGAAGGGCCCCCGTGCGACTGATGCGAAGGAGGGAGGGTCTCTGAAAGTCGGCTGCCAATGCAGATTCTATGTGAAGAGGTACTACTTTCTACCACTCATCGCAGAGATATCGTACTTCTGCAAAGATCATTTTGATAAAGATGGCAGTATCGTCCACGATAAGTTGAATATGCAGAGAGGAAA